>OX388316.1:20953474-21553474 GCA_947579605.1 Athripsodes cinereus
TTTCTAATGGCAAATTCACTTATGTAGAAAACTCGTTAATTTTTGTGATATTTGTGTGATAGAGGTTGTCAAATTTATGTCATTACAGACCAACGCTAATTCAATTTTATATCTTTTGACTTTAAAAAAGTAATAGTGAATAGCAATGACCCAAAATAATCCATGACAGTTATTTTGTCACAATAGATGTAGGATAATACTTGTAGTTTCCCTTCTACCAACAGATAGTATAGTAGTAGTAGTAGTATTAGTAGACCATCCAATGTTCTTTCTTGATGTTTATTATTTCTCAATTCATCATCATCATCATCGCCCTCAACGCTCCTCTCGGGAGCACAGGGCAGAAACCAGCCTCCTCCATTCAGAGCGTCTCTGTGCCAATTGCGTCACCTCTTCCCACGACATTCCTTGCGCTCTGATATCGTTGTCATAGGAACGGTGTATTGTGAAAGAGGGACGCCCGGGCCTACGGAACCCCTGCGGACGGAAGAACAGTGCTGTTTTTGGCCAACTATCATTGGGCATTCTCAAAACATGTCCCAGCCAGGACCAATTTCTCAATTATGCATCTCAAAACACTGAATAAAGAACATGCATTTGATGTTAAACATTTACATGTGTATCTGTGTTATGTTATGTTATGCTATATGTGTGCTACGCGTGTGGTCAGAGCTCTACTAAATACTAAAATGCACACGTTTTATGTAAACACACTTGTTATGCTGACTGTAATATACATAATAGGTATTATTTACAATTTACAAGTTGTGTATTATCAGATGATACAGTGTTTGTGTCTGGTTTCACTCATTGCACATTTTGTTATCATTTTATTCTGACCCTATTGGATTTGAAATCAGATTATAATTGTCATTTAATCTTAACATAATTCAGTTTTATCAATTTGAGTTTGTAATTAACCTAAATACGTCTCCAAGACATTTTTATTACAAGAGTATCGTACTTTGTTATTGAAGTATAGTCTAATAATAAATAATTGAGTAATGTTTAGCACTTTTTGTAAACTGAAACCATAGTGGCCCTGATCACTCCTGAAAGAGTGAAATAGAATCTGTTAGCTGACATCCTGCGCTCCCGAGAGGAGTAAGTTAAAGAGTCACATAGATACATACACATTTTTTGAGTGTTAAGAATATCTACATCCTTCGTATCACATATCAAATATGACATGATATTGAAAGTGTCGTGGTCCCCCTCCCCAAGAGGAGAAGAAAAAGCCGTTGAGACCACATTGACAGGAAATAAATAAAATATATTATTTATTTTGACGAGAGAATAAATACGTATTTATCCTCCGAGTTGGAAGTAAATAAACTAAAAAGAATCAAGTTTATTTAATCTACGCAAATTTATAAATTTCTTTTCGCAATTACGTCTTTATAATATTCCGATTAAAATTTAATAATACAAATACTTTCATATCACCTACCTACTTGTAAAATCCAAGAGTAATAATATTCGTCGTATAGAGACATTATACCTATATAATAATACGTATCATTAGTTTAACCTATTTCAGTTCACACCTAATTTAAGTTATCTTAGACGTTTAATGTAAAACCCGTCAAAAGTGTCTATCGCTAAATTTTACAATTTCATTTTTAAAGATTTTGGCTCATGATACATCTAGAGAAAAGAAAATTTACGTAAAGGACCCTTTCTATGTTGTGTTTACGATTTATAAAAGAAAATTTTTATCAGTGAAAAAACAAACAATAATTTCTATTCAGAACACATAAAGCATAATTTTATAACAATCAAAATTAAATTTCTGTTGTACATAAAGGTTAGTAATTAATAAATTATTTCCTTTTACACTCGACGTTAGCGAGTATAAAGACTTACCTTATTGCTGAAAATACACAAAGAAAACAACACACAATATTGCCGAAAATCAATAATTTTTTATGTACTACAGAAAACCCATGTTATTGGTTAGAAATAGTCAATGAAATAATATTTTATCAAATTTATGATTCAACGTTATCGAAAGTTTATTTCTGTAATTATATTTCAGATTAGTTTTGAATGCTGTTTTATTTATAAAAGGCATATGGTTTCATACATAAATAGTATCTGTATACAGCGCCAGGGGCGCATCGAGATGAAATATTTTACTGAACCAAAGTTTGACAAAATTCAATCACTGACTATTTTTGGTTAATTTAACAATAAAACTTGGTTTGTTAGTGGAAAAAAGCTCCTTCTCACGCTTAGTCCGATCTAGACCAACCTTTGCATTCGCTAAGTCTAGCCTCGTTAGTATACAAATATGATAAATTAAGAAAAATATAATACATATATATTTTCATGCAAAATAAATAATATAATATTTTCTGCGGAATTCGCTTAGCCTTGCGGCCATGACAACCGGAAGAAGTTTAGTCACGAATTTTAATTTTTTCACGCTGGGTATCCCAGTATTCCACGCTGGGACTTGTGGGTGTGGATGGTGGGACGTTAGTTTATGATATAATAAGAGATATTTACATAAAATAAATATGAGTTTAAATTCATGCTCGTGTCAGTATTCAAAATATCAGAAAATAAAAATTAGTAAATGTTTCTGAGTCCGACCCTGTTCATATTATCAAGTAATGTCTATAAATTAAATTTACAAATAATATTAGTTATTCAAATTTTATAAATTGTGGAAAATAAAATAATTAACAGGATCAATCTCGTAAACATATTCATTAAAACATTATATAAAATTTATCAATCTTTTGTCTACAGAAATTTCACTTATTTGAGACTTATCAAACAAGAGTTTTGATACTCCAAGAAGAAAGGCAAAGTCGTAACGATAAAATTATCTATTACAAGATTTAAAATAAATAATAATATATAAAGTTTTCTTAGCTTCGGTTGAGAGCAGGATCACAGCATTTATCGTTACTTCTAACTAATTTATGAAGATTTCTTTATTATTTTCTTATGTGAAAATAATCACTAAAATATTGTATTTATTACTTCGAGAAAGGAATGTACACAAAAGAACAAAAAAAAAATCAAATACAACACTGCCTCTAAGAATTATCCTCTCTCTCTTAATTTCAAGACAAAACTGCCCAGAATTTAGTTCCTCGATTCCTTTTATAAACTCTATTTCCTTTGTTACAATTAAAGTAGATACTTTTTTCATTCGAAGACAAACTATCTACTCTTCATGTAAACAAACACACGTGTATCAATCAATCCCTTGAAAATAATTTTACATAACATATTAATACCTACATAACATATCAATATAAACAAAATTTAACCTCTTACCTAAAAGCCATTTAGAGTTCATCCATCCTTACTTGTTTAAATTTCGTTTCGGTGATCTTTCATGACATGTGTTAATTATCTAAGTACCTTCCTAATAAAATTATATCTAATAGATAATGTACTCTCTGAAGCATGTACCAACAAATATACTTCGAGTAACACATTCATATACCACTTAAAATAGTAAGTCGAAATATATTTAGTTCAATTTCAAACAAAGTTTGTTAAAAAAACTAAGACCATGTCAAAAGGTACTAATATTGATTTAATTTAGATAGTGTTTACTGAAAATGAAATGAGTGGGAGAATTTTCTATATCATCTCAACAAAACATATTATTAGTATGTAATTTGTTTAATAAGTTTCATATTTACTGCACATAGCTATTCTATTGGTTATCTCACTGTGGGTGACTCCGTGATGGTATAGATCTTATATCTTTGAAACTGTATTAGTTATCCTATTGAGTTAAACAAAATATTTCCAGTGGCAGTTACATACTTTATATCTGTAAAATAATTTATTGAATTGGATTTGCATTATGTTTCATACCTTTGTTTGTATTCTTATGATGTCACTACATCCATCATCATAAATAATGAATGATTGGAATGGAAACAATCACAATGATGATTACTTATTGCTGATTATATATTCACCACAACTTTCTGCCTTCTATTTATGGAGAGCTGGCTAGCTGGGTAGTGGCTCACTCACTGTAATACCTATCACATGCATTCTATAAATAATGTAATTATATATTATATCACAGTAATATTATTTTATATATATATATATCACTTTATTATTTAGATATACATTATTTTATATCAACAACTATTTCGCATAATTCATTCCATTTTGCATTTCGCGGTGCTTAGTATATGTAATCATTATTAATTGACTGCAAAATATTCAGCGGAATGTTGTTAATAAAAATATTTCAAACTAATGCATTCATCATTTTTTATGAATGTTACACGTGAAGGTAAAACTCACCTGTCATATCTATGTGTCCAACTTAAGAACCTTTCTTAGAATCATACTTAATATTGTGTGCTAATGTTAATGATATTCCATAGTCTTCAGCAAAGAATAGGTCATATAATAAATTTTTTATGATTTTTCAAGTTTTTATTTACTTGTCATTGCACTGAATTGAGATTTTATTTTCAAAAATAAACTAGTTTATTATTAAGGAATATACATTACATACAATTTATACTTTTTTTTTAACAACATAATTAACTATTTATTGCCTCAAAATTGAGCAGAACTCATGTTTTTAGGGATAGTTCTATTGGTCTACACATTAAAATAAATTATGAATATATGCCCCTATGATATATCCTTATTACATACATAATCTTATAAATCGGTGAATAATTTGAAAATAATGCTAATACACGGTTGAAGAATATTCAAAGTTATATTGTTATTTTCATCTGAGTACTTTTGATGATATTAGGCTTTCACAGCTGGTGTTCTTCTTGCTTATCCTCATATTGTTATTTTCATCTGAGTACTTTTGATGATATTAGGCTTTCACAGCTGGTTTTCTTCTTGCTTATTATTTTTATTTTATTTTTTTTATTTTATAAGTATATAAGCACAAAACAGACAATAACTACATAAATAAAGTAAGAAAACAGGTTAATCATTCAGAGATTAGATCATTATCCTCATATTGTTATTTTCATCTGAGTACTTTTGATGATATTAGGCTTTCACAGCTGGTGTTCTTCTTGCTTATCCTCAAGATTGCGACTACTCAGCCCGAAAGAAGAAAACATTTCTACTAGTATTACTTTTACAATTGTGTTTATTTTCTTTAGGCTCAAGCGGAGGAAGGCTACATTACTGTGTGCCAGCAACTCAGTGGATATGGTCAGGAAACTTTCGTAGCACAGGATCACTCCAGGCAGCTTGAGGCTGTTATTGCCATTTCCGTCACAGGTATTATGGTGGCCATAGAAAACTGCGATACTTCCAAATTTTACAGGTAAATGATTTGTTTTATATTTATATTTTATACAACACACGGCGTGAGCCTTTTACATGTTAATCAAGCAGTATAACAAACAACAAACACAAACAGATACAATAGTCAAGAATACATTATTACATAGATTTGAAGTGAAAAATTAATGAAGCAACAGTCAATAATAAAAAAAGGACAAAGCAAAACAAAAGAAGTCAATAGGAAACAAAATGTCAACGATAAAAAAAATTGCATTAATTATATCAATTCAAACAAGCATGAATATGTCAATAAATAAAAAAAAAAAAAAATCCGATCAGAAAGATAATAATTTGATAATATGCAATTAGGATGATTAGAATGTCAATAAATATAGTACAAAACAAATTATATTAATTAGATTATTAAAAAATAGAATGGTTTAAAATATTTGGTTTTATAATAATATCATTTCATTCTTTGTATTATAATCTAAAAAAAGTGAAAAGTTTTGTAATTCTGTTATTATGAATTTATTCCTCTTTATTTGTCTGTTATGGAAAATGACAATTTTGCATATCCGACATTACATTTTGGAGGTGATGAAAAATCCACCATTTCATGTAAATTAATTTGAAAATGTAGTTCTACAACATAATTGTAGTATGTTTATGAGTAAAACAAATATATATACAATTTATTAATACCTAACTACATTTTTGAATTGATTTATTGGTAGAAAATTCATTATAATTGCATCGTTTTGATGTTAAAAGACGAAGGGTTATATTCTTCTTCTTTAACTATTCTAATAATGAAAATAAACATTTACAATTCAATGTATTGAGTTAGGGTAAGATAAACAATGTATTGGAACATCTTCCAGTTAACATTTTTTTATTATTAAGAGTAGATCATCTAATCTTAAGGTAACTTACAAAACCTTCAATGCAATTAATGAAATTACCAATCTGTTTTCTTTTTCCGATATAATGTTAACATCTAGTTTTTTTTCAAACTATGCGCTTAATATATAGGCATATCCAGCTGTCTATATATTATTGTACAAACATCTATTGTATTTCTTCCATTGTTTGATAACACTATCTGCCTGATTACATTCACCTTTGTTTTCAGGTTTACCTTCCTGTATTTCCTTCTTATCACACATTAACATTGGTTTCACACAAATGTTTGTAAAATAAATACCAATGAAATAATAACAAATTGATACATTCATAATATATTACATAAATTTTATAGCATTTAGAAAATAATAATTTCAACCCACATCTTCAGTACTATGTGCAAACCTTATTCATTCTCATCTCAATGTAATATTTTTTTTCCCAATTTTTTTCAGTAAATATTTCTCAAAAAATAAAAAAATGTTTGTGCATATTACATTTTAACAAAATTTATATAAATTTGTTATAATATTGATCGTTAATTACTTTTAAATTGTGGTTTAATCTATCTTACCCAAAAATTAACCATAATTATTCATTGATAATTACAGTGTAGATGCTAATAATATGGGTACTCAAGGATATTTTGTCAATTAAGATTTTATTCATTAGTTTCCCATTGAGTTGAAAATTTTTCATTAGACTAGAATATTTTTAACATTTATTTAAAAATTTCGTAGAAAGAGGTTGCTTGGCTACTCACTCAATATTATTCTAATTCTGATGTGCCCATTTCCTCTGTGTCTCTCCAAAAAGAATGTAAAAGGTGAAAGACAAAGAATATATTTATTGATTTTATCTTGTCTCTCTAGATGGACTGACATAACAAATGTTATAAATCACAAGAGAACGTTTAGTATAGAATGTCAAAATGCATCAGACAGTGCTTCGTTTGTCTTCCCTACTGCTGAGGATGGTAAATATGTGTGGAAAATGTGTGTCTTGCAGCACACATTCTACATGAAGTACCAGCAAGCTGTTACAGTGGTTACCAACCAAACTGCCCTACCTAACCAGCAATCACAACCAAAGTTCCAGGTTAGTATCACTCATTTTGTTTTAATGAGATGGATTAGTTATTTATTTATTTTGAAATGATGCAATTTTGATAGTAGTAAATTGTTACGTACAGATATTTCCAGATGTACTTTTTATTTGTATCATGGAATTATTCACAAAAAAATTATATTTCTTTGATATTCAGATTATGTATGTAATAATATAGGGAGAAATGGAGAAGAAATCCAAACTCGTTGCAGACTAATCCAAAGGATTGTAACTCATTATATTACATAATAATAATGACAACATTAATATATAATATAAAATTTGTTCAAAATGTGTATATGTTGCCTCCAAGTAATGTCTTCTAGTAAATCTTATAAAGTGTTTGACATACATTATTGAGTTAAACAATAAATGTGTATATGTTGCCTCCAAGTAATGTCTTCTAGTAAATCTTATAAAGTGTTTGACGTACATTATTGAGTTAAACAATAAATGTGTATATGTTGCCTCCAAGTAATGTCTTCTAGTAAATCTTATAAAGTGTTTGACGTACATTATTGAGTTAAACAATAAATGTGTATATGTTGCCTCCAAGTAATGTCTTCTAGTAAATCTTATAAAGTGTTTGACGTACATTATTGAGTTAAACAATAAATGTGAGTTTAGTGTAGACAAAATAAAACAGAAATAAATAAAAAACAGTACCTACTTGAATATCATAGTACCACAACAACCTTGTTGAAAATTTCTGATGACATTAGGTTTGCCATGGAGGGAAGGCAACTCACACTGCTGACTCTCCTGGATTTTAGTAGTGCATTTAATTGTGTAGATTTTGATCTTCTACTTGCGCGGATGGAGGCGCTCAATATCACGGGGCCTGCTCTTTGCTGGATGAACTCTTATCTTAGGGATCGAAAGCAGAGGGTTTCAGTTTCAAATAAAACATCAGATTGGATATGTCTTCGAGCTGGCGTCCCTCAGGGTGGCATACTTTCTCCTCTTCTGTTTTCTATTTTTATTAATCCAATCACTGAGCGGCTCCGTGGATCTTACCATCTGTATGCCGATGACCTCCAACTTTATATTCATTTCGATGGGACAACAGTTGATGAAGCTTTTAATAACATGAACTTTAATCTTCAGTACATTGGATCTTGGTGCGAAAGTCACGGTCTTCTGGTGAATCCATCTAAATCACAGGCTATAATAATGGGTAGTCCCAGATTGTTGTCTTCATTAAATCTTACACCGCTACCTTCATTGGAGTTAAACGGTACAACGATCCCTTTCTCTGATAATGTCAAAAATCTGGGTGTTTACTTCGATAGTCAGGTCTCATGGCGCAAACAAATCGGCGAGGTAAGTCGAAAGGTTTTCGCTTCGCTTCATTCGCTTAGACGGCTCCGGAATTTTCTCACAGTTGATACAAAGAAGCTTCTTATTCAATCACTCATCTTTCCAATTATAGATTACGCAGACATCAGCTATTTAGACGTCTCTGTGGAGGGTTTGAATAAGCTGGAGCGATTACAAAATGTTTGCATACGTTATGTATATGACCTTAGAAAATTTGATCACATATCTGAGTACCGTCTTCGACTCGGTTGGAGGACCGTTTCCCAACGCAGAGACTTCCACACCCTTTGTCTTCTATACAAAATACTTTTTGATCCCAACACCCCGTCTTACCTAAAAGAAAGGTTTCATTTCTTGCATTCACATGGACTCCCTCTTCGATCAGCCAATAACAATCTTTTGGCAATCCCTTCACACCAATCTGGTTTTTATACAGACTCCTTCACAGTTCTCGGTGCTAGGTTATGGAATCAACTTCCGCCTAGTATCCGTACCTGTCCTACATATCAATTGTTTAGAAAGCAGCTCGGTGGTCGCTAGTCTTCAGAATTTTAATACTTTCACTTTGTAAACCCTGAGGAAACGTTTTCTTCACGTGTTGTATATATACACGGCGAGCATTCCTTCTCTTCCCTTCCCTCGATATCCAGACTTTCCCTCATTGTGTGCGCAGGTGTTTGCCTGTTTGTAGGTATATTTATTTAACTTTTTATGTATGTATATATTATTTTCTTTATTTTCTTTTTTTTTATGATTTTTGGGTTAGTTGGAAGATATCGCTTGCACGCGATAAACTCGCCCATTGTGCATGATAATTATTTGTATTTATAATCTGTTTATATGTATGTTTTTTTAAGGCACAATAAAGTTTATTATTATTATTATTATTATTAATATCATTGTTTGATTTTTTTTTATATATATCTATCTATCTATCTATCTATACCATCACGGCATATCCCACAAGTGGGGTAGCCAGCAGACCAGCTGCATATGATAAACATGCATGCTGTCCTCCTTTTTATATATATAAAAGATATATCTGGGTTTTGTTTGTTATAAACCCAAATACAACCTTATTCACCTTTCACAGTAAGCTACTAAAAGCTTGTGTCGTGAAAGGGGAGTGTGCCGGCACCTGGTATCGAACCACGGACTCCTTGTTCACGAGGCCGAGACTCTACTTCCAGGCTACCGACGAACTCGTATACGAAATATTTTTTATTATATTTATTTAACAATTGTAATTTTAATTGAGTTTTTTTAATAATTTTTAGGAAATTGTTTTATTAGTAAAAGAACATCAATATCTTTTTACAGTAGAATTATATCTCTTAATTACTTTTGTTAAGTCAAGTTTTTCCAAAAATGGTTTATTCATCCTTGTTACAATACATGTTCAATTTATAGCGTATGTTGAAACCACAACAGAAGAGAATATTATATAGCTTTTGGATTATTAGAAAACTAATAATTATTGTTATACTTGCAGAACGATGGTTTATCAGACAGTAGAGATGATTTAGACTGTGTCCCCCTGAGTAAGGTGAATAGCAGCAGTGTGCCAGGACTTCTGGGGGTACAGGACGAGGGCTCCCAACAGGGTCTACATAATACTGAGTCCATGATGCTCCCACTGTCGTCCTCACATAGAGCTCTCTCAACCTCCTGTGTGGACCTCACTAATTCTAATGCTCATCTCAGATCACAGGACGACATTGAAAAATTAAAGTATGTATCTTATATTGATATTTACCATCCAACCTAAATATTGTACATTTTTGCATATAAAATACAGCATATCTGTAAGCTACCCAACTCGTAGAGAATAGCTCATAATTTGATAAATTAAAAACAAATTTTAGTTAGTCGTGCTGAAATATACAAATAAGTTGTATTTCTTTTACTTTGTCTTATTAAAGTTATTGAATCTATTATTTTTTGCTCCTCAATGACTTGAGTAAGCAAAAATTGATAGCACCTTAACAGTACATTGTAAATTTTTTATTTTTAATAATTATTTGAATCTATTAAAATATTGGATTTTGAAATTTGTTTGCTAAATAAAAGTTGTATATTTTCCAGATCTCTTCTCCCTTCATACAGAGCTGCACCTGATTATGACACGGCAATAAAACAGATATATAACCAGAGATTACAGGCTGTACACTTTACTAATCATCAATCACATGCACACTCCCATCACAACGCTGCTAAACCTTTTATCTACGGATCCCAACCTGAAATACACCGACCGATACACTACCCAGATGTAACCCGACACACTGCTATTAATGGACCCTTGAGACATCACGAGGATTTAGGTTATGGATTAAATTCTATGATGCATGAAGCAAACTACACAGGTTTCCCAAGTGCCTTGATGCAAGGAGGTGTGCATCAGAAGTATCTCAATGTTTATAAGCCGCCTCCTCCATATCCTTCCAATGGATTGGCATCTAACTCTACTCCAGATTTAGCTGTTGCCAGTCAAATAAGTTTAGCTGGGTATCATAGAGGCTACATCAATAATCATGTTTCTGGTTCTAGTCCTGATTTAGTTTCTTCCAGAACATTTTTAAGTAGACAGTACATGAGCCATATACACGCAGGTAATGCTCACAACATGATGGGGTACAACCCTGCCATACAGAACATAATGCCTCCCGCACATGGTACCTATGAGAACTTGGCTTCTGTTATGGACGTGCCAAACAGACACATACTCATACAACCGCATCACTTATCCAATCACATACAGAAGTTACATGATGATAGAGGAAATGTTATGTACTGCATGCCAACAACACAAGTGCCATACAGAAGCCATATGGTTATGCCACAGTCGCATAAGTTGAAGACAGTCACAGATTCTCAGGAGCCCATCTATGAGAATGTGCCACTACCTTGGCAGAGCAGTGACACTCCACAGTTAATTGTAAGAGACAGAGCCTGTAGTCTTACTACCCCTCCGGACGTCAGCAAAGTCATGGAGAGGAAAGTGAGCCACCCTATATCTATAATGCTTAACACAGAACATAACACAACTCCGAGCAGTGTGAACGTGTCCTCTAACCTATCAGCAGCAGCTTTCAATCCAAATGTTCAAGTTAACAGTGTAAAATATTCACCAAATAGTTTATATGTAAATGCCCAAGTAATTAAATCTAATGATAATGTTAAACAAGTGTCAAACAGTGAAACCAAAGTATCTTTAAATAATGTCAGTTCGTCTTCCAACAAAGATCTACAAAATGTCACAAATTCTTTGTTAAATGTAGCCATATCTAAGGAATCCTTAACAAATATATCAAATGCAGAAATGGGAAGTAATGCCTCTCTCAGGGGCTCGATATCAAGTGTCAGCTCCAATAAACCTCCCTTAATCCAACAGTCAGATAGCAATAATATTACCACAATTACAATCAATAGCAGTGATGATATGAAACCACCGGTAGGCATCCATAAAACATCCAGAACATTCACCAAATCTAAAAGCTTATCAGATAATCTACATGACGATTCATTAATATCAATGTCGTCAACGGTACACAGTGGATTAGACTTCACTGGTCCCGCTTCATCCTTCTTTAGTTCAACTAATAACAGTGGTTATGACATGGAAACCAGCGGTGTGTCATCCACTACCAGTGGTAGTGTTGCTACAAATGAAAAAAAGAAAAGAAGGTGGGGAATATTTGGTGGCAAGAGTAGTAAATCTGAAGTGAAGAGTACAACCCTCGGCAGAGACAAGAATAAGAATAAACAGGCTAACGCCGAAGCTACACAGTATCACAGATGGTCGACTGGTCTGCCCAAAGTTCAACCTATGCCTCCCAGTATATCTAAGGAAAATATGGTAAGTCCTTCATTTCAACACAAATGCTCATCCAAATAATCTCAAATTTATAATATGCTTGTGTTATGAAAGTGGCGTAAGTTGTGGCCAAAATTAGTGGCCAAATCTGTCTGGCGTTCCGTTCTCTCTGCCTACCCCACTTGGGATACGGCGTGAGGGTATAGTATAGTATAGTTATGAAAGTGGAGTAAGTCAACAGTAGAAGGATCAAACCTAACATCAAGCTACTGACAATATTAAAATTTATATAAAATTAACTTGCAACAAAAAAATATAATTTCCTTTCCTGCTTATGTCACAACATTTTTAATGATGAAACTCTAATTTGTGAATTTTAAAAGTAATGTTACGATTATTTCAGTGCCAACTTTTAGAAAGGAAGATGGCAGACAACCAACTTTCATTAGCTTTTGAGAGAATACCAAAGGGACGAGATGTTAACACAGACATAATCATGGCCTTGCACCCGGAGAACTCTCATTTGAATGCTGGCAACTTAGATTATCTGCCGTATGAAGATAATAGAGTTAGGCTCACACCCACTAAACTGAATAAACATGGATATATCAATGCATCACCAATAACAGTGAGTACCATCAAGTACACAACATTTTAATATCTGAATTTCTCAACAAAGTCTGATACTGCAATAAGGTTATGGACTACTTCAAATTTGTTAACAATATGTTAATTTGATTCCCGTAGGTCATGAAATTTCTTAGATCATTTTATTTTCACCGACTAAGTAATAACTAAATAATATGCAGAGTATTCCAACATAAAATGTTTCATTATGTATTATATTTCAGGCTAGTGTAGGTAGTCACCAGCGTTTCTATATAGCACTATCAGTGGGCAATGGGGCAGCCTCAAGTGGCGTATGGCAGACTTTATGGGAGACGGGAGCCAGGGTAATGGCATATATCCACCATCATTCTCCTGCACCACATCTTCCAGAGCTACAGGTGGGCAGGACTAAGGAGTTTGGACAGGTAATAACTATTGATTTGTTTATTCGGGTCAATTTTGGAAGTATTGAGATAGTCTCTCTGTTATACATTACTTCATGTTCTCTATCACTTGTGTGTTATGTGTGATTTAACATAATCATTTGATTGGATATAACGAAAACAAAATTGTTTTTAGTTTTACTGTTTTATTTGTTAAACAAGTTACCAGGTTTCGACCTATGAGGTCATTGTCAAACTAAATTTACTACATGCCGTGTTGTTACTTAAATACTATGTCTTAGTAGGTAGGTATAACAATATATTCTTAGAGCTAAGGTTTTATACAATGCAAATTTTATTAAGGGAGATCCAGAAAAATCGGTTGGTTGTGTTGTATATGATTTAAATTATATTGATTCTATGTAAAATTCCGATTTCTATTTTCACATTTTTTCTGATTACTATTTTGTTCGTTGTGTTTCGATTGCCCTTAATGTCGTATAATATCAATTCTTTTCATGTTTAGTATTTGTTCTATATCTAAAATTCCGATTTCTATTTTCACATTTTTTCTGATTACTATTTTGTTCGTTGTGTTTCGATTGCCCTTAATGTCGTATAATATCAATTCTTTTCATGTTTAGTATTTGTTCTATATGGTATTGCATGTTTTGTTTTATAAATGGTAACTAATCTCTTGCATGTGATGGATAATATTATTCCTATTTGCTTATGACAAATTTTACTATTGAATTTTAAATAATGTTAAATTTTGAATTTTAAATTTTGAGAGATTTTATATGATGTTATTAATTTTATTTTTCATGACTCATTGTTTTTATTGCTTGTTGTTTTATTGTTTAATCCTGCGATTATTGCTTTGTGAGCATTATTCTATTAATTTTGTTAACATAATTTACTCTATTCTATTGTAATTGTTGTTTGTTGATTTTATCTGTTGTGTTTAGTTATGTATGTTTTGTAGAGCACACAAGGGTAATATAGGGATCTTCACTGGTTTGATTATTGTTAAATATGTTATAGACCATTGTATTTTTTGTATAAACTGTATGTATCCTGTAAAATTGAAATAAATAAATAAATAAATATAATGTGATATTTTATTGGTAAAGATTAAGGAAGACAGTTGGTTAGTATTGTATAAATAAATGAAATAGCATTGGGTATTTTGACTTCAACTAATAGATGTAACAGATGTAGTAAATTTAGTTTGACAATGACCTCATAGGTCGAAACCTGGTAACTTATTTAACAAATAAAACATAGTAAAACTAAAAACAATTTTGTTTTCGTTATATTAAATATAATAGAGTTTTACAAAATTAACGTCGACTCAATCAATAATCATTTGAACGAGGCAGCTTAGTTTTAATAAAATGGTTTATCTTATAACATTGATAATTCCCCTTTATACTGGTGACATATTACATGTTTTCAAATATGTTTGTTCGATAAGTTTATTTTCCCCGTGTAGAAAATAAACTCATCGAAACTTGGATGGTAGGAAGGATGCTGGATAAAGGATATGGAAAAAAGACTTACCGAATCCCAGGAATTTCCGTACCCGATATACGTTCCACCGATCCGAATTGATGGTTTTCTCTCTTTTCCTAAATCCGTGATGTATCGCTGGTCTCTTCCTTCCTTCTTCTCGGAACCGATCCACAAGATGAAAATGATGATGAAATCCACCGTACTGATGAAATGACCGACCGTAACCGAAATTGACGTTTTGTCTTATTTTCCAAAATGGCGGGAAGACAGGAAGTGGGTAAAGAGGGGAGAGAAGGGAAAAGGAACGACCGCCAGTGTTACCATAAGATATTTATTTTGTTTGAAAGAAACGGGTGCATACCGCAACAACCCTTTCTTTTTTGATATGAAAATATCAAACATACTCCCACCCCGAAGATGATTTGAATGACCGAAACCTTTAGAAAAAAAAACGAAACCTTCAATTGAATTTCTGTTCATCCAAAAAAAAAAGTAAAATTATCCGTTCTTGAATGAAAATGTAAAATAAACCATAAATGTAAAAACTTATTTATCTAATCCACACAAATTGTCCACAGTCCTTATTAGATTGTTTAAACCGTAATGTTAATGAAAATAAAAGAATAAAACAACAAAAAATTGTCCCTTGAAGAACACTTAAATATCTTATGTAATGTAACTCTTTAATTAATTGTTTTTATCCTCTCATTCGTTACATGGGAGAGGACAAATTTTCACCAAAAGTCTTTTTTAAAATACCCGAGGTAGTCTTCGAATTAGCCGCTCGTACTATTCCATTCTTGCCGGGAAATGACTCCATAGCTCTAACCATTTTCCACTTCAATGGAGGCAAATTCTGGGCGATCTTGATCTTAATTCCGGGCTGATTTTTCCGTTTTCTGTTTGGTTTGAATTTGTTACGATGTTTTTCACAATTTTTCGCTTCCTCTTTCGATTCAGTTTCTTGTGCCATCAGATTGTGAAGTGTAATGCAATTCGATATTAATGATTTAGTTGGGGAAATGTTTCCCGATATTTTCCCTAAAATGATCCATCCGAAAATAGTGGAATATGCTGAAGGTAAGTCCTTGTTAAACGTTATTTTCCGTCCGTCCGCAATTTCATTGTAGATATCCGCTCCTAATAGCATCTCAATTGGCCGTGATTTGTAGAACTCTGAATCCGCTAACAGCATATTTGGATATTCACGTAATATATCCGATGAAATAGTTGTTGATGGTAAATCCGCCGTGATTGTTTTCAATACCAATGAAGAGATGGTGATTTTTGGATAATCGTTAAATGTCGATTTGATTGTACATGTTACTTCTCCTGTTATAGTGTTTACATTTTCGTTGCCCACACCGTGTAGCGTTTTGCTAGAGTAATGTTTCTTCAAACCAAGCCGAGTAATACACTTTTCTGTAATCAAACTACATTGGCTTCCTTGATCTAACAAGACTCTTACTGCTTGATAACGTCCGAAGTTGTCCTTAACATGTATAACTGCTGTCCCTAATACAATTGTATTTGATGTATCGTTCGTTCCACGGGCCGAATGAAGACTCGACGTACTACAATTATAATCTGCTTGGTTTTCATTGCTGGTTGATGCTGAATTTACCGATTTCTTTTCTTCCTCGAAATGTAATAGCGAATGATGATTCCTTTTACACAATTTACAAACGTTTTTTGAAGTACAATTCTTGACGGCGTGTTTACGCAAACAATTCCAACACAACTGCTTCTCTTTCACCAAATGTCTCCTCTCATTCACTGTCATACCCGTGAATCTGTTGCACGATGATATATAATGGTTTGCTTTTTCACAACACGCACAATCTTGTATGAGGCTTCCATACATTGTATTATATTCCTCCATTGACCTTGATTCTTTTGTTCTCTGACGTGATTGAGAATCTTTTCCAAATGCAAACTCATTGCAAGCTTCATAAGCTCTGCAATCCGCTTCCAAAAATTCTACAAGTTGGGAAAACTCTGGTATTTCTGAATTTGACACACGCATTTCAAACCGATTTCGCTGTTCATGTGTTATCTTCTTTAGAAACAGGTGTAACATAATGAATGACCATTCTTCTACCTTAAACTTTAATGATTTTAATGCCAGCATATTTTCATTTATTATATTAATGAATTCTCGCATACGAATTCTTCCACTTGATAAAGTTGGCAAACTCAATAGCGTGTTCAAGTGATTTTCCGCTATTATGCGAGGATTATGATATCGTCGCTTTAGAATGTCCACCGCGATTGAATAATTTTCTTCTGCTAATGTAAGATGAACTATAAGTTGCCTGGCCTCACCGCTCAAACATGACAATAAATAATGTAGTTTTTGAACTCGAGGAATGTTGACATCTTCGTGTACTAAACTATTAAAAATGTTCCAAAAACTAGGAAACGCAGTAATTTTTCCGTCAAAACTTGGCAGTTGAATTTTTGGAATGGAAAAATTACTTTTCCTTTCTTTAAAATCACTTTCTTGAATATTAGCCTTGTTATTTCGTTTCACACACTTATTATAAACCGTTGTTATTTTATATATCAATGTTTCATATTCTATATATTCTTCGAGATGCGTTTCTGCATTGAATCCTGCCTTTTTGGCCGCTTCTATAGATATGTATTGTTTGTAAAACCCATCCCACAGTTTATCCACTTTTTCAGCACGTGTAATGAACTCCAAATATTCATCTTCAGCTGTTAAATCACTAATGCCACTTGCTATCTCCCATAATTTTTTAATCGAAAGCTTCGATAAGTTGTATTTAATTTCCATAGTCATGTTGATTTAAAGAAATGAAAATGATCACGTAACACTTGTTGATGATGTAAAATAGATACCTACTTAAAATGTTGTATATTTGAATGTAGGAGTACCTACATAAGTATATAGGTACACCAGCTACACAAGTACCTGCGTTATAAAATTAAACCAATAATTCTTTTTATTTTGAAAAACGTTCTAAACTAAGGAAACATTTGTTAGGAAAAATAATTTGTATATTTTGTTTTTTATTATTGATTCCTTCATGCACTGATGATGAACATAGATGAACAATTCCGAAAACTTATTGAAATAAATGATATATTAAACGTATATAAAATGATGAACAGTTATTTTGGATGAGAGAAAATTCAATTGAAGTATTAATTGAGTTTACGTATTGAATTATATGAGACGATTGTTAAGTTGATAACTGAAAAAAGCGTTGTTGCAATTTCCCTCGAACAAAACTATACCGACATGAGGTGATTTATTCACTTATACGGCTCGTTAGGACCAAAAATGTTCGATAAGTTTATTTTCCCCGTGTAGAAAATAAACTCATCGAAACTTGGATGGTAGGAAGGATGCTGGATAAAGGATATGGAAAAAAGACTTACCGAATCCCAGGAATTTCCGTACCCGATATACGTTCCACCGATCCGAATTGATGGTTTTCTCTCTTTTCCTAAATCCGTGATGTATCGCTGGTCTCTTCCTTCCTTCTTCTCGGAACCGATCCACAAGATGAAAATGATGATGAAATCCACCGTACTGATGAAATGACCGACCGTAACCGAAATTGACGTTTTGTCTTATTTTCCAAAATGGCGGGAAGACAGGAAGTGGGTAAGGAGGGGAGAGAAGGGAAAAGGAACGACCGCCAGTGTTACCATAAGATATTTATTTTGTTTGAAAGAAACGGGTGCATACCGCAACAACCCTTTCTTTTTTGATATGAAAATATCAAACAATGTTAATTGATTGATTAAAGTAAATGGTTTTTCATTCAGAGATACATCAATCTTATTTTCAGGGTGTTATGAAAAATACACGCCAAACAAAATCAAACGCATAACCTTAAATATCAGGTAAAGATATAAAATTAAAATTCTTCTCACGTGAATTATTAACTTCCAGTTCCAAGTGTTTGTGGAGTCCAGTCAATCCACAGGGTATGTTGTGACGACGCGGCTGAGAGTGACCAATGGCAAATCGGCTACCAGTACGGGGAGTATAGGACAGACCAAGACAGTGTGGCACATGCAGTATACAGAGTGGCCAGAGACCAGTCTAATACCTCCATCTGCAGAACATTTCCTAGGTAATTACATGTTTTGAATGTAGTAGAATGAAAGCATGTGAAATCACCCAATGGTGTGTCCACTCAGGCTTTGATTATTTTTTCATTAGAAAATACTTTTGATGTAATTATAATGTGTCCTTTCATTTGCTTTAGTATATTTAAGTGGATATTGATTTGAATTGAACTGATGATAAAGGCAACATTTTATATAGCTGTGTGCTGTCCAAAAATATTTTGGAGTAATCTAAATTCCGACATAAAGGTTATATAAAACAAATTGTTTTTACCATAACAGTTATTTTGACTGATTTTGTTTTCACTAAATGAGTAAAACTCCATTTTTTAAATTAAAAAAATTATAAGTAAAAAATACTTAAGAGTTTTAAATTAAATAAATAAAGTAATTTAAAACTCTTAAGTATTTTTTACTTATAATTTTTTTAAGTTATTTTGAAGTTGTTTTTATTAAATCTATTTTTAATTTTTACAATCTATATTTTTGCTAGGCTTTCTAGAGGAGTTGTCGGGAGTGAGGCAACATTGTGCATTAGAGATGACCTCTGTGCACAATTCCAATCCTCCACTGGTCGTAGGATGCTCCCAGGGGGCTGGCAGAACTGGAGTTACCATCGCTTCAGACCTACTCTTGTATACACTGGAACATAATCAGGTACCTACGAACTAAATCTAAATAAATAAAGAGGTTCTCAGCCAATGGACTAACTTCATGAAATAAATATGTAGGGTGGCATACTTCATTCCTGAATGAAAGTATGATACTGTAGCATACACATGCCATACATAACCTCTTTTCAATGACAGTTATCATCTAGGTCGGTAAAATAGTTACCTACCGTGCGACCTTGTTAAAATCATCGCTAGATGTCTCATCCCAAAGGATACACAAGGATATTTTTCAGAAGAGTGGGGGTACCGCCCCATACAGCCGAATCTGTATATAAGGCCGCCACCACTCATAGAACAGCAGTGTTCATTTGGCTTTAACAGTCCGAGCATCATAAAGTAATAACCAGAGAGTTTTGGTCGGAATCCCGCCTAGCTTTTCTGCCTATTGCTTCCTACTTGCGAAAACCGCCGCCAAGAGCCTTGCATTGGATACCCAGGAACGTGTTCGTCGCGGTTACCGCCTAGTAGCTCAAACTGAAAAGTTTATGAACAATCTTCGCGCTACACAATAATTAAACCACTGTCATTGTCATCTACACAACTTGTGAATTGTAATTTTTCAATATAACTATAAACCAAACAATATTTTATTTGTCATCCCTTGACCCATTGCAAAAAGTGTTATAAAGTGGCGCCCAACGTGGGGCCCGAAACCAGCCCTGAAGTGACTAGTGAATGACATTGAATAACATCGCAAGTGTCCTTGAAAAACATTTATAATATTGCACAGTGGCTTTAGTGACTTAATTGCGCATCACGTGTATTGTACAGCATTTATAATCAAGACATTTACAATAGATACCATTACACGCCGTGTAACGCGCAGCGCCAAAAAGATGTCAATAAATTTTACAAATGAACAGTTCCAACAACTGCTTGTGACCATTGGAGGCAGTAACAACAAATCGGGAACTTTAGCAGCCTGTACCGCGTCATACAACGGCTCCCGCAAACCGGAAACTATTGAAGCATTCCTGTCAGCTGTCAATGTCTATAAGGCGGTGGAACACATCTCGGAAAGTGATGCCGTTACAGGCATACCGTTGCTGCTGAACAAAGATGCCGCAACTTGGTGGCAAGGCATCAAACACGATGTCAAAACTTGGGAAGAGTTCGAACGACGCATTAGACACGCGTTCGTTCCTAAGAAGCCCGCATATATAATCTATCAAGAAATTACAGGCGAAAAACAAGCGCCCCGGGAGTTGACGGAAATTTTCGTCGCCCGAAAGCGCGTCTTGTTCGCCCAGTTACCAGGACCAGCCCATACAGAAACGCAGCAGATAGATATGATCTACGGATTGCTGAGTGTCGATCTTAGGCGTAAGATATCCCGAAATTCCATCATGTCATTCGACGAGCTTGTTGGAGTAGCCCGAGAGGTGGAGCAAATTGCCACGGAGCAAAACAGAAGCCGCTCAGCAGACCACAGCAAGCCTCGGGATCGCTGCAACTTCTGCCGGTCGTGGGGACACAGTGAAGAAGTCTGTCGAAAACGCCAAAAGAAAAACAAGCCCAATACAGTTCCAAGGAACCCCGAGACATCAGCAGCTTCACCAGCGCCCAAGTTTGCCTGCTACGGTTGTGGAACACCAGGAGTCGTACGGAGCCGATGCCCTAAATGCCAGAACAACCGTGCTCTTTCCTCGAGCAGTGAAGGCCTCTCATTTTGCGCCCTTAACACGACGGACGCCCGCCGCCGCCCTACAGTCGTAATATCGATAGCTGGTCATGAAGGTGTGGGGCATGTGGATAGCTGCGCCAAATCTAGTGTGGCCTCATACCAGTTATACAAGGTTTTATTAGAAGAAGGCCACCAGTTCCACCCAAAGACAGTAACCGTTACTCTGGCTGATGGTTTCACTCGTAAGCAAGAGGTCTTGACAATAAAGATGCCAGTCCTCTTAGGGGAACTGTCCATTCCCACCACATTCATTGTGTTTCCCGAGTCGAGGGATAACCGGACCCTCTTAGGCGTTGGATTCATCCAGGATGCAGGCCTAATCCTCAACATACCCCAGAAGACCTGGAGCCTCGTGCATTCGCCAGGAGTTACACACGATCTACTTTACAAAGAAGATGACATGCCAGCCTGCACGAGCAGCATCGCTACATTGGAACACCAGAGCCGAACGCCCAGTCCAATCCGGCAAATGATACCAAAGCCGATATCCCCAATGTCGGTATCTCCTCTATCCACTCCAACTGGCTACCCCGCACACTTTATAGAGATGAATGAAGCTACGCCGAAACGAAGGTTAGATACCTTGTTCGACGGCTACTCACCCAGCCTTGCAGACCGCCTTTACCGGGATGCCCAAATGGCCATCTTTATGGCAGACAACACTCTGACACCCCGGTCAAGAAACCTGTTCCCAGAAGGAGTAGAGCACACTGAGGTAGCCAGTCTGGATATTCAGAATAGCGCACTCACCTTCATTGAGAAGCAAAAATTGGAAAGTCTACTGGAAGAGCAAGACGCTGTCTTTAAACCCAATGGGCTACCATGTACTCTCGTCGAGCACTGCATTAATACAGGGGATCACCCACCAGTGGCTGTTCCTCCCTATCGACTAACCCCACAGCGTAAAGAGATCTTGATGAAGGAGGTAACTAAGATGATGGAAGAAGGCATTGTGAAACCGTGCTCTTCCCCCTGGACCGCACCCGTGGTCCTGGTGCCAAAGAAGAATGGGGAACTGAGATTCTGCGTCGACTATCGCAGATTAAACTCCATTACTGTCGCTGACGTATATCCCATTCCCCGAATAGATGACCTACTGCATGAAGCTAAGCCCACACCTTACATGACGACCCTAGATCTGAAGGCTGGGTACTGGCGGGTCAAGGTCCGAGAGACAGATCAAGAGAAAACTGCCTTCATCACACCGTTTGGGATATACATGTTTCTCCGTATGCCCTTCGGTCTTAGGTGTGCACCTTCCACGTTTCAGCGTATCGTGGACCGAATTAGAATTAATTTGGAAGGAATCAAGATGCTTGCATATCTCGACGATATAGTGGTCCTCTCAGCAACTTTCGAAGAACACCTAACTCATCTTAGAGCTGTATTCCAAGAATTGCAGAAACACAACCTAACGGTGAACAAAGAGAAGTGTCGATTTTGCTGCACAACAATCAAGTACTTGGGCCATTATATTACTGCCCAAGGACTACAGGTGGATCCAGAAAAGACGGCTGCCATCATTCAGCGATCCCAGCCCCAGAATCAGAAGCAATTAATATCGTTTCTGCAAACTTGTTCATGGTACCGGAGATTTATCAATAATTTCTCCACCATTGCGGAACCACTTACTCGGTTGACAAAGAAGAATTCTACCTGGATATGGAATCAGGAACAAGATGACGCCTTCAACACACTAAAGGAAGCCCTCGTTACCGCCCCAGTACTCCGGCAAGCTGATGGCAGCAGGCCATACATAATCAAAACGGATGCAAACGACTATGCTCTCGGAGCAGTTTTAGTCCAAGGGGAGAAAGAGGATGAACACCCTGTGGAGTATGCAAGTAGACCTGCCCACCAGCGAAAAGAACAATCTGGACCCTCAAGAAGGACTACTCGACAGAATTGAAGAAGGAATCCTAGATCATTGCCGGGACGTCTTCAGATCTAGAAGGGGAGACTGTAGCATACACATGCCATACATAACCTCTTTTCAATGACAGTTATCATCTAGGTCGGTAAAATAGTTACCTACCGCGCGACCTTGTTAAAATCATCGCTAGATGTCTCATCCCAAAGGATACACAAGGATATTTTTCAGAAGAGTGGGGGTACCGCCCCATACAGCCGAATCTGTATATAAGGCCGCCACCACTCATAGAACAGCAGTGTTCATTTGGCTTTAACAGTCCGAGCATCATAAAGTAATAACCAGAGAGTTTTGGTCGGAATCCCGCCTAGCTTTTCTGCCTATTGCTTCCTACTTGCGAAAACCGCCGCCAAGAGCCTTGCATTGGATACCCAGGAACGTGTTCGTCGCGGTTACCGCCTAGTAGCTCAAACTGAAAAGTTTATGAACAATCTTCGCGCTACACAATAATTAAACCACTGTCATTGTCATCTACACAACTTGTGAATTGTAATTTTTCAATATAACTATAAACCAAACAATATTTTATTTGTCATCCCTTGACCCATTGCAAAAAGTGTTATAATACCTATTTATTCCATGGACTGTTCAGATAATGACTATCATGTGTACATTTCAGGAACTGGATATTCCTCGTGTGATTGCACTTCTTCACCATCAGAGAGCTAACCTAATACTGAATGTACAACAATACCGCTTCATACATGCATTACTAATACATTATTTGAAGAGGACCAGGCTGATATAGGGCGCTCAACAACTAGAGCTTGAACGAAACTATAGTTTTTATTTATTAAGTTAATATTTAGATTTTATATGACGAAGCTCAGAATGCTCCTGTTGATTTGTAGAATGTTGTAAATTTTTTTTGTTCTTTCTACTGCTGAAAAATGCAATTTGAATGTAAACAATTTTTCTTAAAATAATGATTTGTTTGAAAAATACTCTCCAAGAACTTACTAAATCTTATTTATTGAAAAGTATAGAATTTTTACAAACCAATTTGCAAGACTTGACTGATTTGAGACTTTTGTATGCCTTAATATATCTTCATATATTACTTTATACTATTTCTCTTGTAAGGTGTACAGAGGGGACTTGTAATCAGTTAACTGTCTTCTGTGAATTTACACCAAACACTTTGTTTAGTCCAGAGTGCTAAATTTTAGTGACTATTTTAATCTTGTTTCAAACTTTTATTTCAATGACATTTTTCTTTTATGTTCAAATTGTTTTGGCAATAGAAATGAACAATGTGATATTAACAAAGCGCAGGTACTAAGATTTTAATAATAATATAATTTTACGAAAATAACACTAAATGTAATAAATCACATAACTTTGGATCATCAGTTTAGAAACTTTTACAAATGAGATTGAAATTTCAAATCAAATAAATTTAAATTTTATAATAGTTAGTATTCTATAAATGTATTAATATTTATTATTTTAAAGATCTGACTTAAAAGTATTTTGATAATAATAACTTTATTGTGATGTTTAAGAATAAAATTATAATCTGAGATTTTATTGGATGCTAAAATGAAAATAAATTATTATATTAAATTAAAATATGTGTAATTGACGTGAAGATTTATGTGGAGAATAATTTTATATTTTGTTAGTTTTCTATGTAAGAATATTTAATGTTATGTATTGTATTATATTTATACATATAGGTACACAAAGTATTAACACATTTACTTATTTTATGTCGCATACCAATTGTATGTTTGTAGACAACACTCATTGAATTTTATGAGAATTAGGGTATTCTCTATGGGCATGCAATAGGCGCCTCGTGCAAATTATGTAAATGTGAAAAGACCAACATTTTTTTATAATATAAAAGACTGTTTGTATGTTATTAATATTATGAAATGCTTGTGTATTAGCATATGTCTGTCTTCTATGTAATGCTTGGACAAATAATGACATTATTGATTTTATCATTTTCATTTCTTTTTCTCATCGACTGACTTTGGCATAATTTGATAGACATAAAAAGTTTTTTTTTTTTGGAAAGATATAATTATCTGGGTTTTTGTTATAAACCCAAATCCAACCTTATACACCTTTCACAGTAAGCTACTAAAAGCTTGTGTCGTGAAAGGGGAGTTTGCCGGCACCTGGTATTGAACCACGGACCCCATGTTCACGAGGCCGAGACTCTACCTCCAGGCTACCGACGAACTCCAAGTTGTCAAGGATTAACAAACTATTTTCTTAGCTTCGAAAATATAGGCAAAAAAGAAACCTAACAATTTATTTTTTCTCTCTTTCTATTCTTTTTTTATATCAAAAGGAGATAAAAAGTGTTTATCTGGTCAATTGGAGCCTACAATTTGGACACATCTATTCGTTAACATACAAACAGTTTTATAAATGTAAGTCTCTGAGTCATTACAATTATCTAATATAGGTAATTACTATACATATATACAGTGTATCATATTATTATACTATAATCATACACTGGACAGCATCTGTAAATAGTTAACACACAAACCCACACAACATCAAACTATCATATTTAATAGCTTAAATATTATAATGTTACCTTATTTGGTAGATCCCCAGATGGAACTTTAACCCCCCGACTCTACGTGTATGTGAAATTTGCTTTATCCAATTAAATTTTTGGGCAATATAAAGGTTGGGCTGTGGGTTCAAATACATCTAAAGAATTACCAAATAGATGACATTGTCCTTTATTAAAATTATGTGGTAGTTTAATGTATTTAATTTACATATCTGTATGTCGGAGAGAAACTGCACAACTCTATCTTAGTTGAGCAGCCCCACCCGTTGTCAATTATTTTTTATTTATAGAAAGAGCTTAGTAGCATTATTGTTAAAAATACAATATATTTTGATATACACAAGTAAAAAATGATGTTAAAAAAATATTTTAGCAAAATAATACTATTTTAACCTGATATGTATAAGTTTCAATAAGCAAGAAATATTTAACAGATAGTTTATAAAAGAAAGATAAGTTTATATACAAGTATGTGAAAAGCAATTGTAATTACATATGTTGTAAAAACTTTAACGGCGATACTGAAAAATTTCATAGTATTATTTCGCTCCGACATACATATTATGTGTGAAACCTCGCTAATAAGTATTTTTGTTGATTAATATGATGAGTGATGTTTACCATAACTTATGTGCCTTCCTTGTTGTATATGTCATACTTAGTGTATTAGTTACATTATAGAGACGCACCTTAACAATACTGTTGAGACTTTTTAATAATGTTATTAATAATAAGCTCCTACTTCACAATATATTATATACATACATACATATATTTATATAACTTCCCAAATTATTATTATTATGCCATGTTATTATTATTACTTTACTTAATTCACACAAATTATTGTTTTTACACAATTGTGTTTGAGTATTTATCATTATTGTTATTTTATATTCTGACAAATTATTTAAGGCTAACTCACCTTGTTATATCCACCATTTCTTTAATTGCAGTAGTTTATAAGCTATTTGTTATTTCAACTTACTTTTTAATTTGTGTTGGGTATTTGAGTAAATTGATATTTATCTCTACAAAGCAATATCTGTCTATTTGCAGTTGCTACTTTTGACATTTTAGTTCATTGGTTGTTATTCAATATTTTTGAATGTCTCACTAAATCATGAAATTACTACTACTATACTATACCATCACGGCATATCCCACAAGTGGGGTAGCCAGCAGACCAACTGCATGTAAGAAACATGCAAACTGTCTTCTTCGTGCCAATATAAAATCAAGACATTCAGGATGGGTGGCAAACCTCATCGCTGAATTTAAGATGTAAAATGTCTTAGTTTTTTCGAATACCTGCCTTTTACAGGACACTCGAAAACTTTCGGGGAAGAGTGGGAGACCAATTCTTTACCGGGTGCTCCACGGGATGAAATTATATTTTTTCACATTAGTGCCTTGATTGAAATTGTTGAATAATGTGGTTTTTCGAGTGATTTTTAAATGTATTCAAACTTATATTTGACTGATTTAACTGAATTAAAATGTTCAGGGCTAGCAGACATTTTATTTTGAAAAATCAATGCATTTGAGGTGGCCGGTAGCCTGATGGTAGAATCTCAAACTCCAATTGAGAGATCCTTGGTTCGATTCCGCCTGCTACATCTGCCTGCTATCTACCTACTCCATCTTCACGAGTTACTGTGAGGATGTCTATGGTGTATTTGGACTTATTTCAAATCTAGATACATTTATAAAAAAATACATTGACAAATCCACTCCTCTCAGAGCAGTTTCTTCTTCCCCTTATGTAGGTCCTGTATCAAAATTTGTTGGGGGGAACAAATGAAGGGTAAAGATTTTTTACAAAATGCTCGCATCAATATAAAATAATCATATATTGACTGTTAGTTATTACTTACAATTAATGCTCTTAGGAAAATTAGCTAGCCAAACAACTCAGATATACACTTTTCTTGTCTTTTTTTGACTAACTTGTTTATTAAATCATTTATAGTGTAAGACAATTTTAGTTTTTCAAAATTTTCTGCTTCTATAGATAATAGTGACAAGTCTGATAGCCGTTCCTATCCCATAGAAGTCCTTAGATATTTATTAGTTTTAATTATGAAAAACTTCTTTCAGCTGATGCAGTCGTACTTAATTGGGACGATCAAGAATAGAAAGCATGTTGTAATTACCTCCGAACAACTGGTTGCAATGCTATTGAATTTTATCAGCAATAATTCCATGAGTTCCTTAATGGGAAGAATTTTCTGAATTTCAGATTTAAAGCATGTTTTCAAAGCAATTAATTGTTCTTAAAGAAGACAGTTTTCCAGCATCCTTTTTTAAAAGTTTCTCCAGTGATAATACTTCCAACATATTAGTCAGGTCACAGAGGCTCTGAAATAATAATAAACTTAATTTTTAAAATGAAACACAATATGTAGTTATTGCACTATTGACTTTATTTAAATGCTGGAGATGTTTGATATAAGACCGTCCACAGCGGCTCATAATTATTATAATATGGTTGACGATACATGATAATTACATATCTTTTTAATTTTAATTTTTACCATTGTTTTCTATTTGTCACATACTTAACTTGTAATCAAGCTTCACTTTACTTTTGCCTCACGATGAGAGCGGAAGCTCTTGAAAGCCTGCTCGCAAAAATAAATAAAGTCAATAGTGGAATAACTACATATTGTGTTTCATTTTAAAAATTATTAATATGAACTTCCACCAAGAACCGTCGGTCGATAAATTAAACTTTAATAATAAACTTTAATGCCCAATATAGAACATCCACAAATCCACACGTGATATAAATAAATGATACTGTGCAATGGAAAATTAAATTTAAAATTCTCATCTGAAATTTTCTCAGCTTCTGATGATTCATCGTAATACAGGAGAGACGATGGTCCTGCCTGGGACATGTTTTGAGAATGCCCAATGATAGCCGGCCAAAAAGAGCATTGTTCTTCCGTCTGCAAGGGTTCCGTTGGCCCGGGCGTCCCTCTTTCACAATACACCGTTCCTATGACAACGATATCAGAGCGCAGGGAATGTCGTGGAAAGAGGTGACGCAATTGGCGCTCTGAATTTAGGAGGCTGGTTTCTGCCCTGTGCTCCCGAGAGGAGCGTTGAGGGCGAGAGAGAGAGAGATGATTCATCAAAATACACTTTGTTTCTACTGCTTTTTATTTTTGAAAACAGTTGTTTCTCCCCCACAAAGGATTACTTTATTGTATAAAATTTTAAGAATTTTCGCTTACACACATTCAGGCTCTTTGTAGCCTGAAGGCCCTGTATCATTGATATGCCAGAAGCTACGCCCCTGTCCTTGTGCCTTTTCAGGTTTCCCCAACGTTGGTGATCACTTCTGAAAATCCTTCCCTATCCTATAACATTCATAAAAGTTCCTACTCTTTTAGTAATTATAAAAAAAGTCATGTAGGGTGTTATGAGAGGAGGTAGATTCTTTTATTCCACGTAAATGGCCTTTATATTGCCAACGAATCAATTTGCATTGAAATTGAATTATGGTTTGGTTGCAGATTTCATTTGTCTCGTATATGTATGTTTATTACTTTGCATTGTTATTGTGTATTTATAATAATGTTTACAAGTATGTATGTACATTTATTATTTACTTATCCACACACTCTGTACAATTATATCTACTTATTGAATAAATATCTACTTGTAAGTCTTGTGTCCACCGAATGTGAAAATATGTAGGTACAAATATTAATCCAAATTTAGCATGGACAACATAAAAATTATACTTCAAAGATTTGTCTGACTTTGATTTTTGCTCTACTCTTTGGTTCTATAAATATTATCCTTCATAGCTTAAATAAAGTAGTCAGTAGCTTGATAATTGATTCTCAGATTACCGATAATGATGGATGACTTGATTTTGGAGCCGTTTCACACTAATTTGACAGTCTCAAGACGACGAGTTTAAGGTTTGTGGTTTTAATTTTTCTGAAGACCTACTTCACGTCCACAATATGACAGTTAGAGTGTATTCAGCAGTCTGATGATTAAGTCCTCGACTCCCAATTGAAGTTAAATCGCTTATCTACTCCATCTTCATGACATAATCATATATACTATGAGGGTGTTCGGGACTTATTACAAACGTAAATTCATCATTTTTAAAAAGAAAGTGTTTCCTCACTATTCAATATTTAGACTGTTCACATGTTTGATCCTGATTCTTCGTAGTTTGCATTTAGTAGTGACAATTTTTCTTTATTCTCTAGGAAATGTATTCTAATCATTGTGCATTTACTATCTTTATATTTTTCTAGTTTAACAATTTTTTAAGTGTTAAATATTTTACTCTCTAAACTCACTGTTTTACTCAAAAGACTCTTAAATATTTTACATGTGTAATTATATTAAAATAGTATATAATTAATTTATGTATTATGAATATATCTTTACATGTAAATTAAATTTACCTTTATGACTTTTAACATAAAAAAACAAACAAATAAATAATGCTACCAACTTTGGACATTTGAATTGAGTGACTTAATAATTATCTGTTTATTTAAATGGTACAGGTGAAGTTAAATTTTTTAATCAATTTGTGAATTTTCAACTCCATCATTTATCTTTTATAAAATTTCATATTAAATTGTAGCAATGAATTTCTTGCTAAGGGTATGACATGGATGTTGTCGTATTTTAATAAACTTTAGTTACAGCCAAAACTGTAATATAAATCATAATTGGGGCTTATATACTCACTAATGTATTATTATAGGTGATTAATAAATCAGCCTTGTTACTTTGTGCCTTTTCTATATGTCCATAATGAAACCTTAAGCGGAAGGCCGTGAAAAGTATTTCAAAATAAGGATATTTTAAATTCAATACTCTCTTTTGATAAACACATAATTAGTATGCAGAATATGTTGACAACACACCTGTTAAACATTTATAATGTTTTAATGAGACTAAACATAGTTGGACATTGTTAATAATAATCATTAATTAATTTATTTATTGTTAATCCGTTAACAAAAAAGTTAACTTCGTTGCTCATTCAAGTCATTAATACTTGTAAAAATGTAACAAACGTTACAGTTAATTTCAGGAGCTTCTTCTTCTTGTGCCTTATCAAGTTTCCTCCTCCTTACCAAGACCTCCCCGTCATATGTCAGTCTTAGTCCCTTCAAGAGCTATAAAATTAATATTTTTAGCCCTAAAAAGCCATTATCTGTGATGTATAGCAGATTTTTAAAAACTCGCTCAGAGAACCGCCTTCCAGAAAATGTAGTGAACTTAATATATGCAATAAAAAATATTATGCTTGTTAATGTCAGCTAGTTAACTTAAAAAGTCAATCACAAATTTATAACAGTTGTTAATTAACCACTTAGTTGCTGGATTTTATGCATGAGTGACATCCACCCTGTGCTTAATTAATTTCCACAAAACTAAAAGTTGATGTAAATTCACTAATTATTGAAATTATTGTTTTTTTTTCTTACCACAGCTTATAAAAATCATTAATAGTAATTTGTAGCTTCAAAAAATACTCTGACAATAACTAAGTTTATAAATAATGAACAAACAAGAAATTTCATAATATACCTTTGTTTTCATACTAAAGTAGCAATATGGCGGCCGATTCGTGCGGGAAGTAGTCGACAAACATGTCAATACTGACTTATACATTGTATGTATGTTGTGTAAGTGATGTTAATTTATGAAAGAAAAAGTTAAACTTTTATGTGCTCTTTTTATTTTCTATGGTATTTATCATAGAAACGATTATTTTAACCATAAAGTATGATTACATGCATACATGTAATCCGCACGATGCGCAAAATTTTGACATTACATGCATGCATGTAATCCGCAGTTAAGTGGTTAACCCGTTCATACCCACCTCTGGTGCTAATATAATACTTACATAAATGTTGATTGTCCTTTTGAACTTTATCGTTCTGTATAATGGTGCCCTAGAAAATTATAAACTCTCCCTTGAATCATTTTATCTGTTATTAGATTATGACGTGTTATATTGTTTACTACTTTTTATTCATGTATATCTTTACTATACATTGTATTTATGCATTACAGTATTTATATTAAATAAAATATTTAAATTTTATACTATTACTTTTATTTGTCGCAACTGAAATCAATAGTAAATGAGCAGAAGGCCTTGTGAAGGATAGAATTGTAATCAATACTATTAATTCTAGTTCACAATAAATAAAACCAATATGTGACTCCCACTCTTTTCTGGAAGTTTTCCAGCGCATTGTTAAAGATTGGTTTGTATAAAGTATTACTTAACAAGTGTAATGTCTTCAATTCAGTGATGACCTGCATGTGTCTTACATCCGGTTAGTCTACTGGTTAAGTGATAAAAATATTTCATTATAGTCTATTTCACAGTTCCATGTTAACGTTTGAGTTGAGTAGGGTGAAAGATAAAAATATAAATAATTTTTTGAACTTTTTTATTCTTATATAAATAAAAAAAAATATTTCCTAATGGTATGGTGAGAATCAATGATGAGCACATATTACTAAGTGGGTGGAGGGAAGTAAGGCCGAGATTGCGGAGGGGGGAAGTAATTGGGAGGGGGAACTGTGACGGGGGGTGGGTAATGAGTGGGAGGGGGCTCAGAGAATACTACAGGTGGTCTGGGGGGCAGGGGAAGAAGAGGAGGGATGGTTGGGGGGATTATGGGAGGAGGGAATGCTAAGGCGTGGGGTGGGGGGAGGGTGCCATAGTTAGCTGGGGGATACGGGAACCTAAGTGGTTCTGCGCTAACAATAGATTTGATAGACTGTACCACCTCTGGTTTCATTTCAGGTCTATCTCCTCCGTTTTTGATAGGTGTGTTGACACTTACAGGCTTGGTTACAACAACAGGTGGTGCAGGGGAAACTGACTGCGGAGGAGACACTGTGGGTGGTTTCTTCTCAGGCAGTTGTGTCTTCACAGGAGGTGGGGGTAGTGGAGGACTATCTCCTCCTGAGTTCTGAGAGGGCTGCGGTGAGTATAAGTCCAGCACCTATAACATGTTGCAACAATCAACAAAAAATTGATTAGATTCAATAATACTTTACTGGCGTCAATATAATCTTTTATAATGCATTTCCACAAAGTTACACTAGAAAACATAGTATATTTAATATAAAAGCATACGTTGGAAGGCTTATCCCATACCCAATTTCTTCCAGCCAACCCATAAAAAAAATATCTAAATAATAGATATATTAAATAAAACTATAAACCACACATAGAACAGAAATAGGAAGGGGAAACGAAAAGAAAAGGAGAGGATCTGCTTGGGATGATTATTATTATACGTAAGAAAAAAAATTAAAAACCTAATTATTTATAATCAAACCAATTATAAATCATAAAACTAATGTTTATATACAAAAAATTAATCCAGGTTTTAACAGTTGATCAAATTTGTAGACGAGTTCTGAATAAATTATTAGAGCCAAATATATTTCAGCTGCTCCATAAAGCTACTTACCTAAATAAGAATGATTGTAATCAAGTTGAACTATTTATTCAGACTTTTTTGAACTATAATATGTAAGATTAATCAAGAATTGATTCAATACAAAAACCATTGTAGGATAATCATTTTGCGCAAAACCTCGAGGCTGTAATTCTGGAAATGCACAACAAATAAACAATTTTGAGCAGATTTGTAAGTGTCAGGACACCTAATACTCTCTCTCTACCCAGTAAGTAATGCATATTTCCTGTTTAAATCAAACCTATTGTGATATGTATCACATATCGACGGCTTAATCCGCAAACAAGATAACTCCTTTTTTTGTCAAATTGATTTTATTGCGCTAAAAGGTTTTATTAGATGTAACACATAATCCTGTGAAATCATAACTCCCAAATATTTTTTAAAACTAACAAAAAATGCTACACAAAAATAAGATAACTCCATGCAAACATCTGGCAATTTGGTAAAAACGCTAACTCCGTCATTTTACCGCCATTTGTATGACGGCTGTCAGTGTGCGGTGACGTTTTTGTTAGAAAACATGCACCCATGAAACTGAAATAACGCTAACTCCATTGAAATTGTATGAAAATATGGTTAGCAAAAATGCTAACTCCTTTTTTAGAAGAAATTTTGAAAATTTTTGTCATTATTATTATTGTTTACTACATTATTATTATTTAATAATAATTTTGAACTTAAAAACAATAAAAAACAGCAATGAAAAATCATTTTGATGTATTTATTGATATATGATAAGGTTTTATGTTGCTCCTGAAAAGTTTGGTTTAAGGGAGTTATCTTGTTTGCGGATTAAGCCGTCGATATGTCAGACATGGATGTCAGACAATATGTTAAAGATAAATCCCACCAAAACTGAATTCTTATGGGTAGCTTCTCAAGGGAGACAACATCTTATAGGTTCAGATCCCATCTCCGTTCAAAATGTAGACATATTTCCATCGAAAAATGTTAAATTTCTTGGTTCTCATCTGGATAATGCGCTTTCTATGGAGAAACATATATCATCGATTGTTAGTCAATGTTTCTATACTCTACGTCAGCTGAGGAATGTGAGAAGGTGCTTGTCAATAGATGGAGCCAAGACTCTAATAAATTCATTTGTTGTTTCTCGATTAGATTATTGTAATGGTATTTTGGCGAATTTGCCCAATGTACATCTTCAAAGAATTCAATCAGTTTTTAACGCTGCTGCACGTTTTATATATAAAATGGATCGGTTTTCACACATATCGTCGACACTTCAGAATCTTCACTGGCTTAAGTGCCCAGAAAGGATCGAATTCAAACTTTGCCTAACAGTATTCAAGGCATTGAATGGTATGGCTCCGGAATATATCTCGGAACTCTGCAATCGCCAACCATTAAATCAGAGACAAAATTCTCTAAGGTCTCAATCCAACATCTCAACAAGATTAGAAGTAGTTAAAATGAGTCCAGCGCCAGCGTACTTGGATCGCGCCTTCATATCTGCGGGTCCTAGTGCGTGGAATAGGCTTCCCACAAACATCAGGGAAGCAGAGACCTTGACCCAGTTTAAGACCCATTTGAAAACGCATCTTTTTAAGAAATCATATGGATTAAACTGAAAATATATGTAAGGTCACTGTTAATATTTTGCAACGCTATAGCGAATACCTTAAAACATCCTATGCGCCCTTGAGGTGGATCTGTCCACAAAACGGCGCTATAAAAATCATCCGATTATTATTATTATTATATAATACACAAACTTAAGCACAAAAATACCCGGTTCGATACGAAAATCTAACTTCATACTGGATGGTTGGTTTTCTCTAATAAATAGACACCAAAAGTCAATTACCTGATGACAGATATCTTCCAGTAACTCTGTAGTGATATCTTCTACAAACATGTCCCACCATGCTTTATGTTTTGGTAGCCGTCCATTCCAATCCACTACTTCAAACTTGCTCAGTTTCCCCGCTAGGAACATCAGTGCTACTGCTATCACTTCGGGTTCCCACTGTAGGGCCAGTGTTGTGCATAAGCTGTAATTATTAATGTAAGTATGTTCTCATCAAACGGAAATGTTTTTTAACATTTTGATGTACAAATGTTACCATAATAACACATTCAAGAAATTACAATATATTGAAGGTCCAGTTTTATTTAATTTTGGTGTATATTGGACCGAATACAACATGAAAAATAAATTCCACATTTTTTTAACCATGTTTTTCCAAGAAACAACAAGAAAATAATATATTATGTTGGATAGTGACTTTCAACATCAAATACTATTTTTTAAAAAAAACTTTTAGAATAATTAATCAAAAAGTGACATGAAATAATATGTACTACAAACCTATCATTTACAAATGTCCAAGCCATCTGCACCATCTTCTGTAGCTTGGCCTTGTCCCCCTTGAGACACTTAGCATATCTCAGCAGGTAGCTGTAGGGGTGCTCCACTTGTAAATCAAACTTAATTGTCTTCAAGAGTATCTTCTCTAACATCATCACTTCTTCTTTGGGATCTTCCCCAAATGTTACAAACTTTGCATCAGTCAATAATGTCCTTGCTATTTTAATTATATCTTTACATTTCTTGGGAGTCTCTTCAACCTTACCAGCCAAAAACAAACAACAACAGGCTGTCACATATCTAGGGAAGGTTCGAAACGAATGAAACATGTAAAACCTATGAAAATATACAACTCCTGTAGCCATAGTATTGTATCCTAAATCCATTTTTGTTCCTGTATCTATAATGAATCGTGCGCCCTCTTTTCTGTAACGACTCTCCGTTTCATTGTCGATCCCATCTTTAAAAGAAGGCGTACTTAACAAATCCTTCTTATCATAATACCAATAAGGCATTTTTGTGGGTGCTTTAGGTACAACGTCTGTGGAGATAACCTACAACCAACACATAAAATAACATTGTTAAGTAATGAAAAGCGTTTCCAACAAATGTGAGTTATATTTGATTATAAATATAAAAATAACTTACCATAAAAGTATAGTTTTATAGACTTTTATTCGTAAAAAAATACTTTGACAGACATTAGGATACAATAAAGTACAAAAAAGTGACAAATTGATTATTATGGCTGATAGTCATAGACAATAATTGCATGGAACCATAAAAAATCTATGCATGGAACACATAGACGAAGTACTAAAGTAGCATTCACATTGCCTCACTTTGGATGATCATCCAGAGTGTCAGGGTCAAAGCAGTTCATCGATTGTGAACACGTCTGTTCACATTTGTTCATCCTATGCTTTCACTGCCATGTCAACACTCACGGTCATGTACGTCTTTTGACTATTTTCAAAAAAAAAATAATAAAACAGATAAAAAAAGAAAAATAACACTTATTAAAAATTAAAACGTGAATATAATTCTCGACAGCACGATAATTTTGTACATGATTCTGACTTTCAATAAAACTGGTTTATGGTCGTTCCAGTGATGTGGTGTACACATTTAGCGAATATCGCCAGGATACCAAAATATCGTCAGCCATTTGAACCTGTGAACAAAATGACAGCTAATCTGAAACGATAAAAACTAGTAAAAACGATATCGTCTCAAGTTGAACGATTTGCGCATGCGTAGATGTGCGCGGCATCCGTATCTATGGTAAAAACTTTATAACCTATAAATGTTTCTTGCTTCGTGACAGTTGTTATGTTTAAGGGTATTCACATTTGTTCACTCTGGATGACCCTCCAAAATGAAAAGGTGTGAACAGGCGTTTCATCAATAGTGATCACTAGCGATGACGGAGGAAAGAGATTACCACTCGTCATAATTTTGATGAAAGGTCCTTTCACTGAAACGATCATAAACAAGTTTTATCCTATTATTTGTTTTATTCTCTATGAATTTGTATTGAATGTCAGAATCATGTACAAAATTATTATGCAGACGAGAGCTATATTAATTTATTTTATGTGTTATTTTTCATTTTTGAATTTGTTTAATTATTTTTGTACGAAAATATGTTAAACTACATACAACATGACTGAGAGTGTTGAGATGGCAGTGAAAGCATAGGATGAACAAATGTGAACAGACGTGTTCACTTTCGATGAACCTGGTTTGATCCTGACACTTTGGATGATCATCCTGATCTGATGCAACCAGAAGATCTGAATGCTACTTAAAGTGAACAAATATGCAAGCAAACAAAATCTACGAACTTCAATTTCCTCAAGTTTCGTAAATATTACTTTTTTGGGAAAAAATACTCGACAACGGGTCTGCAAAACTGCGAAAGTTCCAAAAAAATATAAATCCTATTCTTTTTCAAAATCCTAGCTGGCAACACTGATTGTCTATGTTTCCTTCGGAGCTATTTCCGCCTTCTCCGTTCTTTTTATTTGCCGCGTGGATGGACGATAGGTGAGTGTTTCGCATGTTGCGATATTTTTGTCAAATATTGGTTGAAAATTGCTGTTTGTGATTGATACTATTAATAATTACAGTAAATTCAATTGATTTGTGTTGTGATTACGCGGGTTGGCCGTAAGGTCGATGTTTAATCATATTCGCCCGGTGACTTCGCCTCGTGGTTTCATGTTGTGTCGAAATATCTACTTGACATTTTCCTCTTAGCGGCTCGAGGTTTGTTTCTGTTAGTGCGAGTATCATTTGATCTAATCGAGATCATTATACCGGTAAGTGCCTAAAAATTAAATGAGTAACTTTAAATGGTGAAATATATTAATCCCAGTCATCTTCAGAAGGAGCTGTCACGTTTGTAGAATGGGCACGGCTCGTAAAAACTGAAATGACCTCGGGCATTTTCTGTAGTGGGTATTAATAATGTGACATGTTTATTTGCAGCTAATCATCCACAATGCCGCAGAACGAGTATATTGAACGGCATCAAAAGCTGTATGGCCGAAGGTTGGATTATGAGGAACGCAAGAGAAAAAGAGAGGCGAGAGAGCCCCATAAGAGGGCGGAGAAGGCCCGTAAGCTGAGGGGCATTAAGGCCAAGATGTTCAATAAGGAGAGGAGAAATGAAAAAATACAGATGAAGAAGAAAATTAAAGCACACGAAGAAAAGAAAGTTAAACAAAAGACAGAGAAGGTATCTGAAGGAGCTGTCCCCGTATATCTACTAGACAGAGATGTACAGTCTAGGGCTAAAGTGTTGTCCAATATGATTAAACAAAAGCGGAAGGAAAAAGCTGGCAAGTGGGATGTCCCTATTCCTAAAGTAAGAGCGCAATCTGATGCTGAAGTATTCAAAGTTCTCAAATCAGGAAAGACAAGGAGAAAAGCGTGGAAGAGAATGGTGACCAAAGTAACATTTGTAGGAGAGGGATTCACAAGAAAACCACCAAAGTTTGAGCGTTTTATCAGACCAATGGCACTCAGATTTAAGAAGGCACATGTAACACACCCCGAACTTAAAGCCACATTTTGTCTTCCTATCATAGGAGTGAAGAAAAATCCCAGCTCGCCTATGTTCACCAGTCTGGGTGTTATCACAAAGGGCACGGTACTGGAAGTGAACATATCAGAGTTGGGTTTAGTGACACAGTCAGGTAAAGTAATATGGGGCAAGTACGCTCAAGTGACCAACAACCCAGAGAATGATGGGTGCATCAATGCTGTCCTCTTAGTTTAATGTGATGTAGCTGTAAGTTTCTTATTATGTCTGTAATATTATTTAATACAATAAAATACATTAATAAAAATGCTAGAGTTTCACTTTGTGTTCCTCCAATATTCAGTTAGGAGTTCTGAAATGCGATGATATTTCAATAATATTTATGGAAGAAGTAAACACTTTGCTGAATTATTAAGCTGTTTGAATTGTGAATATTTTGGTGATGTTTGTAAAATAATGTGATATTTTGCCTATGATTATACAACTTAAAACATTCCAATGGATCCTTCCTAGTGTAACTTGATCTGAGGAGATTTATAAAATGAGGCAAGAGTATCATTCATGTAATGTTTCTGCTGATGTTCTCCTTGTGTGTCGTCGTAATCTGGAGTTGCTTTGTTACAGATATTAAGTGCTATATAAGGACACCACCATGCAGATTTTTGTGAAGACCCTAACGGGCAAAACCATCACTCTCGAGGTGGAGCCCTCAGATACCATCGAGCATGTTAAAGCCAAGATTCAGGACAAGGAAGGAATCCCTCCAGACCAGCAGAGATTGATCTTCGCTGGTAAACAGTTGGAAGATGGCAGGACTCTCTCAGACTACAATATCCAAAAGGAGTCCACGCTCCACTTGGTGCTCAGGTTGAGGGGAGGAGCAAAGAAAAGGAAGAAGAAGAATTACTCCACACCCAAAAAGATCAAGCATAAGAAGAAGAAGGTCAAACTAGCTGTACTCAAGTATTATAAGGTGGGTAAATCCCTATATAAACCATTAGGTTAATATCAAATTATTTTAGCAAGTGTAGAGGGTCAACTCTTCATCTACATATAATTTCATGCATTGGTACATTTTGTTATTGAATTTTAACTTATAGTGTATTGTGTTGTTGCAGGTTGACGAGAATGGTAAAATTCACCGTTTGAGACGTGAGTGTCCTGAGGAGAGGTGTGGAGCTGGAGTGTTCATGGCAGCCATGGAAGACAGGCATTACTGTGGCAAGTGTGGCTACACGTTGGTGTTCTCCAAACCAGAGGACAAGTGAATGTAACAATATCTTATAATTACATATTTCCATCATGCCGTGTATGAAGGATTTATATTCACAATAAACATGTAAATCTGGATACGGTGTGAAGGATGTTTTATTTATCTTGCTGTATACGCTCACACTTCTTATTTCAGGAGTAGAACATAAGCACATCACAACTTCTAATCTCAGTTTGTAATATAACTTGAAACAAACTTATCTCAACTTGAGTTTTACAATATAATCTTATATTTATAATGAAACAAATATTCCTAGGGAAGAGGTTTTTCATCCAATTCTGGTGACAGACTTGAGGTATTAAATTGTTCTGTGCTTATGTTCACTATCACAATTAGAGTACCATGGAGGTAAGTAGTGAAACTAAGCTCTATGCTTCTATTCCCATCTCACTTTGGACTATTTTAGTACATCTACATTAATATTTGGCCCATATAAAATGAATGGCATTGGAGATGATTTGAATATCTATATTCTGAATCACTTTTATACATATTCAAAAATTTACGTTTTAAGAAGAATCATATTTTTACCTTGGGATTTGGACCATGGACCAAATTTGAGATCGCTGCCAGGCTGCAGACATTTTTTTACAACTTGAATTCTATGGAACTTGTTCTTCAGTGCCCGGGTCTGTATATCAAACAGTTCCCTATAGTAATGCTTATTTACAGGTTGATGAAGTTCTCCACAAATGAAGTGAAATGAAATAAAACATGCTTTTCTTATCTCTTCTTTCATTTATTTTCCTTTAAGATTACTTGTTCTCAGCAGTGAGGTGACCAGAAAAAGTAGATCTCAATTTATTCATGAAATATAGTTGACCAGTGAGGTTGATGTCCCATAGTCAGCGGGGGTGGTAAAAACTATCTGGGAAGAGGCAAACGTGTTGTGGGCATTGAAGATTCAAGTAATATAGGTGTGCCTAAAATTTGGTTTCATTTCTATGGTTGCTAACAACTAGTCTGTAAGAGTGGGTTTTGAATTTTATGAAATATGGGTGTGGAAAAATGATTATCTAGACGGATTTATACATTGTGGTTAGACTAAGCTGTCCAGAATTTGGATTAGTAGCTGTGTGTGGTAGTTAGCAATGAAACAAATTTTCTTAAATTTTGACGTTGCATATAATTATATTGTGTTCAAACTGATAGTAAAAATGCTATAAAAAAAAAACTACATCCATTGCAATGTTTGTAGGTTGGCTCTGATTCTTACACTGAAGATTTTTGATGCCTATATCGTCGGGCCCGTAGAAAAAAGGCCGATGTGATCATAGGACGAAATTGAGTTTTTAATGCAGTTTAATTAGGTATCAAAAATCCTACAAAACTGTATATTTAGATTTTTTCTATCATTCATAGTTTTTTAGATATTAATTAATAAAACGGCATATCTGATTTATCTCCGTAGAAGAAAGTAACATGTGCTCTCACGCCTCTATACCGTGATCTATCACACCTTAGCGTTGCATGATCGCATGATCCTATCTGCGCATGTGCACTTATTTATTGCATTCGTCGATCATCCGTCGTTAGTGGAGTGCTGTTAGCGTGTTGCTTATTACTTTTTAATAACAAATAATTATTATTTTCGTCCTTTCGTAAAAAAATATACGAGTTGTTAAGTACTTTATACAACACTGTATTTATGATATCTTAAAATGTCAAAGAGAACTAAATTAATATTAGAAATGGCCAAAGAAATACATTTTGGTAAAAACGATCAATTGAGTTCAATCGATGAAAATATTGAAAATAATACAGTTGTATATGAGGCAGAAGATTTAAATTTATTGGGTAAGTAGAATTTTATATCTATTTAATTTAATAGTTTGTTAAGTTATTTCATATTTTAACAACATTTCTCTCTAAAAGTGTCGTTGTGCATATAGGACGTTTTAAATGGGAAAAAGTTAAAAAAATATATATGCACCATATTTTGGGGAATATGTATGATTTGGGCTGGAAATATCATAATATTTATATTGGTACAGAATTGTTTATTTTTGTTATTTTTTCGTCCTATGTGCTAATAGTGCATTATTCTAGGGATACTTCGCTGTTCTATGTGCAGATGTTTCCTTATTCTACGGAAATTTGGTTTATTTTCGTAGTCCTGTCTTCACAACAACCTTTATTCTACGGAGAGTCTTTTAGATATGTCTTTATTCTATCAATTATTTCATTTATTTGAAATAATTTCGAAAATTAATTTACACCAATATGTTTATAATGATGTTCTATTTTAATGTGATAAATATTTTTTATGGATTCCAAACCATTCAAAATTTACTAGTTGAAATCAATACCTATTGGCAACTGACGCATTCTGACTTACCTCTGATATCCAATTGATATTTTAAAATAAAATTACGCAAATATGTGCATTAAATTAATGTATTTTTACATCTACAGAATAATACATGGTATTAACGTTGAGTTGAGTTTATTTTCGTGTCAGTTTTGTTAGGTTATCAAATGTTTATTGATGTACGTTTTCCAATTAATTTATTCTCACAACATAATAACTAATACAACTATTTTATAAATATCCTTTTTCAGAAACCCATTCGCCATTGCCTTCAGGAGCAATTAATATAAAAGAGACTATGCAGACAGTATGGGATGACGCATTTTCGGGAAGTGACGATGAACGTAATGTTGCTAACGAATTACTAAATGTTGGTCAACAAAGTGGAGAGGAGTGCGAAAATGGTATAAATTTATCTTTCGTTTTTCATAACAACAATAATTTAACACCCATTCCTTCCCCACTTAATAACCACGGGGAATGCGATGACGTTTTCTGCAGTCAGCACAATAATTATAATAATGAAACAGATGTATCGTCATACTTTCAATCCCCAGTTAATATCAATGTTAATGTTAAGAAACGGCCCGTTAATATGGAAAATTGGAAGGAGAACCAAAGGAAAATTTTAAAAAATAGAGGTAAAACGTATGTTTCAAAACAAGGAAAGACTTTAGAGGAGAAGAAAGTAAAGAATCCATGTTCGTGTAAGTTCAAATGTTTTTTAAAAATATCAGAAGATGATAGACAAAAATTTTTTAATCGCTTTTGGAAAATAGGAGATAAAGAAAAACAATGGCTTTACTTGACCAACTTTACTAGGAAAGAAACTAAGAAGCGGACCTTGAACAGAAATTTGATTAGTAGTAGAGAATATACATATAAATATTTTATTCCAAATAGCGAAAACGCCAACTCCAATACATTAGTCTGCAAAACTATGTTTATTAATACGTTGAATATTGGAGTAAAATGTGTTCGAACAGCTTGGGACAAACTAAATGATTCAGGATTGTGTTCAGGGGACATGAGGGGAAAACATTCCGACCATAAAAAAATTATCACTGAAGATATAGTTAAATGTGTAACAGCTCATGTTAACTCTTTTGTTCCTGTGGAATCGCATTACATACGAAAGGATTAAAAAAAAAATATTTAGATGAAAGTCTGAGCATCGCAAAAATGTTTCGCCTGTATAACGAATGGTGTCAGGCCAACAATTGGGCCACCAAAGCTCTAACACTGCGACAGTATAGAGATATTATAAACGTAAATTTTAATTTAGGTTTCCACATACCCAAGAAAGATGCATGTGATGAGTGTGAAATTTGGAAGCACAAAACAGATCCTACAGAAGCTGAAAAACAAAATCACGTGCATCATATAGAGAAAAAAGAACTGGCGAGACAACTTAAAACAATGGACAAAAGTGAGGCTATGTCCTCAGATGGATCCATAGTTTGTTGCACTTTTGATTTCGAAAAAGTGCTTCAATGTCCACATGGGCAAACAAGCATTCTTTATTACAAAAGAAAATTATCCAGCTTTAATTTTACTGTGTACAACACAGGCACCAAAGATGCAATATGCTACATGTGGCATGAAGGCATTGCTAAGCGAGGAGCAAACGAAGTTTCCAGTTGTTTATACTTGTATATGAAGTCGCAAGTGATGAAGGGGGCCAAAGAGTTTCGATTTTGGTCAGACAACTGTCCTGGGCAAAATCGGAATCGCATAGTTTTTGCTATGTATCTTCATGCCTCTAAAGAGCTGGGTGTTAAAATTACCCACCGGTTCTTAGAGAAAGGACATACGCAAAACGAAGGTGATTCGGTTCATTCGGTCATTGAATTAGCTGCTGAAAATAGGACAGTTTTCATACCAGACGAGTGGCAGCTTCTTGTGAAATGGGCCAAAACAAAGGGGAATATGTACGATGTTTATGATGTACAACAGGAGAATGTTTTTAATTTTAAAGATTTAATAAAATGATATTATATTATATCTTTTATATTGCCTAAACTTACATAAATGCATGCACGCTTACAATTTTTCTATTAAACGAGATATTATGTATAATAAATAGGTAGGCAGTCTATTTTGTGTTTGATTGAAAATATATCCATGTAAGTTATATGTATGTACATACATAATTATTTAATGTGTCTTTGAAAAAATGTTAATAAAATATGTTGTTTCTATAAGCCTTCGTATTTTTACTCAAAAATCCCTATTCACAAGTTGGTTTAAAGTAAAAAAACTTATTTTTAAAAAAAAAAACGATGATTGATTCACATAGGATTGAACAAAAGAACCAAAAACTCCGTAGAATAACGGCACATTGCAAGATAGGGCGAGACCGTCCACCAACAAGTCCGTAGAACAAGTCAACATCATCACATGGGACAAAAATTTTCCCTAGAATAAAGGTCTTTGTGATTTTTGTAAAAAAGTACAAATGTTGGATTATTTATTTAAATAGTTAAACATCAATAATGTTATTTGTATAAGAAATGTTAAGTTTGAAGGATATAGCTCAAATGGTTATGGAGAAATGTGAAAAAATGTGCATCGGAAACTTTAAAGTGCTCTCCTGTAAAATGACTAAAAATCAGATAGACCTTTATTCTACGGGCCCGACGATATTATTTTAGTCAAAAGTAGTAGTGGTTTTGGAAAGAAATTTAAAAGTTTGTATTTGTAACGGTTTTTATTTACAGCACTTTTGTGAAATTGCTAATTATCCACAATGTGAACATTTGAAATGACATGACGAAACTTATTTGATAAAAACATTTTCACTTAAGACATAGTGCAACAATAATCATACATTTTTCACACGTTAACACAGTGGAACTCTGTTAGCACGAAATAACAATCCGGCCCTAGCGAAATAGTACATAATTTATTTTTATATAAAAGAATTTGTTTAGGCTGAAAATAGTTTTAAACAAGGGTCCATATTTTTGTGTATCTAGTCCCAATATTTCATAGGTTCGGTTGAGCGTGTTGTTTTCCGTGTCGAGCGCATATATCACAATTGAACCTTAATATCGGCCAGAGACTATGCTTCTGCCCTACGCTGGCTGTACTTATGTATGCACACTACCGTTTTACCTGTTCATTCAATAGCAGTGTGAAGAAAATGACGTTTGGATTTTTTGGCCATCAATGAAGCCGTAAACAACAGGCTAGGTAGGTAGGAAATAGTGTTTCTAGTAAAAGAAGTAAATATCTCTAATATATAATAGTAATAATGCATATTGTATGTAGAATCATTGTTATAATAGATGCCATTTTATCTGTGGGGCAGATCAACAAATAGATAATTCATACTTCACATTAGTCTTAGAATGACTTGGAAATGTTAAGAACAAAATATTTTTTGCAATATTTGCAACTTTTCTATAACAAATATTTCCCAATAAGTAAGGAAGGTTGAAAATATTGTGGGCAATGGACAGGTTGAGGGTATAATAAAGTGCAATCTGACTGGCCCTAATATTTTTGAGCTAGATATCTCCTAGCTTAAAGTTTATCAACATTTTCATGCAGGATTAGTGAAATTATTTCAAAGTCGCTCTAAGCCCAGTATATAATACCCTGCCTTTGTGTTCTTTTTCTAATTGATTTACGAATGCATTTTTTGGTACATTTCGCTTGATATGAAGTTTCTGTCCCGAAACTGAAATACTTTTTGCAGCATATAATTTCGTGCTAACTATTTTCCACTGCTATTTACAGAAAACGACTACAAATTTTATAATTAATAAAATGGTGCACCCACACAAACTGAACTAACATTGTTTAGAAGTGCTTAAGTGAACATTTTATGTTTTATAGTCATACTTTTAAGGGCTATTTTCTAGAAACAAGTTTGAATCTAGTGAACAACGTCTATTTAAGTTAGTTATGTTAGAAAGGATATCACCTTTAGTGGTAAGTTAGTACATATGTCCCTACAGCTTGGAATATAAAGAACCGTAAATTATTGGCTCTCCATCAGATAGCCTGCATTTTATTAATGTATTTAGATACTATGTCGATAAGTTTTTAGCTTCTTTAATTAAAATAGTATCCATGTTAGATTTTCTTGTTCATATTAACAAACAGATGAAAAACTTATTTTGCTGTATTCATTATCCTTTTCATCAGTCGTTATTGGAACAGTTTCTACAAGTCCTACATAGTTATTTTGGCATAGGTATTCTATTCACCCAATCTGCTTACTGGGTATGCTTGTATTGCTTGTGTACAGTACCATTAAACCAAGCCTAGGTTTTTAAATATAATTTCAAAAAAATTGCATCAAATATCACAGTAGGTATACTTCAAAAGTATGTATATGGTAAACAGATGTGTTATCAAAACAATTAGTTTTTAATTATGAGCTTTGTTATTATAATGAATTCGTGCAATTATCATGTTCATTTAGAATTTTATGATAAGAGGCATATCCAGAAAATATGTAAGTATACTAAATGTTATGTAATAATTTTAATAATAATTAGAGAATATTGTTGACTATTTTGCAACATGATCTCAATCTCCAAAAACTTGACCACCAGCTGTTCATCGGTTGTTAAATTAATTTCACTTACGCTTGCATTCACGGCGGTGAAAATTTGAAGCCATCAAGTCAGGAGGATATGGGAGCGGCTTAAAACATCCCTACCAAATGACTTAAAGAGCACTTTGGCAGCTAAGGCTGTGGAGAATGGGCATTGTTCAGCGAGCACACTCCTCATCATTTCCCTCCTTTTATTTTGAATGCTTTTAGTTTTTATTAGTCTCACAATCTCATTGTGCATTGGTTGTTTCCCTTTGAGCCCCAAAATCGAGACCATATTTTTTTGACCGCATTTTTCTTTATACATTTCTCGGCAAATGGGAATGTGTGTAAAGCCACTTATGCTTCAACTGCATACACAATAAATTAAAAAAAAAAAAATGGTAGGTGTTACTTCTTCCGAGAGTTGTGCATCTTGGATATGGCGGCACTTCTTATCAACACCTTTAACATAAATGATCACTATAATGAGAATTTACATGCTATCATGTTCCTGCAATGCTCGTTTTGGTCAGAAAATCTCCCTCTACCACTTAATGTAGCCAACTCTTATAAAATATAAACATAAAATTAAAAACAGCCCATTTCCCAAAAAATATACAAAACAGGCTATTATGGCCAAAATACACTTACTTTCTAAACATGCCTCGAATTTGGTATATTTAGTTTTATTAATAAATAGATATGTAGAAACTAAAATAATTGTATATAATTATCACAATATCATAATAAGCACAAATAATGCTTAAAGATTTAGCAACGGTTGAAAAAATAATATCTAACACAATTCTATTACAATAATTATATTAAATAAAAATTCTCTTGTATTATTACTACAATACTTTACTGGGACCTTAGTGATTACAAACTAAGAAACACTTCAACATTACATATATTGCGCTAATATTATTTGTTTTATCATGCTAGTAATCTTAATATGAAAAAAGGAACTAAAAACCTACATATACATGTTAGAAAGTCATTTAATAAGATACGACAAAATATGGGGTTTTGCCTCTGTAAAATTTTGGAAATGTTTAAGTATTCTTAAAAATAGGTAAACTGCTGATAACCAATTTAGAAAATCACAAATGACACACCAAAGATGAATTATTTTTTACGAAAGTATTTTGATAAAATCATTTTTTGCCTTATTGCACTGTTTTGTTTTTACCTTCTAAGATTTTGCAAAGACCATGTGGAGAGCAACCATACAGTAGAAAAAACTAATGCTCAGTTTTACATTTACTGCAACCAGCCACAATGAATATGTTATGATGATTTTTGGCAAATTCTCACACAATATATTCAGTGATTATCCTGTGAAGTCCCGGGTTGAGAATAGATCTCCAACTTTTTGTGAGTTTGTAAATGTTCCGTATAAGTTAAAGACATTTAACATGTTAGTTCAGTGGTGAGGTATGCCACCTATCCTGAATGTAGTTACTGTTGGCACAAAAAGAATAACTAGCATATCTATTAAATGCAGTTAACTCTGCTGACTCCCCACTTGTGGGAAATGTCTTGATGCTATTTCAGTGAGTGACATGTAGGATAACTGTATAATATTTAACACTGACCTTGATTCAAAGAATAGATTTCTGGGTTTGTATATTTCTCAATGAATGTAATTATTATATAAAACATTTTGAAAATACATCCCAAACCCTTTAACAGTAAACATTATGTTTAACAGTAATAATGGGGGGGATTTGGACCTGGGACCTCTCCATTAAAAAGTCTTAAGACCATGTCATCTGACTACTAAACATCTCCATCGATGCGGTTGGTATATATACACTGCTTAATAATTTAAATATAAAAATGTTGATTTCTAATTAATAAATTCTGTGTCATGCACCAGGTACAGATATAAAATTTATCTAAAACTTTTTGCACTTTGATGTTGTGGAATGTAATTAATGAAGGAATTCAATCAAATGAACTGTGAATCATTCATTTTCATACCCGCAACATTTCACTGGATTGTAACAATGTATTAAGAATGAAATTGACAATTCTGTAAAACAATTTTTTTGTTTATGGTTTGGTGAGAAGATTTCATTAATTGGAAGACTGAAAATGAGGAGGCTGTAAAACCTTTTAAGCAGTTAAAAAATATAAATGTTCAAAATAATGAAGTGTACAACAACCAATATAGATATATATTTACTTAAGATAAATAAATGTAGAGAAATCTTATAAGAGAACAATTATGAATGTTTTAACAAGTGAAATGTGGACGATCAATCGGAAGATACATTCTCAACAATGACATGGGTGCATTTGAGACAAAATAATAAATCTTTAAAAATAAACTAATTACGTAACAATGAAGCACGGTGCTATGATAATTGTTTTAGTAATGACTAGGACTGAAGGCAAACTCTTAAGACAATTATTATCACTTGAGCTATCATGTTGCACCCTCCTAACTCTGCAGTAGTGACCAAAACTTGGCATGGTTAACAAATTTAATACCATTATTCCGTAAAGAATCTTTTGAAACTTTGTTCATTCATTTTTTTTTTGATGAATGGCAAGTTACAGTTAATTTAATATAAAGAGAGAGAATCTCTTAGTGATTTCCCAAAAAAGTAGACAGCTAATTTAACAAGTCAACATTAACAATTTTTTAGATTGACTTATAAGATAATAATTTTGAAACTTTGTTGATAAACAAAATTAATGCCCAACTCTGATAGTGATAATATTTCACAATTTGCTTATTAACATATCAACCACTGTGATGGACAAATATCGTCCCTCTTCTGACTTACTGTCGTATCTGACATTTTTGGCGAAATTGAGTTATAATCACCAATGTGTACTTATATCGTCCCTCTTCTGACTAACTGTCGTATCTGACATTTTTGGCGAAATGGAGTTATGAACACCAATGTGTATTTATATGTGCCCTGCATGTTCTCACTGAAGATCACACCTGTAACTGTTACCGTTATCCTGGAATAGCTTTCTGATTTGTTGTCGTATTTACGAATTATTCTAAATAAAATGTGTTGTATCTACTAATTCCTCAAAATTTCATCACAAAAATAATTCTGAGATATATAAGAATAGGTACAAATAAAATAATGTAACATAGTTAGACTGTATCGTATAGGAGAGACAAAAATATGCACGGCAAAACACAAAAAATGCTCTCCTGAACAATTTACATATAGGCAGATATGACTGTTAGTCAGAAGAGGGACGATATGTGCCCTCCATGTTCTCACTGAAGATCACGCCTGTAACTGTTACCCTGGAACAGCTTTCTGATTTGTTGTCGTATTTACGAATAATTCTAAATAAAATGTGTTGTAGTATCTACAAATTCCTCAAAACTACATCACTAAATTGATACTGAGATATATAAAAATACAAATAAAATAATGATGTTTATTTACCCTGTATCATAACCAGGAGAGACGAAAATATGCACGGCAAAACACTAAAAACGTTCTCCTGAACAATTCACATTTTAGCAGATACTGTTAGTCAGAAGAGGGACGATGTGTCTACCAAATATCCCATAGTAATCGTTGAGTGCACTCTTAGCCCTGGCAGGCAAGTAATCAGTATGTTTGTTTTAATGTATCAATGTAATCCACGGTGGTCAATGTATTAAAGCAAATTCAATCAAGCAAACCCACAATATTTTTTTTGCACTTCAGTAAAACATAATGGGTAAGGTGTTAGTGGTACAATCAAAATGACACAGTATCACCTAATTAATAATATATATAACCTACAAAAACTAAACCTAGTTTAAGTTTTTAAATCACAATCTAAAACGCCTTTAAAACTTAAACAATATTAGAATACGACACAATAAATAAAAATAAATTTGAGACAAGGTATAATAATATCTTAATAAAACAGTACATAATTTAATATTTAGCGTTGTTTGTTTGATACATAAAATAATTATTTACAAGTGTAGTATAACTATATCGTCGCTCGGCGTTCAATACCGGGAATGTAACAATTACAAAATTTTACAGGAGGCCTAATAAACTGAATAATAGTTATGTTAGCGCCAAGTCCATATTCACGATTTTGTTCCATACGGCATTCTAGCAGTTTGGACAATATTTGGGGAAGTTTTTGTATACACAATGGCGTATTTTAACATTCTGTACTAATATCTTAAAAACAAAAACTATTTCACCTAAATTGTCGAATTCGCGGTATTGAAAGCCGAGCGACGATATGGATAATGTCTAGAGCTATCTATACTAAAGTTAATAAATATAGTGACAATATAACATTACTTAATAGTACAGTACCTACCTACAGGTAATATTGCACAATATTTTCTCTCTCTGCCTCCCTCTAAAACATTACTATATCTACCTACGGTAATAATATCTTCGCACTCAGTATTTGCTTGTGTGATTCTGTACTGCGGTATGATAGTATATTGTATTGGATATGTCTAAAACGCACACATCACAATACAAATCAACTAAGAGTCATTATATTGAACAAATAGTCGAGTTCGTCGGTATCCTGGAGGTAGAGTCTCGGCCTCGTGAACAAGGGGTCCGTGGTTCGATACCAGGTGCCGGCAAACTCCCCTTTCACGACACAAGCTTTTAGTAGCTTACTGTGAAAGGTGCATAAGGTTGTATTTGGGTTTATAACAAACAAAACCCAGATACATATATCTTTAAAAAAAAAAAAATTCCTCACATAAAGACTTTAAATAATAGTATGTAATATCATAAATACTGATTTATCAAAACAATCACAAATAAAACTTCACTTTTTGTGGACCACATAATTTATACACAAGCTTTGGTATAACTAGTGTACCGAAATAAATTTAAGCTCAAGAACAATACAATATCTAACAATATGTCAACATCTAAAAGTTACTGCAATATGATAATGAAAATAGCCTTTTGTTCAATGAATTGTAAAATAATCTTGAAGCGGCATGAAGTGAAAAATAAAATAAATGTTTTGTCAGTAATAAGCATCTTGCATGTGGACCTTGATTTGACTACGGAGGATTTAATGTATATACAAATGCTTTAATAATATTTCAAAATTACTATACCAAATGGCTTCCAATGTGATGTCTTTTATAAATGCATTTAACTTAATGTTCTGAAGTATAATATGTATCTATACATCTGTTGGTCGGAGGGAAATTGATTTTTGGGCTGATTGGGATATGAACATAATATGTTGTCTTCATTGTGTTTTTTCTGATGGCATATATTCACTTATGTTCAAAATACATTATGTTTTATAATATTCAGAGACAAAAAATATATCTAACTTTTGTTAAATTAAAAAAATGCTAATTGAATTCGATATCATTTGCATTTAAAAAAAGATCACAGTTATACCTAACAGCAATAGTGACCCACAGCCATTTTTGATGATAATTTTGTGTTACCAAATATGTGAGTATATTTGTTACAGAATTTTATACAGAAAAACATGGAACAGACATACTGAAATATATCAATATTTGACACAGTGTTATTTCTCTCCGACCTAAACATATGTTGGTGTATAAGTTTCATATATTAACTATAAATTGGCCGATTAGAGATTTGTATAATGAAGATCACAGCTCCGAGTTGGGAAGGTGTGAAGAGGATGTTGCTTTGTCTAAAGATGGTTTGATGATGGACTGAAGGTTCGCCAGGGCTGTCTCAGTCTGAAGAATTGTACAAGTACATTATTTCAAATAATAATTTAGGGATTGGTATTCACTACTTTGTTGGCATTCACAATGTGAAGTTATGTAACATTATTATCATGATTTTATGTTGGTTGCGACTAGGGAAAGCAGAGTATGTCAGCAGTGGGAGGATTTGGGAGGCTACTATCATAATCATCTCAAATATAAAATAGAACTTGTAATACAAAGAAAATTAATAATTAATTTAGCATGGAATTAAGAGGATAGAAAAGAGTCAAGATTTGAATTGTATATACCTGTTTAAGCAGAGATATAGCATCATTTAAAGCCTTCCTCCATCGATCTAACTCTCCTAAATGGAATGAGGACTGCTCACGAAGTAGCTGAGACCATTCTGCTATTAGCTCAGGAGATGGACTCTCTGGACTGGAGTATAAAAACAATCAAATAGAGATTATTTATGTACATTATTCATTGATTAACATTGCGCTAATTAAAACAGCACTGATATCATTAATATTATTTTATACATTGCGAGTACACAATCAGGTTTCTTTTATTCTCAAATGCAATATTTGACATTTTACATTAGTTTAACACAAGTATCAATATTAACAATTGGATAACTTGCAATCTTAGCTTAATTTGTAAAAGGTAATATTCAAAAACAATGTTGCGTTTGTACAACTCATATAGTATTATATATTACTTGTATACTATCACAGCATCTCCCAGAAGTGAAGTAGCCAGTAGACTAACTGGAGACTAATGTAATAAATATGTAGATCATTCTCTCCATACTAATAAAAAAGATATTCATAATAGGTGGCCACTTTATCTCTGAATCGAAGATGTTAAGTGTATTATAAATGATGTTTTATGAATATCTGCCTCGTATAGGACATTCCAAAACTTGAACATAAATATACTCACCCCATGATTTTGCTACTTTTATTATCAATAGTGAAGAAGTTGAAGCCCCAGAGCCTGTAGTAAAGAGCTGCGTTGATAACAACCAGTAGAGTGATGGCAGCCACAATACTCCACAGTAACCTGGGTGATGGCCCTCCCAAATTGCTCTGGATGCCTACCACCCTCCCACCAGGGGAGCGGTGCCGGATCAGAGGTCTCCCGGAGATACCCGGGAGTAGTTCAGATTCCACTACTGTATCTCTCTGAATACCTGGAAGATATTGTCATGTTAATTTCATTTATACTTACTTAATAAGAATATAAACGGTGAAATTCATTTGAAAGCTAAAGATAGTGTGCTGTAGTGTATCTTAAATTTTGATTGATGCTCGAATTCTAGGATGGATAAAAGAAAGAAATTGATTGTTATATAATGGTAGGTTAAGAAAATCCTCAGCAATATGTATGATGGGTATTTAATCATAAGTTGATTTAATACATAATTATAATACTGAAAATTATAAATGCTTTTGAAATTCTTACATTTAAACTTCATATTTTCACTGGATTAATGCACCAAAATTACATTTAATAAGAAAAAAACATGAGAATCTGGAGGTCATAATCAAAAATGTTTTGAATTGATCAAATTTTTAAAAGATTTATCAACTTTCTCTGTTAACAAAATTAAATTGAGCATTTTTTTATTTAACTGACTTTTAGTATCTAATATTGTATATATCATCAACCATTTATTATTTCATGGGCCATTATATTGCTATACATATTTTACAAAGTTAGAGACAATCAAATGAATGTCGGATGAAAATACTACTTTACTTGGTCTAGAATGTCCAGAGAGACTGCATAACTGATTTTTATTATAATAAAATTGTTAATTTTGTATTCTGTGTATCATTTCATTTTTAGGTGTTATTATTATTTATAAAACTTAAATCTTCTTCTCCTTCTTCTTATGGGTTAAACCCGTCATACTCGAATCTCAAGGCCCCGTAGCCATGAAATCGCGTTGTCCGACCCTAAACTAAGTGCTTGCAACCCGTCAACGTATGAATATTTGGGACATGTGTTCACCACGTGGTCTGTTGTCTGGTCAGCACCACACACACATAACGGAGAGTCTGCGAGTCCCTATTGATGTAGGTGTGATGCTGTGCATCCCACACCACTCCTTAGTCTGTTCAAAGTGCACCAGAGTTTTCTAGGCAACATAGAACCTGGAAGCTGTATAGTTGGGTCTGCAACCAGGTTATAGATAAAACTTAAATTAAAATTATTCATGTTCATACTGAAACCTTTTCGCCTTCTTCTACTCTTCCTCTTGCTAACTCCTCGGTCGTCGTCTAGCTCCACAGACAGAGCTTTGGAAAGACTTTCAAAGTATTCATCTAATCCCGCTGTACTGTTCTTCTCAATGAATGCTGAAACAAATAATAGAAAACAGCTGTAAACTATTACAATTTTGCATTTCTCTGCTTATCTTTGTACAAAAGATATTGAGGTGGTTAGTAGTCTGATGGTGTGATCTCAAGACTTACAATTTATTTATTTATTTAATTTTATAAAGTTATAATTGGGAGATACTATCTTATATTTATCTATCCTCTCACACTGCATCTGAGAGAATTAATAATGTAAACAAACATACTCACTTTTTATAACAGCCCATACACTTTTCTTGTACTTGACATGTCCATAAACTTGAAAGTTGGTGACATTTTCAGATATCTTGTGAAGACAGTAGTGCACCATAACAACAAAGGAATCAGCGTAGGGGATACCTGCATTGCTGCTGGTTATCTCAATGGAATACTGTTGGCCAGGTTTAGTGCAAGGTAACATCACCTATAAATATTTAAAATTATGAAAATGATTGGAAATTGTTTGTACAGATTACCAAACACACCAATTATTAGAGTTTTAAACTCTAACCTGTGTTTCGGTCACAGCCGCAGTCTTTGGTCCCACAGTTTGGTTTAACGGGAGTGTGAATGATACTATCCGTGTTTTAAGACCTGTTGTAGTATCATGGTTCCATGATCCCTACAAAAAAGATATAAAATAAATATAAACCTTAAAATAAAAGTTTCAATAAACTTTAACAGTACATCAATAAATTGTGTAGAATTTAATAAAATGAATTTTAGTTAAACAACAAAGAGATCAGGATGAGTGAAACTTTACAGAATACATAAAATTTATTCTATTTGGAGAATCCATTTAACATTATTGACCGAGTTGACTTTTATTTTGTAAAACTCTTTTGTTGTTTAGAAAAAATGTTAATAATAATTACCTGAACTAAGTCTGTTGCCTTTCTAGAAGCTAACATTTCCACATAGAATTTTGAGTTGGTGAATAGCATGGTGAACAATTGGTCTATGTGAATATTCAGATCTATACATAATAGTTTCTTTCCTTCGTGTGGATCTGTACACTTGGCCGCATGATCAATGCCAAAACTGTAACAAAATAATTTGACTTTTGTAATCTAAACAAATTTTAACTAATTTTAATATGTAATTCAAAATGAAGTCTCAATGCTGATACAATAAACAAAATTTCACCTCATAAAATTTCTGGAGACTACTTTAATCCATATAATAAGTTTAATCAGCTATTATAAAAAAATCCTAGTTATTATGTTTTAACATTTGTCAACAAAAATTTTTCTTCCCTTAAATAAAAATAAAAACTATAAACACATATTACACAAAAATGTGTAAATTCAATTATTTATTGCACTCTTCAAGTCGCTATAATATAACCAACATGTATAAGAATAGAATCGCTGATAATAAAATTCAATAATTAAATCAGATTTGAAATAGTTAACAGTTCAATCTAATTAAAGAAAATAAAAATATTTTAATACAATATAATAACATAAATACCTGATTGGTTTGTCTATATCACTTTGGGAAGAATCTGTCATGTCAGTAGGAAGTAAATCTCCATCGATATTCCCGTTACTCGCTGAAATTTACCAAATTAATGAGTCACACATGCTATTCTCAAACTAAACAGATACACAATACAAGTGTGAACACTGCACCTGTTCATTGTGTTTATTTATGTCAATATAATTTTATTCCACTACATTAGTTACTACCACTACTATTTAAAATAACTTAATACATTGTTGTTGCACGATCAAGGTGGGTCATGTGATGTTGTCAAAATTATGATACGCTTGAATTCAACTGTCTATTACGATATAAAAAAAAATTGTTTGTATGGTGTTATCCGAAAATGTTTGAAGTCACACAAACATAATACTGAGATAATTATAGATAGTACTGAGTCAACACTAACAATATTGTATAAGTTGTGAGTGAGGTTTTGATAGCTTAAATTGTTTAATTTCTTTTTCCATTTTGTGGTTTGACATATTATCACAAATAATGTTTTTTTTTGTATGTATGATATTATTGAACAGATAAATAATTAAAACAATTTTTCAATGTCATAATTTTGTTTGAGACCTATAAAATTTTGCAAACACTATATGAACCATTTTGAATGTGCAACGACAAGGTATATCTATTTATTTAAATTCTCTACATAAATTTAGTTTATCAAGGTTTCACAGCTAACTCAAATAATACAGTCTGACCGTAAATTGGCATAACACTTGCATATAAATTAAATCAATCATTTATCCAATAAAGATTGACAATCATTTAAAACAAAACTTTTATTGTACACAATCATCAACGTAAATAATATCTTTGCATTATAAACTATTACCTTTTCCCATTGTGGTTATTATGAAAAACTCAACTACTGACTATTGTCTCGATCGACAATTAATAAATACTAAAGTATAAATAGGTTTTTCATAAGCAAAACACACAGTACAAATTCATAATGGATACATCTTCTTAATATTCACAAATTAATATTCCTCATTTGATAATGTATGAAAAAAAACAATATGCCAATAAATATTAAATTATCTAAACATAAAAAAGTCTAAATGACATTAAATTTAACAACAGTGTTTCATTAGAGTTTGCATTTGATTGCAATAGATTGTTGTTTGAAGGAAAGGAAGTTTTGTTGGTGAAGAGGGAATCAATGCAAAACGTACAACAATTCACAAGGAGCCACACCATTTTATATGTGTTATGTTATGATATATCCCACACAACTTATGACATGCCTGTGTGAATGCGAGAGTGAAACAAGAAGCTCTGAGTCTATGTTAATAATATCTGTGTATGTGCCAGTCTCTGTATGCTAACTATCAACACCAATGCAATCCCAATATAAATATAATACGAGTCAGTCTATGTGTTTGTTTGTTTCTGTATTTTATATGAGACTTTTAATTGGTTAGACAAAAATACTTTCTAAACACACTCCCGTGCTTTCAAAATGTTTCAAGAAAACTAAATTAAATAATGAGTTCGTCGGTAGCCCGGAGGTAGAGTCTCGGCCTTCAGAACAAGGGGTCCGTGGTTCTATCCCAGGTGCTGGCAAACTCTCCTTTCACGGCACAAGCTTTTAGCTTAGTGTGAAAGGTGTATAAGTTTGTATTTGGGTTTATAACAAAACCCAGATATATCTTTTTTTTTTTTTAAAAAAAATTAGGTTTTTATATATATGTCTCAAAATATTTAAAGTTAATAATAATTTAATCAATTACTGCATTTTGGGATAATCTTATAATTTAAACTTAATTGGAATAATCCCTTTCAGAATACGAAAATAGAATGTGATGTGATAGAGGTAGAGAGATAGATTGTAAATATATTGTTTAATTTAGTGTTTGTGTGAAAATATTGCAATTGTATGAAAAAATACCTTAAATTTCAATTGTGATAAAACTGTGAAATATATTATGTAAAAAAATTGGTGCAAGTGTATGTAAACTTGTCTTTATTTCTTCAATTTGATGGAAATTCCCTTATCGAAGTCAGTTATAAATCCAAACGGACAATTTTAATGAGATAACCATGTTTATACAATGTACCACAATGCAAAATCAAGTTGGAATAAATGAGACGCTATCCAAATGCTTATGAATTGGCTGTAGGCTGTTATAAATGATGAATAATTAATTATTTTATATTAATTGTATCGGCATTTACTTTGTAACACTTCATTTTAAATTAACAAATAAAATAAAATAAATATTTATTATTTTGTTTTGTGTTACTGTTGAGTATGACTAACGCACGACCGGTTTCGCGGACTCCGAGTTCACATCATCAGGTGCTGATCTATACTGAATTCAGTATAGATCAGCACCTGATGATGCGAACTCGGAGTCCGCAAAACCGGTCGTGCGTTAGTCATACTCAACAGTAACACAAAACAAAATAATAAATATTTATTTTATTTGTTAATTTAATTATTTTATATTTTAAACTGGGTATAAAATCTAGTATACAATATATATGTGTTTATAAATTAAACAGAGTCGACTCCAGTCACGGTGACCTTAACTAATAAATAATTTATTAAATAAATACAATTCACATTAAATGCAACAAACAACCATGTCACAATTTCACTCACAGTCAAGGATGTCCTCTAGTACAGTGGTCTCCAACCTTTTTATTGCCGCGGACCGGTCGATGTTTGATAAAAAAAATTAAGTCTCAGTCTCCCAGAATTTGTTGATTTAATTTAAAAGTACTCAAAATTTCTACTTCCCCATTGCCAGATTTTTGAAGAGGTATAAGAATTTGAAATGATTAACGCTCTCCTAGGTTTTATTTCAGAATATTTCACAAATTTTTCACAACAATAAAAAAAACTGACCTCCATGTTCTGCAATAGTAAAGCAGTGGTCTCCAACACTCAGTCCAGGGACTGGGGGTAGGAGACCACTGCTGTAGTATACCAACACTAATAACACTGCACACTGTATGTACCTATTGCACATCAATATGTTAATAAATTTATAACACATTATATTGAAGGCGAGGGAAATAACAAAATCAATTTGATTACTTTATATGTTGCAGTTCACATGTTGTCATTGTAATTCTAGGAAAATTAAGAATTTTCTAACATCAATGAAGTTAACTCATAAAAATATTGCATTTTTTTAGAAATACATTCATCTAAGAGTAAAATTTCACAATGGATTACATACTGAAATTTAGATAGAAAAATCATGAAAATTATTTCATTGTGCCCATTCGGAGTAAAGGTAAGACTCAGTAGTGGGGAGTTTGACACACTAAATTTAAATATATATGAAACACTGGGTTTGATTCTTAGTTGAGTTTATTCACAGAGTCAAGAATGTCCCGCATAAGGTTAGTATTTCATCTAAGGCATATCTCACACACTCACTGGAAGAAATCAGTTAACAATAATAAATCCGAAAACTATACTGACACTCATAACACAACTGGTAAAATATTTGATATTAAATAATACATTTATGTCCTACAATAAAATAAACTTCTCATATTATATAACATCAAAACAAAAATACCATAAATAAACACCCTTGAACTCCTCTGAACACGGAACAAAACGACAGTTACCCCCACCAGTGTATTGAATGACAAACAAAGAAATTCCAAGTTGCTATCTATTATACATTTTCAAATTTTAATTATTTCAATAAATAAGTAATTATTGTAACTAGAATCCCTCCTGGGCGCAGAGTACAATAAAAAGACCTTGAAACATCTGTAAATTACAAGACAAGGTTCAGAGTATATAGTTACAAAAAACAGTGTCCTCTAAAAGACATCACTAATAAGACAAAATCAAATAGTGAGATAAAAATCAGTGTGGTCTGGAATTAACTTATTTAGTTAAAAAAATATCAATAAAATATCAAAACACTACACACTCAACTTAAATTAGATAAACAACAATTTTACATAAGACAGTACAGGGTACATTTAAACAACAACAAAAACATTAAAAAGTGTGGTGGTGTAAGTTGTTATAAAGGAGTCAAAAGCAAAATACTCACACAAATCACAACACTTTGCTTTAAATAGATTAAAGAATATTATGTACCCAAATAAAATCAAATCAATATAATTCATACTTATTTGATAAACACATTATATTGTTTGAAGTATATTCATGTAGGTATTATGGAAGATACACGGTGTTTTGTATTATGAGGGGCATTCCAAATGTCTCTCTCAATAAAAATCAATACAGAAAAAAACATTTGTTTTTAATTTCATTATATTAAACTATTTATGTACCTCTCCAATAAAGAAATATCGGTCAATTTCTACTATAGGTTATCCAGTAGTATCCATTATAAAAATATATATTGATAATTATAGTTGTACGTATTTTTATTATCCTTTACTGTATAACGTAATAAGATATCACAGAAGCCATGTGGGGGGGAGGGGGGGCATCCTGTCCAGTGATCGGCAATATTATTAAATTGCATAATTATGCCATGAAATTCAACTAGGTATGTAGAGGAATAAATCATTATATAAATGTAATTCGTACCCCTCCCACAGCTCATATCTGGATGCCCCATGATATCTTGGGGCATCCAGATATGAGTCACAGTGTACAGTGAAAGATAATTAAAATAAATACAACTATGATCATCAATATATATTTTCTAACTGGATACTACTGGATAACCTATAGTAGAAATTGACCGAAATATCTTGGGTTTGGAGGTAGGTATGTTGTATATGATACACATACATATGTGAACTTCCTTAAGGAGTGCACAACACAGAGTTTCGACGCTTATGCGTATGCGAAACTCTGTGTTGTGCACTCCTTAAGGAAGTTCACATATGTAGGTGTATCATATACAACATACCTACCTATTTAATACCTATTCAAGTAGGTTGACTATGGATGAGTGTGATCAATTGGAATGATTAATCTGGAGTAGTTCAAAATATGTTTGACATCTACACTTCTAGTAAGTTAAAAATCCAGTTCCCGACATCCAATTGTGTCAAAAAATTCATAACATAAAGTGATGGTTTATGTTTTAGAAGACATTGGACCTTTCAGACCTAAATTTCCAAAGGCTCCGCATACAATAATCCTCAAAGCAATTTGGAAATCCCCAAAGTAATAAAATATTATAACAAAGCAAATCTGCAAATGTACGTAGTGTAGAAGAAATCAACACATGATCATAATATCTTAAAATATTCACTCATTAACAATCTTCATTTAATTATACTTTAGTTTGGCTATACACCAATAATTATCATCATACCATGTTCCTTGTGGGGCTTTTTATTTTGAAGATGAATCTGTGTAACTGTTTGTTTTGAAATAAACAAATTATTATAAAATATCCAATCCCAAGACAACATAATATTTCTACGATCATGTGATATTTCCTCTATTACCTCAAAGATACACAACAGTTTTTATTCCTCTGTATCATAACAGGATTTATGTACAAATACTGTTTCAAAAATCTCTGATTTTCAACTATCTGTCATTAAAATTTAAAGTTTTCAAGATGAGTCTTACTGAAACATATAGACAACATTGAATTCCATTGAACAAAAGTCAGATATTTTATAGTTGTACATCTTTGAGGTATTTGGTAGTAAATAAAGTGGAAAACAGTTACTTTTTATGATAAGATTTCAGTATAATAGGGCAGTGTTCCGCAAAGCGCGTGCTGCGGCACACTGGTGTACCGTGGTCATCAGTTTGTGTGCCGCGGAAAAAAGTCAAGGATTTGTGAAAATAATACACCTAAAAAAGCTGAGAGCTATAAGAGTGAGACGCTTTGTTAAATAAACATTGCTTTTTTCTTTGGTGTACCTCTAAAATTTCTTGATTTGATAGGTGTACCTTGAACACAAAAAGTTTGCGGAACACTGTAATGAACATTGCTGTGATGAGCTTAAATGTAACTGATGAAAAATGATTTTTAGGTGAACCAGTTTCCACTCTATAATATTATTCAAGCATGCACCAAATGCCCCAATTAGTGATCGACTGAAATATTGGCTTTGATTTCAAGTTATGATCGAATATTGAGTTTCAATATTAGTATCAGTCAAGCATTGACTTCTACTTACAGCTAAATTGAAGGAAGTAGAATATCTAATTTGAATCGTCAATACTGCCTCCTCGTGGGTGCTGGAGGATTCCAAGTGAGCGGTAGAAAACCCAGAGAAAATTGGTGAGCACTAAGGGAATATATTTAAAACTATAGACAAAAAGATTAGTAAATTTAAACAATCCTAGAACGTATGTTCTACATGGACATTCAGCATTCTACAATCAGGCTATTGACCATGTAATAAAATTTTGCATAGATCCACTTTCAGTCGATTACTAATATAATGTATACTGTAGGTCTAGTAAGAGTTTTACACTATAAAGGAAATCCATACCATCACAGCATCTGTAGCCAGTAAACTAATAATAATATGGACAATTTGTATATGGCACCGTTTAATTAATCGTTACTTTCTAACTGCATGTAATAAACATAAAGATCATCCTCTATGTGCCAATAATAAACAAGACATTCAGGATGGTAGGCATACTTTGTTATGTTTCACACATTACAATATAATAATAATAATAATAATCTTTATTGCACAAAATTAGTATACAAAGAAAAAAAAACATGGTATCATAACAATAGAACACATAATTTTGTGCAATGGGCATGTTTATGGCTGAAGAGCGATATCGTCTAAATAACCCATTAAACAAAACAAATAATAAAATAATAATAATAGACCATTGTTAATATTTCTGCTTGTTACAAATAAGACATATAACATTTCCAATGTTGAGTTAGGCCACCTATTGTGATTGTCTCACTTTTGTATGTCACGGAGAAGATGACCTGTACTAATTTTATACATGCCATTAGTGTGCTTCATGTGTGAAAACTCATACTGGTCATACTGTATATAGTGTAGTAGGTATGTAAAGTATTAGAAAATATTATTTATATATGTATATACAAGCGTGTGGAGTGCATCGTCTCCACTGGTGTGGGAGTAGGGCTGGGGGAGGAAGGGAACCTGCCACCACTTCACCTGCACTACGTCCAGACATAGATACGGCTACACCGCCCTCTACTGCCACACTCATCTCACACGCGATGCCTCCTCCTGCTTCTAACAAATCCTGAAAATAGTACACAAATCTTTAATAATAATAATATTGTTACTAGGTTATATTCACAACTAGCCATTATAAAAGACTACATCATGTAAAAGGCTCATGATATTTATTATTTTATTAAATAAATATAATATAAACATAAACCAGTTTACTTGGAACATATGATTATCTAATGATAAACTCACCTTTCCTGGAAGGTATTAAACGACTTTCAATTTTTTGACATTTTGCAATTTAAAGTAGAGAACGAAATATATATATATATATATATTTTATCTTGATCCGATTGAAAATGAAACAAGATTTCCCAAATGGTTTAGTTTGTTAAAGGGTTTTACATAGTTGGTCAACCTTATATTGTGATAGAGTGAGAGGCAGAATAGGTGAAAGATGTCTATGGACACACAAAGTCATCATTTAAGTCAGTCTAAAACTAATTCTGAAGTGTAAAGACATCTTCCTCACTACTTCCAATCGGATTTTGTACAATGCTGTTGCATAAAATATTTCAAGATGACATTATCAATCAAAAAGATGACAACAGAAACAACATATTAAAATAGTAAAGAAACAAAATCTATTTACATAATCGTTTTCCAACTTACCTTTGGAAAAAATCAGTTGTTAGAGGTTGGTAAATTTAAACCATCTGATAAATAGATGAAGAGGAAACTTCAACACTATTTAGTATTCCAAACATGAAAAAAACTTGCGAAGGATGTCTAGAATTGTTAAAGAGTTAGAAAGTTATTTCGACTCCCACAAAAAAATATCAGCATTGTTAAAAATGGACATTATTTTACAAGCTGACAAAATAATTAGGAAGCAAAAGCAATATGGCTTTCATCTGATGAAAAAGCAACATGAAAAATTGTTTATGTGCAATAAAATATTTGATAAAGTAAAAAATGAGATGGTGAAGAATGGGCAAATGAAAAATGTAAGGAAGAGAATGAGCAAATCCATTTATAAACGTATACAGTCTTATTAATAAAAATCTGCTAAACCATGGTTGAACCACTGATTCCGTCATCCGCCTGTAAGCGTTTAAACCAGCGATTAAATTTTCTTTATTAATAAAAATATTTAAACCGTACCATAGACATCTGTACTTTATATAAAGGATTTCTTATGGCAACTCGAAAATTCGCTCTATTATGTTGGTAGCTATGTTACACGACGCTAGTAAACAGACAAAATCAAAACAAACAGAAACATGCGGCTGTCAGAGTTATCTTATTGGTTTTTTCATCTGACATTGTAATATAAAATATTATGAGGAAGGTTTGTATAATTCAAAATCAAATATGATAGTGGAATGATATCTTATTCATTTATCAAATAAATCATAATCTGACACACAATCAGTGATATGGGTATAACATAACACTGCACACAATTTGTGTTATTAACCATTTTATTTTGTGCTTTACGATACTGGTGTTCTGTCACACGAAAAAAGTGTCTAATATCACAAGAAAAACAACTGATTGAATTAAATTCACATTTGGATACCACTTCAGCGTATTTTTAACCCAAACCAACTACGATAAATTGTAAAATAATTGCAAAGCGTACATGTAAACCCGCATAGCAAACATCTGACGTAAAATCCAACATGGCGGGCCGATGACGCCGATTTAAACCAACACCACCTTACTTAAATCACCTCGAGAGGCGGATCAACCACTTTTAAACTAGGTTTACGCTGATCAACGTTTATCAATACGTTTTTTGTCTGATCGGTGGTTCATCTCCTTATAGAAATTTAATCTACGTTTATTAATAAGACTGATAATGTCTAACATTTACCAATAACCCGGTTCACACAGAGGAACAAACAAACATTTTTTCTGTCTTCAACCTATTGTAAATTAAAAATAGACACAAAAGGGGATTAAAATAATTGTTTTCTTTGTTTTATTTTTCTACATTGACAAGCAGATAAACCAATGATAATACCAGACAAACAATTTTCTTATTTACACGATGGCAAGACATCACAAAAATAATAATAGTAATAATTAAACAATTTCAATTCACATACAAAAATCTAACCACAGATATCTATTTAATCAGTTTTGATTCCAACTAATCATTGTAACACATATTACGATGTATACCATCACCCACATTGTAACACATATTATGATGTATACCATCACCCACATTGGTCAAAATATAATCAATTAATAGATAAGATAACATAACCGATACACATAAGTGCACATTATTTCTGATGTCATTTACATAACCTCAAAAACATTCTTTCATTTAAAGATTTAAAAATAAATGAAGTACATTTAAACACCTGAAATTACTTAAATATATTTTAGAAAAAAGTTTAAGTACAAACTTTATCCAAGAATTTGTTTATTTAGTATAAAAGATAAATATTGTTTACGTATTGATAAATATTATGTTTTAATGATCACACTTTTCTTGTAAAAATACTTGCATTGTTTTTCTGCTAAATTGTAATGCATGAAAGATCTTAGATTTCTTTTTAAAAACTATCAAGTTTACTATGTAATTTATATTGAAGAACTTTATTTCGCTACTTGTATTAATAAGCGCACAACATGTAGTAAGGTGATTACAGTAAAAGATTAAACCGCTTACTTCAGTAATTGACTCAGCAGACAGTCTCATTCCAGAAAGTTTCTCCTCTTCTATGAAATTCTGAGGATAGTCCTCATCATCAGAATTGAATCCTAACTCTTCTCCATAACATATATGAACCTGAAAATATCCACAGAAATATTTTATCACTAATTTATTTTTATTTCCTTTCGCAAACAGTTTTAACATAATCAATTACATACAACTAAATTAATATAGAACACAATAAGAATTTGAACCAAAAACCTTTTACTTATACTGGCTAGCTCTGCTATTCAATATTGTTTCTTACATAAAATTTAGTTATGAGCTTATATTCGGTTTAGATTGTCAAATAAAAAAATTCAATTGAAACGAGACACATGGTTGAAAAAAATAAACAAATTTAATAAACTTTCTGTTGGTTTGAATAGTAAATTGAGGATTGATATTGTATTTGCACTCAGGTTTGTATATTTAACTTATGGTAATCATTTGTGCTGCAAACTCAATGTAATATTTATTAAATTAGAAATGCATGTTTTTAAAATGTTCTTTACTTTTTAAGGAAAACAAATCACACTGCAACACACTTGAATGAATACGATAAAGTGAAGAATGATTTACTTATAATAGACAGAAGTTTAACATTGACAATGTAACAAAATATGTAAATCATATCAAATGGTGGAGGTTATCTGAAGATAAATAAGTGTAATAGTGTGATAAAATATGATAATGTATGGAAGATTATACGACAGTAGGGGAATGGAATGGAAGGGAAGGGTATTAGGCATTGCTATTCATCAAGTGATTGTGTGTATTTTTCAAAGTGTGTGAAGGCACAAAATAAGCTAATCTTTTTTTACACTTTTATTGTCAATAAATTTTGAATTCAAGAAGCAACAACAGGTTATGAATTCAAATAGGACACAATATCAAGGTTCCTCAAAAGAATCTGCCAACGAGCTAATTGGATTGGCCACAACATCAGGCACCCAGGACTGCTCATCGCAATCGCAAAGGGCAGGACCGAAGGCACAAATGGCAGAGGTCGACCGAGAGACGCCTATATGGACCAACTGAAGAGGGACATGAGCTGTGGCTCATATATGGAGTTGAAGAGACTGGCTGAGAATAGGGAGGAGTGGAGAAATAAGTCAAAACTCGTTGCAGACCAATCCAATGGATTGTAACTCATTATAACTCATTACTGTGAAAGGTGTATAAGGTTGTATTTGGGTTTATAACAAAACCCAGATATATCTTTTAAAAAAAAAATAAAAAAAATATATATATCAAGGTAAATAAACGTCGAGTGAAAACAGACATACTCAGCCAATTTTGAGTTAAATCCATCACGTAGCATTAATTGTGAACGAAAGTAATACACTTTCTCCTTGTTTATGTCATGCTATATATTTAACAATTTTAACGATAATGATTAGTTAGTAAATGTACTACTAATTTTTATTAGAAAAGTGAATTATGAAACCCTGAATAGGACAAAGGGATAGAAGGCAGATGTTGTGACTGCGTAATACACAAGAGTAGACTGGAATAAGGAGAGTTTAAGATTAATTATAGATGGCACAGGATATTCTCTAAAGTGGACCTAAATATCAGGAAAATTAAATAAATAAATACGAAAGGAAACATTGACTGTTCAAAATTATGTTGATAAATAATGTTACCCATTGCCACATCTCCTGAATAGACATTGGTTGTTCCATTAAGGCATTCTGCCAAATTCTAAATAGCATCAAATAAGTTTTATCTCGGCCAGCAAATGATGTTAAGAAATGTTTCTCAGTTTCTGTACAAATGAGAATAGCATTGGGAATCACCAGAGCAGTCTTCTCTTTAGTGATAGCGGTCACATCCTTCCATCGCAGCGATAAGGAGGTCTCCCATCTGAAGATATTAGCGTAGAAGCAGAGATAGTTTTGTGATACATAAAGTCGCCCATGCACTAAGATATCTTTCTGAATTGCACAAGAATAATCTATAAGAAAAATAAGCGATAATTAGTACAGTAATGTATCACATCCTTAATCATTAAAATGTTAAAATAATTCTTACTAGCAACAATATTTTTCCATTATTTGATAATTTAATTGAACACAACAACACAGATATAACAATGCATAGGTAGACTATTTTATAAAAACTTAAATCTAAACATCCTCCTTATACAGATAAGTCTCGTGTAAAGGAGGGTATTTAATCAATAATATTTTTGTATTATTTAATTATTACATCTAGGTATATTCATTAGACGACAAAGTATTACTGCAATTTGTTGATAAATCACTATACATAAGAGGAATATTTATTTTGTGAACAGTAAAAATAGAATATTTCTTAGAACGTCAGGCAAAGAATTGGTTTTGGCCGGTCAGTCCTTCAGGCTATCCACTCATATGGCACCTCCCATATGGACAAATTTGCTAGAGTAGAAAGTAGAATCGGATAAATGAAAGTCCCCAGACTTCCGCACTTTGCCTCACTGAGTCCTTCAATGTTTAGGATTCTAATACTTCTGGGAGTGAATTGTGTATAAGGGATGGTGTGTATACACAGCCAAGTCTAGTTCTATTAGTCCTTGGATGTTTCATTCTGACATGTTCCCTCTGTCTAGCTTAATATTGATGTACCTTATCAGATGTTATTATGTAACATTACTCACCTACAATTAGCCGTTCATCATCAGGTACGTCTTTAAATATTCTTTTGAAATCTTCAGATCTACTCTTGTAGGTGGGGTAGAGGGCGCTGTACCAAGACTTCTTCTTGCTCCTAGTAGACTCTTCCTTCTTACTAGAGATGCTGGGAGTGTTGCGGGGATGGCACTCCTGGCTGGAAGATCTATTGAGGGGGATAGGGGAAGCCTGCTCGGGAGTGGGGGCGCTCACTGACAAGGAGGGGGGAGGGGAGCTGGAGAGAGCTTCATTTGACTGCTTTGACGGATTCTGGATACTTCCCTGTAATATCAAAAGTAAATATAGGTACTAAATCATGGGTGGTACAAATACCATTCATGTATTATTTATTGATTATTGTAAATAATTTATCATAGCAATGTCTGCTGGTGGGAATCTGAATGTGTAACAAAGTACTGTGGCTAGTTTTGTGAAATATACACCAGTTTTTCAAGATTTTTATCGTACATTTTTAAATGAAATCTTAAAATCTTTATAACTACTACATTTGGTTATTTTTATAATTTGGCTCTTGGGAATCTTACTTGATATATGGACATTTATAAATAGGACAATGTACTATGTAGGTATATGTAATAGTACTAAATATATATGTATTGTCTGTAGTTACACGTTCAATGAATAAATAAATAAAAAATGCTAATTTGAAATTCAAAAATAAAATTAAGTCATAGCAGAATAAAAAAATACAAAATAAATTGTTTCCATAATAAGTTCTCAATATAAAAGTATTTTATGCATCTATCCATGGATTTATAAGCAAATTTTCCATACTATACTTACATTCAAAGATCTAAGGACTGATGAACTTTCCATGACAAATCATCAGAATCAGATATTCAAACTGACATCATCAGACAAAACATTTGAAATTAATACAAAATTCACCACAATAAACAACAAAAGACATCATTGTGTTTCATTACAAAGAGCACAAACAATTTACAATGCAATGTTATACATCAAACATAAATAATGTATTTGTTATTCTAATTGCCAAAAATATCAACAATACTTGATCACTACTACACGTTCCCTTATCTCAAACAATGAAAATGATACACAATTAGGATAAATAATACTACGTTATTCAAAACAAAGGGACAGAAATATTTTTAATATAATAAGAGAGAGGTACAATCAAAAGTTGACATAGATATATTAAATATTTATTAACAAAAGAAATGTATGTTACATTAGTGAATGGAAGTCCACTATTTTATAGACAAATTTTAAACACAAATGTGAAATGTTCAAGTGATACAACAAAATTGTATTGTAATTATGTGAAACTAAAACATACTAATTTGATTAAATAATATAAATGTAAACTCAATATAACAACATTGATGCGTAAGTATTTGTTGTGATTTGATAAGACAAGCTGGTGGGTGGATAAAAGGTACACAAACACAAATATTATAATTGATATAACAGAATGATATAACTGCATCGGGAGACATCCAAAGTAATCATAACAAATCAAATATCAAATTAAATCAAGTAAAATATTTGAGGTAGTCAGTATTCTGTTAGTAGAGTGTCAGACCTTCAAATTGAAGGTTTGTGGTGCAAATTCCACTGTTGACCTACTCCATCTTCATAATTTTTTTGGCTTTATAAAAGCCAGAATTTATCTCTGAAAATGCATTATAAATTATAATTTTGGGTTATAATAGGTTTATAAAAAAACATCGATTAACTGAGAATTTCCTTACACTATCTGAAAATTGTCCTGGGTAGTCTCCGTGTTCTAGGATGGTTGGGGCAGGGGTGCGACGGCATGGTGATGGAGAGCGGGAAGAACTTCTGTAGGAAAAAATAAAAAATAATTTCATTATAATGTAAATCTTACTCATGTCACACCATGCTGATTAACAATGTCCTTGAAAGATGAAAGATGATGTCTCTCAATAAAACATAAAAAAATATTTGTTGTTAATTCTATGAATCTTGAAAATCCTTTTATAAACATTCATTCATTCATTCACAGCATTTCTTACAAGTGGGGTAGCCACCAAACTAATTCATGTCAGGATAGGTGGAATAACACTTTTTAAAATGCAGGGTAAAAACAAGTTTTTTGTGTTTGTAAACCAGAAAAAGACAATTTTAAAGCTTAGATGTCGCTGTTATAGGAACAGTGTCCTTTTGTTATATTATATCAAATATGTAATAAAATGTAATAATGATCATACCTATGTTCCGGTGCTGCACCTTGTTGTGTGATGGCTCCTGAGAAGGATAAAGCATGGCTGATGCTTTGTCCGATAGCGTCATGAGAGGATATCACAAGATTTTCTACAGACTTTCGCCTGAAATTCAGATCATATCAATTAAATACTGGTATCACACGTAACTGCTTACACACTCATTCTTGGAACAAACCGTTTCCATAATTCAGATACTAATAAAAAAATAATGAGAATTTACACATTCAATCTGCATCAGACCTTTCGATTTATAATATGGCTATAGCATTATTATGTGAATAATGCTTCTCAATTCAAATTTGATAATGATACTGATCTGTGCATTTTCACAAATATTTAAAGGTTAAGTGATGTTGACGACATTTCTAATATACCTACACACTCACAACTTTGAAATCTTAAGTTGGAATGAATAATTAATTACTGTGTGTAAACATTCATTCAAAATATGTAAAATTCATATTTTTTAATTTCAATTTATTAATTCTTAAAAATCAGTTTATCAAGAACAATATTAAAATGGACTGGTGCAATATACTGATGTACGACTGAGAATCCAATATCTCAGGTGCAATAAGAAAACTATGGTTAGTCATTAGCGTATCTAATCTACATTGCAGACACTTTCCAAATAATCTGTTGCAACTCATTCAATATGTGATAAAACTACTTCATGGTTTATTATTTATTTCGCAGTTCAATTATTTGCTTTGACAACAAGGTTGGTGATTGTCCCAAAGTGCACATTACCAGTGTTAACAAGCAAATCAAATAACGAAACTAAAACACTGTAGTTGTATGATCGGTTCCCCAATTGATACAGACGGCATGTTGTTAACACAAAATATTGAATAAAATATTGTTAAGTTACATTTTACACATAGTATATAAGGAAAACCACAAATATGTTCTACAATTGCCAGAGTTTTGATCAGAAGTTCTGCTAATTGATTGTGTTTTATTCAATATCATAACTATGAATTTTTAGGCTCAAATATAATCATTGTTTATCGATTCCATTATTTACAAATTTTAGATTGATTCTGACCTGAATAACTTTTAACAAATTATGTCAAAGTAATAAGAAACAATTTTACAAATTATCGAAGGATTAACTATGTAAAGTTGTGAGAATTTTTCATAATGTAAAGTATTCATACAATATACTATCTATTACTCGAATTTCAAAATCGTGATCAATTTCTATAATACAAATCAATACTAGTATCGATTCTCCTGCAGATGGCGTAGGTTTGCCAAAATTGATCGCAGTTTATAAATTCATGTAACGGGTAGTAAATTGTGTGAACACTTAATAATATCCAAATAATATGAACCATATTTTTTTTTTATTTATTTATTTATTTAATATTACACAACTTATATTTCGATACTTTTATATTGATATTTTATTATAGTTAACAATAAACATTTCGTATTCCCCAAACAGCAATGAAATGCTGGTATGAGGGGAGGATGTAATTCTAAAACTCAAGCACAAAATGTCTTCTCACAAAAATTGCTTCTTACATAATTGTCTCTAAATACTAAATAGAGTAGGTATGAAAGAATATTGAAGCATCTATTTCCATGATATTGATCACTTTTATATATTAAGTAAATGTAATTAAATGTTAATACTTGAAGTAATCGTCTCTGTTGATTTAGTCAGTATTAAACTTATTATACGTAATATACAACTATACTAAATAGAGTAGGTATGAAAGAAGTAACAAGAAATAAAAAAAAAAACTCTACATAGAAAATGACGCAAGTAGAAGTTATACAATAAATAGTGAGTCACTATCAGTGTTATGAAATGTTATTGCTAATATCAAAGAATGTTCTGCCACAATCAAGATTACTATTACTAAACCATCACGGCATCTCCTACAAGTAGAGGTGTCCACATGATTATTACAACTAATATCTAATTACTAGAGACCAAAGGTGTACTGTCAGTGGTGTGTGTTGTAACATTATTATAAATTGTATACTATGTAGATTGAATATCTTTATTTAAATAAAGACAAAGTGTAATAAAAAATGTAGATTCCACTACCAAAATACATTGTATTTATAATTATACTACTTAATAAGAATTCAATTTTGATCACTTTTAAAGGAGTGGACGACCTCTAAACACTGAACAGGTTTTAAATGAATTAGGAATAATCACAGAAATTAAATGAATCAGGAATCATCACAATATTAGTTAGTTTTTGTAAACATATGTTTATTTAGAAAAGTAATTTTAACAAAATAAGGACAATAGTATACCAACATACATAGTCAGACAAATATCTACGTAGAAATTATGTCAATATCTGTTTTTCAGTTAACTTAGAGTACTCAAATGGATTTGTGTAATATAATTGTGTGTATAAGTACTCCGGAACCTTATCTATAATGTTTACCTGCTTCTATATGATACTGTTTATTAGCAGAAGACACTAAGTTGTAGTATAATATTATAATTTAAAGCCTTACGTCAGTACAATGGAATATACAGCAGCTATCACAGTTAGTGTTGTAACATTTATGAGCATAAGAAAAGCAATAAATGACAACAGATTTTCGTCACTTTTTTCATTTTGAAAAATGGATGCGAATATTATCTTTGGTTACTTGTTTAGATTTACAGCTGATGATTACATACTGTAATAAATACTTTTTTATTATATATCAGTTTAAGACTGAAGGGTGACTGAATATATAAATAAAGTCTTACAATTACTATAATACATATGAGGGTGGTCTGAAAAGTTTCTCTTAAAATCTCTTAATTTCCCCAAATAGTACTAAACGACCACTGAAATAAAACGAGATAAACTATTTTCAAACAGGAAAAACCATTACAGCAGCAAACTAAGCATCATTACTTGATAAGCTTAAGATAAAAATTGCGGAAATCGGCCAAATTTGCAGACAAAAAAATCTGTTTCACTAAGACAATGCACCGCCTCACACCTTTAAGGTTGCCATGACGAAAATCTATGAATTACGGTTTGTACTGCTTGACCTCCCTCCTTATTCACCATATTTACCCCAAGCTACTTTTTTGTTCCCTAATCTAAAAATTGCATCGGAGGACAGAGATTTTTGTCAAGTGAGGAGGCCATCATCTTCTTAAACAAATATTCTACAGAGAAAGACGGCAAGTACTATTTGGATGGGTTAAAGAAATGTGAGCTTCACTGGGAGAAGTGTGTAGACTTACAAGGAGATTATGTAGAAAAAATAAAAATAATTTAAAGAAAAATGTCTTGTATCTTTGTTTGGTTCGATACTTTTCAGACAACCCTCATAACTTTCTTGAAACAAACAAACATCATAGAAACAAAGTGACTACACTACTTATTATAATGTATATAAAACCTTTTCTAGATAATATTGTTAACATTACTTGTTTGGTTATCAACAAATTATTTCCTACAAGACACTGGAACTGCCGTACATGGTGTTATCAACAAATTACCATAAATTATTCAGTTTCTTATGTACATTAATAAAATATGATGATTCAGGCAATAAGGCAATGTACTGATGTTTCTATTCATGATTGATATTTTTTGCACTATAAATACATTGCATACAGATGCATGTACATGTCAACACTATGCTGTTGATTGAAAATAAATAAATAAGTAAATAAACAGTGTTTATATAACTATCCGATTAATATAACATACATATTTCATTAGTTATTAAACTGAAGTGAAGAAAAAGAATTTCATATGAGATAATTATTTATGTACAGTCGATTCCGCTTAATTGAGACAGCCGCTTATTTGGGACAAATCCCAAAGAACAGAAACCAAACCAAGAAACCAAAAGTAAATTTATATGTTTAATTGGGACAACATTCCGCTTAATTGGGACAGTAAATTTAAGATCACAGCACATATTATGTTACACAAATTCTCAAGAAAAAATATGTACAAAGAATTTGATATGACAGACTACACTTGACTCATTTCTGCATTGAATTAAATTGTATGTACCTACCCATTTATTATTTTAATTAGGATTTTATGTCTTAAAAGTTTATAATACATATTTGTAATTTTTATGATAATTTATATTACCTATATGTAATTTACAGTTTCCAGGAATTTATAAAATAAAATTATTGAAAAAAAATATGCATTGTTTAATTTTATGTGTGTATTACTGATTAATATCCTTAGTTGCCAAAACAAAATAAATGAATTTAAAAAACATGTGAATTTCGCTTAATTGGGACAGCCGCTTAATTGGGATAAAATGCCCAAGTCCCGATGTGTACCAATTAAGTGGAATCGACTGTATATGGTGGCATGTATATGTTTATTTCCTGTTGTTGATGGATTACCTCTGGTTTTAATTTTCAAGGGTACATACATACTTTTTACATTGAATAACTTATATAATGTAATCATTGATATAAAGTTTGTAAATTATTTTCTTTATTTGTGAAATTTGTGCTTAGCAAGGGTGAATTAATGAAAAATCTTATAAATACTGTGATCTCTATATTTTATGTACACAATACCTAAATACTTTTATAACCACTGTACAATTATACTATGAAGACAGTACAAAGATATTACAGTGAATATATACAATGCCGCTCAATATCAGAAAGCCGCCACTGCACAAAAATACAAATATATCTCACTACAACTATATATAATATATACATTACCAAAATATTTGTTTGTATCATCAGAAATCTTTCATATGTTATATGAAATTAATAATTTAATAATGGATGTTTGAACACATTACTATATTCCTATGTGTAAGAATTCAACTCAAAATGTTGACAAAATGAATGACAAAGAAAACACTTTTACAAATTACTGAGGTAAAAGTTGTGGATAATTTTATACATAATATCTAAAGAAAAATTATACCCAAACCAGAGCTGTAAAAAATAGGCAAACAAAAGTCATAACATAGATCCCACATTATAAATACAGAAGTTTGGTTAGAAATAAACTAATAAATAAAATAAATAAATAAATAAATAAATAAATAAAAAAAAAAAAAAAAAAAGCAATTAATAATACACAATAAACATATCTAGCTGACTCACTACACATATTCTTTATTTATTTGGGGAATACAATAGATACAACGTTATTGTTTCAGTTTATAAATATTTAATAACATGTAAAGTTACAGAAATGAAAAGAATCATAATCAAGTATTTAGCACTGAGATTCCTTTTATTCTATACTCATTAATTACCTGGTGATTTTTGTAGGACCTTCAACTGTTAATCTTCTTTTAGCATCAGCTAGGAAGTCCCGTTCCCCTTTATGCTCACTAGTCGAATACAATAATAAAAAGAAAAAAGAAAACAACTAATAAATACTACAAAAATAAGCACAAATTATCATAAACGAAATAACGAAGTACTCAAATAAAAAGAAATTAAGGAAGCAAATAATAAATCTGTAAGTTGACAGATTCACGATCGAAAAACAAATAATATAAATAAAATTATACAGCCATCCATCACTTAACATCTATTATAACTTGTAAGTGTAACTTACATTTGAGGAACAGGACTCGTGTTTTCCTTTTCAGAATGGATCATACTATAGATGTTAAACAAACTTTACACTCTGTACCATCTTATAAAAGGGGTAAAACGTCATAATGAATTAATATTCGAGTAAAGACTGCAATTTCCTTCGACTCAATAAAACATTAAGAAATAATATCTTCCTTGACGTTTAGTGAACAGCTGATGTTGCCAGTGGTAAAATATCCTCCAAAAAATATGTTGCCAGTTATGTGCTGTCAGCCATTTTTGTGCAAAACGTTTAAAATTATAAAAACGTAAATGGAAAAATTTAATTAATCATTTATAATTTAGTTACTATTCTATAATCATTAACCTATGAAGCTAATATAGAAAGACGTTGTTCTTTAATTTTCATAATGCATCATTAAAAGTGTACCTTATATATTTGGTAGAATTTCATTTTTTTATTTATATTTAAGTATTACACGTAGAACCTATGTAAAACTTTATTTCTTTTGACGATTTTTCGGAATAAAATGTATCCAAGATGATCTTGTTGAAAGACTGGATTCAGGATCAGAAAAATTGACGGGAGCAGATAGATCATGTCTCTCCTAAAATAATAAGTACTATAAAGAACCTTGAACATATTTCATATTATGTATGGTCTGTCCTTATCCAGAATATTTATTGTGAGAGAGACTTCAACTATCTTGTCTTAATGTCGTACTTCCCGCCATTTTCTTATTCCTTTGTTTTGAATATATACACTCCTTTTTAGTTACTACCCCTGTCACATGGTGGTGAGGCGCTTTGCAATATTTTGTCAATTGACATCAACTTTTGTCGTGTGTCGTGCGTGTTTGCGAAGTTCACATTTTCAATATCAATTGAAACAAAGAAAAATACTTCGCAATTAACTTTTAAAAACCATTTTCGATTGCTAAAAGTACTTAACAAGTGCTTGTGATACATTTTGTTAGAAATTAATCCGAAAAGACGCTTTGTTCTTTGTTTGAAATCGCGGGAGACGCCCTTTTGTTTTTCAATCACCTGTTGCGTGTTATTGTTGTTTGTGATGTGATGTGATTACTTTGCGAAAGGACGCCTTGTTGTGTATTAATATTAGTTGGTGGTGAAAAACATTATTTTTATTGCATTTGTTGAAAATTTGAAGCAAAATGGCGGATGTTAACAAAGCATCCCTTAAAAGTAAAAGACCTAGAAGATCATCTACGTCGTCTTCATCTTCTTCTGCCTCAGAAACAAAACGCGGAAGAAAATCATCGCGGAGGATGATTAAAAAATTGTCAAAGCAGATGAGACAACTGCAAGAATATGTATATAATAGGGATGTGCAGAACATCTCTGATTTGGATGACGCATCAGAAATTGCTGGCGGGCAGACCCCAGCTTATTCTGATCGTCTAATAGAGGACATTTCAGTGCATACCGGCAGGCAGACTCCGGTGTCCACTGGTGAGACAATATCGGCCGGCGGGCAGACCTCGGTCCATATGACTCCGACAACTAGTGCTGTGTTTTTAATACCTGAACCGGCAGTCGCTCTTAAGGAGCCACCTGTAATGGCTCCAAAAGAAAAAATGCTGGAGATGATTGAGCGTCTTCAGCATTTTAATTCAAGAGAGTGGAACAGTGTGAGGTATAATAAAGCACTGAAAGAATATATTGCTGATCCAGGTTTTAAAGAACTGGAAGTCAATACAGACATCCTTTGTCAATACAGTGAAACCTCTCAGCTTTTCCCTCTCATGGAAAAAGCTTTTGCAGCTCTCTCTCATGCAGTTCTACTTCAAAGAGAGGCTCTACAAACCTCTTTAAGGGAGGTGATTGAATGGAGTCATAATGAGAAAGATAGCCTCAGTCCTCACACTCTGCAAGAAAAGCTACAGGAAAAGTTCTCCAGTGAAGGAGGTTATAATAAAATATCAGATGATATGTTACAAATATGTTGTGGGAAGAGGGCTGAGATGATAGAGTACAGAAGGGATAAGCTCTTGAATAATTGTTCCGCACACAACAAAAGTGCTATAAAGCGAATTCCACCGACAAAAAGTCATCTCTTCAATGAAGAGATGTTGTCCTCCCAGATCCAAAAGCTGGGAGGTGTTAATAAAGTATTTGGACAAAATGCTCCAAGGCAGAGCAAGTCCAATACTTCAAATACCAAGCCATTTCGGCATCGACGGGCAGACCTCGATGCTTCAACCTCCAGACCCTCAACCAGTTGGCAGACTACCTCCAACTGGCAGCCAACTTCCAACTGGCAGCCAAGCTCCAGCAGAAAAGGTGAAGAGAAGAAATCGACCCGCGGAAGGCAAGTCTTTCGTAGGGGCGGTAAACAAAAATGACTCTATACAAGGGTTTCGAGGAGGACAATTAAAAGATTTTTTGAAAGAATGGCAGAGGGCAAAAGCCCCAAATATAATTCTGAAAATAATAGAAGGCTACAGAATTCCATTCATTCAGAAACCTCCACTAATCCTTCTGAAACCCACCCTATGCAAAAAGTTTCATCGGCCATGTACCCTAGTCTTAGATCAAACTATCAAAAAGATGATGGGGGAAAAAATATTAGAAATAGCCCCGAGAAATCCAGGATTTCTCTCACAAATGTTCTTGGTCAAGAAGTCAGATGGAACACAACGGCCAATACTCAATCTAAAAGGACTGAACAGATTTTGCCAAGCGAAGAGATTTTCTCTGATTTCACATTTTCAGATTCCAAATTTTCTGCAGCCCGGGGATTTTATGACGAAGATAGATCTGTCACAGGCATATTTCCACATACCAGTAGCCAAGAGTCACCGCAGATTTCTGAGAACGATCTACAAAGATCAAGTACTACAAATGACGTGCCTCCCCCAAGGTCTGTGCAGCTCTCCAAGGATTTTTGCCTTGATAACAAACTGGGTAGCAGAGACACTCCGGAAACAGGGAATTCGAGTAGTTGTTTACCTGGACGATTTCCTCCTAGTTCACCAACACAAGTCCATCCTGAAAGAACAGACACATCAAGCACTGGAATATTTACAACACCTTGGGTGGACGATCAATATACAAAAATGTGTAGTGGATCCAGTGAAGGTTATAGAGTATCTGGGGATAGAATGGGACATGAGAATGTGCAAAATGCGACTGACAAACTCCAAAAAACTATCATTGAGAAAGTCATTAGAAAAACTGCTCACAGAGAAAAAATGGTGTTTAAAAAGCGCTCAAAGCATTCTAGGAAAGCTAAATTTTGCTACATTTGTGATACCACGAGGTCGATTACATTGCCGTCAAATACAGGTGACAGCTCGAAATCTCCCAGCAAAAAAGCCCAGAAAGCTATTACCATTACAAATTGTAGTAAGAAAGGAACTAAAATGGTGGTTGAGAAATCTGGAAGGCGAAAAACAATTGTTCAGACAAGGGGTCTCTCATTTTCTGACGACGGATGCAGCGAACCAAGGGTGGGGAGCTCAAGTGAACGATGTGCTGGTAAGAGGAAAATGGACCCAACAGCAAAACCATTGGCACAGCAATCTAAAGGAAATGTTTGCTATTTGGGGCGCCATCAAGTCGCAGAAAGAGATTTTGAAGAATTCTTCTTGTCTTGTACAATCAGACAATCGGACAGTGCTAGCATACCTCAGAAACGAAGGTGGCACGAAATCGATGAGCCTACTTTACATGACTCACCAAATCTTCAGATTAGTGGATGCTCTCAATATACACTTAGAGACCTATTATCTACCGGGGAGGTACAACGAACTAGCAGACAGTTTGTCTCGGACAAAGAATCTACCTCCAGAGTGGCATCTCCTGACTCCAGCATTGCAGAAGATATTTTACAAATGGGGTACACCAGAAGTGGATCTATTTGCATCAAAGACGGCACATGTTGTGAGTCAGTATGTCTCGATAGATCCCAGAGACAAGAAGGCAATATTTCACAATGCATTCAGCAAGTCATGGAGGTTTCACCTGGCATGGGTATTTCCTCCACCCTGTCTAATCCCACGAGTCCTTGCTCACTTAAACGAGGCAGTAGGGACCTACCTTCTAGTAGTCCCCAGATGGAACAAAGTCTTCTGGATGCCAGATCTAAAGAATCGTGCTCTAGCTCCACCAATGAAAATAGAGCACTTAGAAATGAATCTGATCGACACAAGCACAGGACTCCACCCTCCACAAATCCAGAAACTTCATCTAGAAGTGTGAAAAATTGGGGGTGGGAAGAAATAACAAAAGATTGGACAGATCAAGAAAAAGCTCTATTGAATGCAAGTTGGAGACCATCGACGATGACTATTTACAAACAAGCGTGGAAAAAATGGGAAAGATGGTGCTTGAATAGTAATGCGGATGCCCGTCAACCATCTGCATTGAAGTTATCAAAATATTTGGCACACTTGAGTAGTGTTGAGAAGTTGTCTCCAAGCACTATTATGTTACATAAATCTGTGGTAGCGACAATGGCTGATCCTAATCAAGAATCAAGTCTCAGTAACCACCCTCTGGTGAAGAGAATCATAAAGGGAATAAGCAACTCAGCAGACAAAAAAGTTAGACCACCAATTTGGGATCCTAGAAATGTATGTAATTGGTTGAAGTGTAACCCACCAACATCACATACATTATTTGAGGCATCTAGACGTTGTGCTACAATACTACTGCTTGCTTCAGGAAGAAGAGTACATGATCTTACTTTGTTACATTTATCTCCATCTGGTTTTGTAGACAATGGAGATCATATTATATTGTGGCCTAAGTTTGGATCAAAAACAGATTCAGACAAATTTCGCCAAGCAGGTTGGAAATTTTATGCTGCCTCAGAAAAAGGTTGGGATCCTGTGTTTTGGCTTAGAAAAGTTTCTGCTTTATCAGAATATAGAAAACAAGGCCATGATGATATTACAAATTTGTTTATATCAACGGTTGGCAAAGTAAAAGCAGCTTCTAGAACTGTGATCGGAGGTTGGGTGAAATCTGTACTTCGGGATGCCGGAATCGAAGCAACTGCAGGTAGCACACGTTCAGCAGTGGCTTCTCTAGGTTGGCTAGAAAATCAACCAATTGAAGAAATACTTCAAAGAGGGAATTGGAGAAGCGAGAACACCTTTAAGAGATTTTATAGAAAAGAAGTAATTGTATCACAAGAAAGATCTATTCTTAAACATTTTCAACCAGTAAATAACAATTAACATCCATCACAATTGACATCAACCCCATATACCCTGTCACAAAGGCGATAACAAACACTTCTCACAATAAATATTCTGGATAAGGACAGACCATACATAATAGGGGAGTTTTACCTACCAATAAAACTCTTATTATGTTGTCTTCCTTATCCAGAATATACTTAACGCCTGCTTTGTGAGAAATCAATTGACAAAATATTGCAAAGCGCCTCACCACCATGTGACAGGGGTAGTAACTAAAAAGGAGTGTATATATTCAAAACAAAGGAATAAGAAAATGGCGGGAAGTACGACATTAAGACAAGATAGTTGAAGTCTCTCTCACAATAAATATTCTGGATAAGGAAGACAACATAATAAGAGTTTTATTGGTAGGTAAAACTCCCCTATTTTATTATAAATTTGTGTTCATGTAGTGAAAGTACTCAAAATTTATAAAAGTGGATGTTTAATAAATTATTACCAATATATCATCATATCTTTCAGCAATTCTTTGTTCTTCAGAAATTCTTTTGCTCACTAGCGATTTCTTTTTCAGCCACTCCATAACTCCAAGAGTGATTATTAATATTAGAAGTATACTGCTGATCAAACCAAACAGAAATAATTTTGAGTGTTGATCTGATAGTAATATAAATGGTAAACTGACACAAACTATTGCAGTCGACATAATTACTGCAATAATTATACTCCACTTGTAGTTAACTTTAGTTCTCACTAAAATAAATAGAAAATATTACCATTGATAACTGTAATCAAAATAGAAAGGTGTATGCATTCTTCAGTTAGATATGTTTATTTTGAACAGATCAATCTTTATGTTTTATGTTCATTTTAACTATCTATTGTTATTAAATATAAACTAATGTATATAAAAATACTGTAGATTAAAATGTTTTATTTTTCCATTCTGCACATGCTTGGTTGAATTATGTATCTATCTTAATTAAATATAGAAATTTACTTACCTACTATTACAAAAATAATATAATTGGTGTTACCTTCAACATCGAAATCCATATCCTTATATATTGTCAATTAAAACATTTTAATTCACTCACAAAAGTATTTGTTAAGCAATTTTTACAATACTGTAATTTATGTTTAATCATAATGTTATAAAAAATATAACATTATGATTAACAACTTCGCTGCCTCCCAAGCATAGTAGTATCTTGAGGAAATCCGCTCCCGGTTTTTCGTATTATTCTATATTAAAAATATTCTTTTTTGGAAATTATTTGTCATTTTTACTTTTTTTGTTTTTTTTTGATTGGAAAAAAATAAATAAAAAAAAACCGCATATGTGCGGAGCTGGCACTGACAATGAAAATTTCTACCTCAGTGCCGATCACGCACATGTGCGGAAATCACGTTGTTTACAAAAAGTTACTTTATTAACGAAAATATAAACCTAAATAAAATATTTCTATGAAAAATTCACTGTGCCTATACCTAAACATTATTTCTCCGAATATTCTAATTGAAAACAATCTTCTAGTCTTCCAATAATCTTGTATACGACTAAGATACTCGTACGACTAAGCTGTATAGTCCCCATATGAATAAGTAATCCCAAAAAAAACTGGAATGATTAGATCCTTCCATTTAGTGATTCTGGATTTCTCTGTAACTCCAGATATTTGAAATAATATCAATACTTGGGTATTTGTCTCTAAACGTAACCATCACTAAAACTTTTCATCAAAAAAAATAATCAAAAAATCAATCGGAGTTGTTCCTGGATTGCTGAAAAATTCATTCTGCTTAGTAAATAGTATGTTATTAACCATATAAGAACTTCGAGAGAAGGTTCCACGGTTTCAGGACGATCAGTAGATGGAGGAACATTTATTGCCACTTGATTGAAGGTTAGTTGTTCATGACCTTGGTATTCGTCATCATCATCTGAAGACATCTCACTGTCGATATCATAATCTTTATCAGTGTCATCTGAACATAGTTCTACTTCAATATCACTGTCAGTTAATTGATAAATCATTCATAATCTCACTCTTTTATGTCTTGACAAATTTTCTTCATCATCCATATTCGCAAGCGATTTCAGGCGGTATGAAATTCGCAAAGTAAAATCCAAACACCGTAATAATATTTTAGATGTGTCGTGAGCAGTGCCACACTACAAAAAACATATCATTACGAATGCCGACTTTATACTGAATCATTCAAAGACCATGATTCGATCACGCACAAGTGCGGTGTCGGCTATAGGATTGAAAATCGTACTCCGCACATGTGCGGAGAAGGCAGCGAAGTTGTTAAACATAAACTGATAAAAAAATGATATCCCTAAATAAACATTAACATTATCGGAGAATATATTATTGTTAAGAGATAACATAGGTATCCTTTATAAATCTTTCAGTTGTTTGCTATAGGTTTTTTACTCATCAAATGTTTATGGTCACTTTATAGTGATAATCTCGGCACTGCACATCGTCCTAGTTTTTAAAATTTTATATTATTTTGTTAACACTGTTGTGTAATGATGATGTGCAAAAATAATAAATAAAATGCTCTTTAAATTATTTTACTTATGCACAAGTTTTTTTAATTTAAATTATTTTCCATCACATTTGCACAAAATTTTATACCTTAAATTATCACAATGTAACTGGTGATTTATTAAGTTTAGTGTATTGCACTTTAAAATATATTTATTATTCTATGGTGTATTGAGAAAGAAATATTGAAAGTGTAAGATGATGGAGGTCTCTCCTCAAAAAAAAAAGATACCAAAAGATGACAAAAATATATGATAGAATTTTCATTATTGTTTTAAAATTCATAGTAATACCTGGAGACTTATTGTTTATTTTTTATTGTTTATTGTTGTTTATCGTCCTTAGACCAAAATTTTTGGTACTTGGACTCGTCAATTTACAGAAGACAGGATCATACAATAAATTATATATATATACAAAAAAAAAAATACAGAATCATAGATCAAAAACATAATATCATTGCTAAGCAGAGTGTAAAGGGCTCTGTTAGCATTTCGTCAAACAGTATTCAATACAGATTCCATCATCAATCATCATTGATCAAATAAAAACAAAAAACATCGGGAAATTATTTCCATGCTGAAATGAATGTATATGGTTCAATTCAGCATTTCGTCGACACAGTAAAAAGCTTTTTCAACGAGGTACAACTTCACTACTCCTTGAAATTTTTTTTCATCCTTCACGGACTTTATTTCTTGTGGCAGCTTGTTGAACAGGCGCACACTGAGACAGACAAAGCTTTTGGACAATTTTGCCAACCTGTGCTCTATAGGTCGGATACTTCTTTTTGAGCGAGTGTCATAACCATGGTACTCCAAGTTGAGAGGGGTGTTGGGCATATTTTTACGAGCGTATAGCAAGCATTCGTAGATGTAAATGCCAGGGAGCGTGAGTATGCCAAGTTCCTTAAAGTGTTCCTTGCACGACTCTCTTGGCCCCAACCCTTTTAATCCCCTAATTGCACGCTTTTGAAGTTTGAAAATTCTGCTCCAATCAGCCCCCCTGCCCCAGAATAACACTCCGTACGACATAATGCTCTGGAAGTAGGCAAAATATACTGATTTAGCTGCCACCTCGCCACAAGTATCCTTAATTTTTTTTATAGCATAAACTGCTGAACAAAGCTTCCCAGATATTGTTTCAATGTGCGGTGTCCACTGTAGCCTTGAGTCAATCATTACGCCGAGGAATTTTATATAATTTACTACTTCCAGCTTGCGCTGGGAGAGACCGGACATGACTGGATTATTATCTACGTTTCTTTTCAAGGAAAAATGAATTGCACCCGTTTTCGTCACATTAAGTGCGAGTCCGTTATCTCTAAACCACTCACCCACGTCATCTAATGCCTTGAGTGTATTGGCAAGTGCTGTATTCTTGTTGTTATTTTCCTTAATTATTATAGATGTATCATCGGCAAACATTATCATAGTTTGGTCCTTGGAGACACATTCTGGTAAGTCATTCACATAAACAAGAAACAGTATTGGCCCCAGTATAGAGCCTTGTGGAACACCACGATTTACTTGGGCTCCGTTGGACCGCACACCATCCATTTCAGTCACCTGCTCACGATTCTCGAGGTAAGATTTAAAAAAGTTAATTTCATTACTGTCAATTCCATAATAATTAAGCTTATTGACAAGAATATCATGGTTGACGCAGTCGAAGGCTTTGGAAAGATCACAGAATATTCCATAAGCATCCGACCTTTTGTCCAGTGAGTCGAGGACCGTTTGAACAAGATAAGCTATACCATCGGATGTGCTTTTGCCCTTCTGGAAGCCAAATTGTTATTACATGCAAAATGAAATATATTTAATTTCTACCCTTTCATCCATCATTTTTATTTGATTTACATGAAATGAAACACAATTTCGAGTGTAAGTAGCCATGGATACATGTTTTAAGTGGCAAATCTTGATTTTTATTCTCATTAAAAAAAAATGCACACTATTTAACCTGTAGTAATAGCAGTAGAGTTTACTGGAACAAAAATTAGAAACACAAAGTAATTTGAGAATAATAATTTATTAAAAAGAATTTCAAGGTCCACTGCTTTTTTTATACAACTGGTGCCTAGTCAACTTTTCTCCGTGAGTTGCAGACGAGTGTTGCTGGAGACCTCGTGTAGATTTGAAACTCATGTTGCATTTGGAACACTTCCATGGCCATGTCTTGTGATGTTTCATATGGGGGCCCAGGTCACTTTGTGTGAAGAACATTTGAGGGCACAGATGACATTTCACAGTTCTTTGAGAATGTCGTTTAGAATGTATTTTAGCTCTCTCTGCAGTAGAAAATATTTTCCCACATTTTTCACAAACATGTTTGGTGGCTGAAATATATTTCACATAATGTTAATGCCTACATATGGTATTGGCAAAGAAATAAGCCTTTTGGTATTTTTTGTAAACCTATGCTTGCATTGATATTGACACCAATAAAGTTTTATTTATATATAAGTAATGCACAGTCACACAAATGGCTGGATTAGAGCAATAGCTATTTAGAAAGAAACTTTTTTTTATTGAATTGACAGTTCATAATAATTTTGGTATACACATATTAATGTCATGATTTAAAATTTTAGTTATTTTTTATTTATACGCATATTTTCAGTTAACAAAAATATTTCCTACATCTAAATTGCAAGAAATATATTTCTGATTTATTACTATGATCTTGTATTCACAGAAACAAACTAATTGTGATGAATACCTGAGTGACAACCCTTCATGTGATTTCTCAAAGCACATCGTCCATAAAATGACTTACTGCAGTTTTCTTCTGGACAAATGTGTATGGGAGTCCCCAAATGTTTGTTTTCGTGAGATTTAAATATTGAGATGTTTTTAAATTTAATTCCACAAATCTAAAATTAAATTACACAAATTTCATTAAAAATATCTTAGGAATCATTTCAATGTTTTCATAAGAAATAAGATAACTAATATTACATGAGATAATATTTTCATTGTGTGAGATTTAATGATCTGTATGTAGAATAACCCTAAATATCTACCACTCAAAGAAAGTGCTTCATTTCATACTTACATGACACAAATATGGCCTTCCTCTATGAACAAATTTCATATGATGATTTAAAAACCTCTGCGTTGTAAATCTATGATCACAATTGTGGCATGCAAATGGCCTTTCTTTTAAATGTATTCTCCTGATGTGATGAACCTTATCTTTACTGGAACTCAATACTTTGTTACAGAGGGTGCAAACCAAACTATTGCTAGCTTTTTCCTTAATAATAAATTCATTTACAAACTCTATTAAAGCAGCACTGTACTTTGATTTCCTAAAAAAATAAATTTATTTTTTCTCAAAAAAATCTGTATAAACCATGAGACGGTATATGAGAGTTAGGTGAAAAGTTCTCGGCCTAACACAGAGATGTTACTCCAATCAGCAAAAAATTATGTTCCCCGCCTGGGTGCATGCGTCATTAGTTCATATGACAAATTTCAACTTGTTCTCTAGTAGTTTCTTCACACGAATATTTGCAGTCGATGTCTTGCTTGTTTTTCATGAAAATGAATAAACTTGAGTATTGTGCGGTCATAAAGTTCTTCGTTTTAGATGGATTAACCCCTACGGAAATTCATCCAAAGTTGACAAAAGTTAACGGGGACTCTGCTCCTTAAATGTCAACCGTTAAAAAATGGGCAGCTGAATTAAAAAGTGGTCGCACATCCCTCGAGGATGACCCATAAGAAGGATGGCCAAAAATCACAGCCACACTGGAAACCATTGAAAAAGTGCATGATACAGTATTGGACGACAGGCAACTAAAGATGAATGAGATAGCTGAAGCTGTAGGGATATGGAAAAAAAGGGTTGGAAACATTTCGCTCAAAGAATTAGGGATGAAAAAGCTCTGCGCAAAAAAGGTGCCGCATTTCTTGAATGACAATTAAAAACAAATTCACAAATGATTTTCGCAGCATTCTTGGGACCAATAGAATAGGGATCCGACCAATTTTGTGCGGTGATTTGTCACCATGGATGAGACATGGGCCCACCACTACACTTCAGAAATGAAACAGCAGTCCAAGCAATGGGTGGAAGCTGGTGGTTCAGCAACAAAGAAAGCGAAGTCGATTGCATCTGCTGGAAAGGTCATGGCTAGCGTGTTTTGGGATGGAAAGGTTTCTTAGTAATTGATTACCTTGCAAAAGGCAGAACAATTACAAACAAATATTACTTCAATCTTTTTAACCAATCTGGATGGCGAAATTTCCGAAAAGATGCCTGGTTTGAAGAAACAAAATCATCTTTCATCAAGACAATGCACCTGTACACAAGAGTGTGTTGGCGATGGGAAAACTGCAAGATTTGGGGTACGACTTGTTCGTCCATTTCCCCTATTCTCCTGATTTGGCTACCTCAGACTTCTCGGTTCCCAAAATTCAAGAAATTTGTTTCTGGGAAGCTCTTCGTATCCAATGAAGAAGTTGAAAGGGCTTTAGATGAATATTTTCGCAACCTTCCAGATTTTCACTTCCTGGAAGGAGTACTGATGTTGGAGAAACGCTGGATCAAGTGTGTTGAAGTCAAGGGAGATTATGTAGTAAAATAAAAAAAAAAAATCGGAAAGCCGCAGCTTTTCATTGTCAGGCCGAGAAGTTTTCACCGTACCCTCATATAATAAGGTTTTTTGGCTTTTGTATTTAACTGGATATTTTATACTAACGTTAGTTTACATGTGAGATATATGACGATAGGTATGATTCAATTTCAAGATACACTTAACTTGCAGATGCTGAGTATTAGGTGTTTTGACACTTACAAATTGGCTGAGGCTGGCACAAGTGCTTTATTCCATGGCATTGTTCACCATGTTGAAATAGCTTTATTTCTCGGATACTTCAGGAGTCCAAGGACTCCTATTTATCAATTTAGGTGACAATTTATTAATATTTGAACTCTCTCTAGTCTAATACCACTATGCCAGTGTTGGCATCTCCGATCCTACCACGTCAGTGGGCGGGGGATCATTGTTCACCATTTCCACCTTTTTCATTTATGCTTTTTTCTATCAATCCTTTGACAGCGAATGACAGCACTCATTGCTACATATCAGTTTCGTCTAGCCAACCTCACATTGTCTAAAGTATGAAACTTTCAATGAAAATTAGATACCTTCATTGGGTATAGAACCCAGGACCTTTGCGTTGAAAGTAATAAGATATAAAAAATAATTCATCCTACATACACACCATCACGCCGCTTCCTTCAAAAGGTAGGCAGAAAGGATTGAGCACCACTTCCTACTATCTTTGCCATCACGCTTCCATCACTGTCATACAAGCTCTTCTATTCAATTCAAACACAAAATATTACTACCTATTTTTTCTTAAATTCACTTCTGTAATATTTTCTTTTTCAAATATTGCAAAATCTTCTTTATGTTCACTATCTTGTAATAAAGAAACTTTGTTCACAATTAATGTACTTTCTGGGCATCTTGTAATTAATGGTGGGGTAACTAGGAGTTGTTCTTTGATGTACAAATCATCATTCTGAGGGTTCTGAAGCCATTCTAATTGGGTGCATCCCTCTGCCATCACACTGCTCTCCAGCTGATATCTGAGGTACACATTATTGATGCTTTCTAAAACATTAAATCACGACTTATTATATTGGATGATTTATTCGGCGCCGTTTAATGAAGCATCCATCTCAAGGGCATCAAAAGATATAATAAAAAACCAATACAATCATTCTGTATTCATTGAATTTTTGTACAACAGGCATAAAATTATTGCCATTAGGTCTTTCGAAGCAATTCATAATGGAACATTTTCAGATTACCTGGAATTGCCTAAACGTTAATTTCTTTGAATTATTTTTATGAAGATATGTAGTATTTCATCTGGAGAATAAGAATAGAGTGAAGTTTTTTTGTCAATTTTTTATTAATGGGCCACTTGCAGTCGTGGGGGATTTTAATAAAAATTATCGAATTTAGTAAATTTGAGGTCGGAAAACACAAATATGTCAGTTAAAAAATTTTAGATATCTAAATTATGAAGAATTTCCAAAAATAAAACCCAATATTTTTGACGTTTGGCAAAACACTCTAAACAGCTGATGACGTCACGGAGTCCCGTGAATCATAGTAACTTTCGCAACCACAGATTAAAATCTCATACACACATGGGACTCCGTGACGTCACAGCGCCGCCATATCGTTTTTGATCATTCCGAGAAAATTCAATTTTTAAAAGCTAATATCTAAGAAAATAGTGCAAGAAAAATTAAAATAAATTATGGTTGTGTTTCTTTCATACTACTTAACAATTTTATGTAATAAAAAAAAAATCTGCAAGTGGCCCATTGGCAATTATTTTTACACTTTTAACTGATTATTAGGTGTCTAGTGTTATTTTATGCTACAGCATTGTGTAAAAAAAATGCAAATATCAATTTTGTGCTCATGTACCTAATCGACCAAATTTTGATAAATTATCAAATGAAGTATGAAATATACCTATATATTTTTTTATATTTAAAACACAATAATAACAATAGGTACATAAAATTTAAACAATCAACTACTATATAATAATAAGCCCAATGCCCCAATCAGAATTTCTCCTAGTATGAGGAGTATAATATTACTTGGTTCAGAAATTTTTCTTGCATATTATTTTACCTATTTTTCTAAGAGTCAAACTTACCAAACTCTAAATTGCTGTGTAAAACAAATGGCTCATTTTTTCCCAAATGGCCGTTGTTTTCTTCAGTTCTTTTACAATCTACTGCAATATTTTGATCATTTCTGTCTAAATTATAAATGCTCCAGATTTCATTGACAGCATCAACCATGTATTTCATTCTATCATAGCATTTGCTACATACAAGGTTTAAAATCATTTTATCTTTAGTTTTCTAAAAGTAAAACAATATTATTATTTTGTCTGAAGAGCTGTTATATTATTGGATAGGAAACTGATTGAAACTTAAAGTACCTACTTTACCTTTTTTCTAATTATCCAATAGAATGCCAAAAGCAAGGAGCGATTAATTTTACAGCTTTTCATATTTTCTAAGGGAATAATGTCTATTCCACACAAATCACAACACATTTTAAGATTTTAACAACTATTATAAATATATTTTAGTTATAACAACAATATTATTGTTATATATTATTATTCTCATAAACAAACAATATTAGTGATGTCAATTCGGTACCTACCCGTTAATAACACTCATGACTTTAATTACCGGTAAATAGGCATTGATCTATCATGTTAACATCAATGTAAATAGGTTCGGTAAAAAAAATGTAACTTTTTATACGCAGCCCGTATTTCCACTGCCATAGAAACGAAACAATTTATTTTGTCTATGGAATATTTAAGTCATTGGCCAAAAACCTTATAGTTAAGTATGGCTATATAAAAAAAAAGAAAAAGTATTTTTGACAAATCGATGACATTTATTGTGACGTGAATGTTTTGCTACGTTAAATAATTTTGATGAACAATTTTAAGCCGAGAATCTACAACCTTTTTTCGATACATCTGTGGGTGGACTCATGGAATAATAAATATACTAAAGTGGGTGGAATACGGCTGCAGCGAAGCACAACAAGTATACTGGAAAATACTTTCCGCCTTGATCTTCGAATCAGTGCTGGAGAGAGAAAATACATTTATAACGATGCCTTTTTTACAGATTTCATAGGTTAATAAGTTTAAATATCAGAGACATTGTTGACCTAAAAGGGTGATGTTTTTCCACCACCAGCCTGGAAGACTCATAGTTACAAAATAAATCATTCCTAGGACAGCGACCTCACGAAGTCAGGCGTGACGACGAAGTCGTCACACATTTGGTGAAGAACCTTCCAGAGGAGAGGAGGCTAGTTACTTCTGTGTGTAGTTATATTGACTGTCCAGCTCCATAACTCAACAAGGCAAAAATTTCATTTAATTCAACGCCACTCTTCCAATTTCACAAACAAATAAAAGCTATAAAAAATACACGCTCCCTTCATACTTATTTTAAAAATTTAGTGATGGAAGTCATTTATTGTAGTCCACTGATTTTTCAGATTCAGGAATAAGCGAAAATAAATCAATTTACGAATGAAAAAACAAATACAAAGTTTTCAAATTTATATTTACTCTTCAATTTAATATTGAAACTTATTGCTCTCACCATGATATTAGAAAAATAATGAAAAGGAAGACAAGTATTACTTAAACCCTATTTATAGGCAAAACTTTATACTAAAGTCTTAAAGTGTTATACAAAGTATTATTTTAACTAAAATTCAAAAGTTTTTGTTGCACTATCAAAAGTTCGATTACAAGGAGATTTGAACGGGAAGTAGAGAACTTTGATACTTCATTATCTACAGTTTGATTATAAAAAAAAATTGAGTTGAAAGTAATTGACATATTAGATTCTCCCTTATTTGTAGTTTGATTACAAAGTGAATTTGAGCTAGATTCTCCATTATCTGTAGTGTGATTACAAGGAGAATTTGAGGAAGCAGACATAGTAGATAATCCATTACTGGCATCAGTATTTAATATGTTACATTGCTTATTGACAACACCTGAAACCAACAAAAACATAAAATAACGTTTAGATATAAAGCAAACCAACAATTATTTAAAAAAAATTGATCACTTGTCCTTTACGGGCTTTTGTTTGACAGTCATTATATATATAAACATGACAGTTGATGAGTTTAATATGGGAGTAAAAGTAACATATTATGCGAACTGAATAATACTTACCACACTTGATATGGCATTTTATCTCTTTCTTTAGTTTTTGAATGTGTTTTGGAAAGTCCAATTTTAACGGTAACGCACCAGGTTTTAATTGCCTTGGTCCTGTTCTGTTTGTTATAAAGCAATATTTATCAAACTGTTAGGAGCATACTTAAGACTGTATAGTTGGTTTAGAACTCACTCTCCTTATATTTGGAATCCACAAGCGGCTAACGTGATCATCCTTAAGGAATCTATAAATCAAAATAATAATATGCATTGTGATAAAAGTACATTATTAAATTACAAACAATCTCAGATACAAAGAAAAGAATGCGGCCTGCATTGTTATTCATGTACTTGAATAGATAATTAATTATATTATTTGTTTGACATACCTGTGGAAAGAATCAGTTCCTCCTTTGACGAGTTTTGCATTGTAACCAAATCTACAGCATCTTTGAAACTTTCCCATTATTTACAAAAATGTGGAAAAGTTTTGAAGAAACCCTCCCCCCCTCAGGCTCCCAAACTGAGCTTTATGAATGAAGTTAAGTTAATTTTGAACGAGATTGATGCGTTCTTAGAGAAGTGATCTTACAATCATCTCATCTGGCAGTAATATTCCACATATTATCAACTCACCAACTAACCTCACTTTCGTGACAGTTGTCAGTGTCACTAGCGAACGACAAAATTCTTTTTTCTGTGGCCGTGAAAATACGCGATTTTTGCAAGTGACAAGTGCGATTCCAAAGTCTGGGTTCTCCACCAGGTGGCGTTAAAATCAATTTAAAAGTCAGAAAATGTAATATAAATCATAATTTCTAGTTATAAACTATTATTATTGGTGTATTATTTATTTTCCCTGTTATTTTTAGTGAATATTAATTTTTAAAGTGCATTATTAGAAAAACCAGTGTTACAATTTCATTTCTATTATTTTTTTATATTGCAACACCATGGAAAAAAAAGAAAAAAGGTAATTTTTTTTCTATTATCTGTGGCCGTGGAAATACGTGCGGCCCTTTTTATATATAATGAGTTACAATCCATTGGATTGGTCTGCAACGAGTTTTGACTTATTTCTCCACTCCTCCCTATTCTCAGCCAGTCTCTTCATTAAGGTGGTGTTGCTTCAACTCCATATATGAGCCACAGCTCATGTCCCTCTTCAGTTGGTCCATATAGGCGTCTCTCGGTCGACCTCTGCCATTTGTGCCTTCGGTCCTGCCCTCTGCGATTGCGATGAGCAGTCCTGGGTGCCTGATGTTGTGGCCAATCCAATTAGCTCGTTGTTGGCAGATTCTTTTGAGGAGTTGCCTTTTTTCGTCAACCCTGGTTCGTTTTCGACGTGTTCCGACTAATGAATCTTCAGCATGCGTCTATAGCACCACATTTCAAATGCCGCTAACCGTCCGCTTTCCCTCTTGCTGATGGTCCACGTCTCGCACCCATATAGCAAAATGCTCCACACAAAGGCTTTAGTGAGATTCTTCCTCACGCTTAGATCAATATTAGGGGATTCTAATATTTTGGATTTTTTGTTAAAGGCAATTCGTGCCTGGTTTATTCTGCTCACAATTTCTGATTTGGAGCGTCCGTCCTGGTTTATTCTGCTACCCAAGTACACGAATTCTCTTACTTGTTTGATGCTCACTCCATTTATGGCAATGTTCGCAGTCGCTTCCTCCCTTCCAACGACCATACATTTTGTTTTATCTTTATTTATTTTCATGTTGTACTTTGACAACAGTATACTTTCCATTTTTCCTAAGGCTTCGTTCAGCTCCATCTCGGAGTCTGCGAGCAGTGCTATGTCGTCAGCATATCTAATCATGTCGACCTTTTTCCCATTTATTTTTACTCCTGTCCAGTTCTTCATTTCTTCTCTGAGTTCATCAATAGCTCGCTGTATATAGCAGTTAAAGAGTGCCGGCGACATTGAGCAACCCTGTCTTACACCTTGTTCTACCCTCGCTTCTGTGCAGCTCTCTCCGCTTTTAATTACAGCCATTTCATTCTTGTATAGGCATTCTTGTAACTTTTTAAGACCGGTAAATTGTTGGTCGATCGGTTATCAGTTGATATTTTATTAGTGTTAGTAAAAGTACCCTTTACTTGTTAATTTCGGTACAGTGTAATATATCGGTCGGCAAACAGATTACTAACGATAATAGTACCAGATACTGTATTTTATAGAAAAGGGACTGTGGGTAAATATCCTTTAACTAAACCGAGGGGTAGAAATTGAAACAAAATTGTTAAATTTTGAAAATCAAGTTCTAAATTATATGATACCGGTAATAAATCCGTTACTCAATCTCGGGATTTTTGCTTAATAATGCAGTTTTAGATATTTGGTTATTAACTCTATAGAAGATTATGAAAGAGAAAGCTGCTTTTAATAAAATAATAATTTTCTTTTTCTCTCTCTCTCTCTCTCATTTATTTTCTTCTCTCTCATTTATTTTCTATTTTAAATACCCGTTATTTTTTACGTACTTTTGTTTCCATTTGATAATTTGTGAGTTTTTATCATTGATCTAATATGTTAACACTAGATATGACAGGACGAACAAAATTTGTGTCGCAAAATCGAATGCATCTAACTTTTTGTTGAACAGGGTTGTGATTACTTCCGAAAAATAACATGTATTTATATATTTAAACAATGAACGGCTATATAGGCCTTTGACATAATATACAATAAAAACAATAATATTCAGAGAAAAATATATTATAAAAGTACCAACACATACACATTAGCATGAGTGCAAGGCAAAATAATTTAGCAACTACCTAATAATATAAAACAAATAATAATAATATGATGTTTAAAGTAGGTATACACAATTAAACAAAATAAAAGATAGAGGTATATTTTTTTTTTATTTATTTAATATAAGGCAATAGCCTTTTAAAAAAATAATATTACAAGATAAAGGAGTTACGTTGAGACATCAATTTTATTCCACCACTTTTCCTGTCTTTTTCATGAAATATTTTCCCTTTTTTGTATCGTAAAAGTCATCTTCTTTAAATTGATGAGAACATATTATAGTAGTATGATTATTTGGTAGCCAGGAATGTCCTTGCGGTCGTCTTGGACAAATTATATCCACTTTTCTCTCTTATATGAGATGGACACGGAAATCTACAATTATACGTTTTTTCATTAATTAACAGATCAGCATGATTTCAAAAACTAAAATTAGTTTTCGTAGTAAAAAAGCCAAACAAATATTTTTCGTTGTAGTGACAACCCTTAACCCTATACATTATTTATTTAATATATAAAAACAATATTTAGAAATAGTGTTTAATGTTAATATATCTTCTCGTTTACACGCCTTCCATTACAACGTGAGCGGAAGAGATAGATATAGGTACATTCTATTATGTACTGTGTATTTCGGACTTAGGTACTTTTGGTAGACTTGACTACAGCGTAAATAATAATATAGGTACAGTGGAACCTCTCATAACGAGTTTAATTCGTTCCAGACTCTTACTCGTTATGCGAATCACTCGTTATGCGAAACATTTTTTTCTAAAAAAATCAATGTAAAATACAAAAATGCGTTCCATGCCGAAAGAATAAGTATTCTTGGAGAACTTAATGATTTTTTTTTATTACAGTTTATTCAAATAAAATTACTTATAAAAGAGTGTTACAACTTGAAATACAATTAAGATTAGGAAAAAAAACGTACCTAAATACAAATATGAATTTGTGACAAATAATTAACCATTTTTAACTAGAAAACTAACCGTAAACGTAACTGTTTCGTAGACACTCTTGACATTCCCTTCGAAGCATCCATCTTCTTAATTTTATCTTTGTTCTTGAGAATAGTGCAGATCGTTGATGTTGACCGATAGTATGTGCGCGCTAGATATGCCACGCTCACACCTTGTTCTCGCTTTTCAATGATTTTACGTTTCATTTCAACAGTTATTTTTATTCTCTTCTGGCTGTCTTCTTGTGTTTTTTTCTTCAGGGACAATTTTGAACGGATTATAATACTTTGCTAATAAAAAAATTACTAATAATATCAATACAAATTTTGGAAGAATGTGTGATCACATGCGAAACCAAGGCGCTAGCGGCGCTAACACAGACTGATATACTCGGGCGGAAGTCCCGGCTCACAAGGTCACAAGTGAATGTCATGAAGAAGAGACTTCCCTACCCTTTATGTAGCTCGTTATGCGAAATATCGCTCGTTATGGGAGCAACTTTTTCACATTTTTTTTGCTCGTTATGCGAATTACTCGTTATGAGAGGTACTCGTTATGAGAGGTTCCACTGTATATAAGTTTTTCTTTACCACTCACACTACATTACAACAGCAAGGAGTGACAGAGATAGAAAGAATTCAAATTATTTTGAATATTTTTAAATGCTGTGAATTTTATAAATTTGATTTAAAAATTCAAAATGCTTAAATTAATTAAATAAATATGATCAATAAATTCTTCTTACCGGTGAAATGTCACTCCATCACTTTTTTTGACCTTTTCAGATCGATTTGTACAGGATTTAAGCGCACAATTTGGCATATTTTCAGCTCTGGACACGTCACGTACTCAATGAGGAACTCATTGAGTTGGTAGGCCCCAATGTCAGATATCTGTCAAATATAGTTTTCTATGGAGGAAAATTGTTGCTACAATAATATTATTTGGATTTTTTGGCGAAATATTTCTTTTTTTTTATTTGCAAAAATAAAATCTAATTCGAATATAAACTTAAGGAAATTTGTATTCGAAGTAGATTTTAGGCAAAAATAAAATCTACCTCGAATATAAACTTTAGGAAATTTGTATTCGAATTAGATTTTAATTTTGCCGGTTTTATTTTATTTTTGCTGGTTTTATTTTATTTTTGCCGGCAAAAATAAAATAAAACCAGCAAAAATAAAATCTAACTCGAATGTTAACTTTGCTGGTGTCGAAAAACTTGGTGCTCAAAAATAATTAAACGTGGTGACCAAAAAATAATTCTACATATGGCAACAATTTTGTGAATATTACTTTTCCTATGAAATCTCACATTTGACAACAGTGGGGCCTACCATCTCATATAGTGCCCTCAATGATATATAAATATCGACTGAACTATGGAACGGCTAAACTGTGGCGGCCCGCCGCAGTTGCATCCGACAATTTATTTGTTCTACCTGTCATATCTAGTATTATATCAATGGTTTTTATTCGGAATCTACGTACTTGTAGTATATTCATTACTACCATTTTTTACAAATATTGTTTAAAAAAAGTTAAGATCGTGAAATACCTCAAATTCCTGTATCAAATTGTGAAAGCTGGGACTGGGATGGTGTTGGCCGGGACCTAAAAAAATAGCGTAACTATTTTCTAAAACTCTTTTCTACCTTTCTATGTGAAATCATAGACTTTAATTATATACCTAGACAGAGTACCTCGGTAACTTTTCATAGCGGCGAAGTGAGGCAAACAAAGATTGTCTCTTTCGCACAGTTGGTTGGCAAGAACTATAACAATTTGTTTGGGAAATGTGGAGTATGCTGTAAAATTTTCGCATTTATTTAACTAAAATAAACGTAACAGTTGAAAAATTAAAATGAATCAATTAAGAAAGCAATTGAGATGTCTAGTAATATAAAAAATACCAACATGGTTTTTGTTTATTTTTCCAATGTATATGAGGTGATTCTTACATTGTTGATATGTTTGGCTCATGTACTCAAACTACCAAAATGAAACCCCCAGAGTAGAATGTTATTTTACTTTATTTAATAACACAATAATACGTCTTTACAGGACAATAAGAGTTTGGAGCTTCTATTTTCGAGTGTCCTGTAAAAGGCAGGTGTTCGAAAAAATTAAGACATTGTACATCTTAAATTCAGCGATGAGGTTTGCCACCCAACCTGAATGTCTTGATTTTATATTGGCACGAAGAGGGCAGCTTGCATGTTTCTTACATGCAGCTGGTCCGCTGGTTACCCCACTTGTGGGATATGCCGTGATGGTATAGTAATAGTAGTAGCTTCTATTTGAGCTAATATCTCAAATATATGTACATTGTACATATTAACTTTTATGTCACATAGAGGATGATCTCTGAATTCATTACACAGTAGATCCACTGGCTATCTTTCTCATAGGAGATAAATAGATGAAAATATATACAGAGAATAAATTCTCGATCTTTATCACAGGTATACTAGAATTGGTTTGATTAACATTTTTAGTCATTCAACGGAGATGAAATTTAGATCCAACCCTGGCTCCTGGGTCACCTCTTGCTTTCAAAAATATAGAAAATAATATTAAAGATGTTTGTGGAGTAAATGTGGTTTGTGAAATAATTAAAGAAAGAAATAATTGTAATAAATGAACTTTATTGAAATTATTTTAAATGTACTTACAAATAGTTTTCATATACCTAGTACATACCAAATTAAAGATTTTTTTATTTATTCATTCATTCAGATAACAAAAAAATTGAAAATACATGTGAACAGAAATAATATACAAAATCACAAAACGAAAACAATTTTATCAGCACTTTGCAATCATTGTTAGTGTTCGATCAAAAATGGAGTTTTGATTGAAGCCGATTGTTCAATTCTAAATCTACCTTCGGCCAGATATATATAAAGTGAATCCTTATATTATATCTGTTAAAATATACTAAAATAAATTTAGAGTCCGATAAAGATTTCATTGATTAGCAAAAAAAAGTATATCAATAAAACAACTATTACTAACTTAATATTAAAACTATGAACTACTGTACAGTCAATACAATTTTAAAACCACACCAAACTTAAAATAAAAAGAAAAACCGGATTATAATTAATACCAAACAACTCCTTAGTATTATAAAAACATTCATTCAAAAGTATAAAATATGGTATAAACGAGGATTTTATAAAGAAACACGAGGAACCGTCAAGCAAACGTACCGCAGAAACCAATGTTTTGCCAACCAGCTAACGAAAAGTGCCGTGCAATTCGACACACTTTTGAGGGTTAGTACGACGTCTGGTATATAGTATAAAAGTCTATGTGTGAAATACGTGATTTTTATACGGCCACACTAGTGTTTTTCAAAATTCAGGTTAGCAACACTGCCCACGTGCTTCACGTTATTTTGACACTTCTTTTGACAAGGTGGGTTAGTTCCAGTAAATTTAAATACATAAATATTTTTTTATATTATTGACCACAGAAAAAAAATCATGAATGTTGGAATAACAAACGTTTTTAAAAAGTTCGCTCCGTATCCGCTAATAGTTAATTTCCAAAATGGTAAACTGCAGGAAGGGGAGCACAATATACAAGGGGGGTTATACTCCAATAATAACAAGAATAATGTGTGCACTGCCATACTTGCTTTAGATAACATGCTTTACATTGGAGAAGAAAAACAAGAAGAAGATTCTTATAATATTATCGTTTCAAGAAATAAAATTACTGGAGACATCCGATTAATAGAAGTTGGTAATGTGTCAGTGAAAGCCCTCTCCGAGTTGGAACAGAGGCAAGTAGCAGAAAATCTAAATCCTAAGGACGAGCCGGACAACAGATATCAGCTGGGAGAAGCTTTTGGCTCTAAAAGAAGAAAAAGAATTCTTGAACAATCAAAGAAATTAAAAGTGGATATTGTTACAATGAAAGAACAACTGGAGAAAACTGTAAATGAAAAAAAAATGGATAAATCTGAAATTTTAGAAATAAACAATGAGCCTGAATTGAAAACAGATTACTACGCTCCACCTTGCAATAGAAGTGCAGAGGATGTTAAAGATGTTTATAATATGGATGATTTAATTACACAGGAACAAGTGGAAGCTCTCAGAGAAACTGCTAACAATGTTTTAGAAACTGAAAACTTTGATGAATTTATTGAAATTTCTGAATACATAAAAAATCGAATACTAGTTCTAAAATCATCATCTAGAGAAGATAAAGAAGAGGCATGTTGTGTATATCTTTACATGGATTGTATTATAAGATATTTAAGTGATCCATATAAAAAGGTAACTTCTCAGAAGTACCAAGTGTGTTCTTATTCTGAGTCAATCAATAAATTTATATTGGACAAGTTTTCTGTAATAAGCGATAGGGGAAGAACCAGACCGCAGAATTTGAAAGATAAAGCAGTGTGTCATGTACTTGTGCTAAATCTTTTATCAAGCAACTATGCAATCAATGATGCTTTGGCACTTTCCAAAGCAATCAGCACTCCGTCAACAAGATTATCACAGATGTGCAAAGTTGTGGGTGCCCATTACGCTGGAGACTCTAAGGGAGCTAGTATAGTATTGAAATTACCACTGTCCCTACCTCCAGTTGTTAAAAAGAGGAGATTAACTAAATAGTTATTGCGAAGCTTATTTTGTTTTATTAAAAAATATACCAAATGTGTGTAATGTTTTATTATAATAATTCCTTTAACTCTTGCCAACTATTCTTTCACTAGGGTGAACCCATTTGGAGAGCTCTGTTGCTAATGCCTCTATCGGAAAAGCCATCTGCGATAACTATAGCCCAATCTTTGACGGGCATAGTATTGGGACAAGCCTGGTTCACATTTACAATGAGCTTACGACGGCTAGTATTTTACTTAATTTATTTTACAGATTGTACTGTGTTGTAAGAAGTAGAGGTAAATGTGATAGCTTAAAAGGTGATGAGAGTTTTGGAATTCATGGTGCAACATTCTGTGCTGAGTAACTCCTCCTACAAGCTACAAACTAAGGGTGAAAATTGGAAAGTTAAGTAAAGAATTCCCTCCAATTAAGATTGAATAAAGAGATACATAATATATTGTGCAATATTTTCATACTTGAAGATACCAATAATAGTTAAGTTAATTTTGGGTGTTTTGACATGAACTTAAAATATCTGTACCTAAATTCTGAACTACAATTCAAAAATAAAAGCATGGATAAAATTTTTGTTCGTGTTGTATTTGAAAAACTTAACTTTATCTTTATGGGAAAGCACCCAAAATCAAGTGATTTTTAATTAATAATGTTTGAAAAATTTACTCTCTTGCAACTAGTGTGCGCATTCATACATCATTTGTAGTAGTACCTACATACATCATCCAATTTGGATAACTACTTGGACTCTATCTAGGTCCATGCATTCATTCATACATGCACATGAAAATAATTCTTATTTAAAAGTTACCTAGTTAGATAATACTTTATGCTGAATTTTTTTAGACAGATCGCGACTTCATAAGGTGGAATACATAATTTTCTGTTGGAACCACCAAAGAGAATAATATAATACTACGTAACCACTAATTAATGTGCTCTAAACATTGCCACTTGTAGTCCTAATATTATAGTCGGCAGACGGCAACGGTTCTAAATTTTTGATTTTGCTCTCAGTCGCTATCTCTACCAAACCTTCATTAAAAAAATCATATCATTTTATGCATTCGTATTTTATTATTATTTATTTTTTGTTATATTTGAGAGAAAAAAAAATAGGTTCTAGGTCCCCTTTAGTATATCACACCTTTGAGTTTGTGTATCAGTGGCGTAGCTAGGGTCATCTGCGCCCGGGGACAAAATCTGCGCCCCTTCTCAGAGTCCCCAAATTTTTTTTTGAAATTTTCGGTTTACATGGTTAATTTTTGAAGCATGAAGCATTATGAAGAATAATATTTGAACCCGAACTGATCTTTGTTAAAAAGAAAACGCCATCAGCAATCCTGCATTGTGGATGTGTCATTTTCTTTATGAGTAGAATGGTGCTCCTTAATGCTCAATGGGGGCGCCAAAATCGTATATGCCAACTCAGCCAACTGGTTTGAAATGAAGATATTTGTGGAGCTCCAAAATTTAATCTTGCAATCGTATTTGGGATACATTAATAGCTTACATCAAAATAAATTAAAAAAAGAAAGCTTCAATACTAATGTAGCGCCCGGGGACGTATGTCCCCCCCCTGCCCCCCCCTAGCTACGCCACTGTTGTGTATGTCCTTAAACTACCGATATCCATCTGCAAATTCACGGAATTTCGTCAAAAACGGTAAAAGGTATTTGAAAATTCGTTCTCCAAAAATACATTGTCCCATAAATAACCGTATGTTCATTAAATTCATTTTAATTAATATTAAATACAAAATACAATTTATATTTAATATTAATTATATTTCTGCGTTATTGCGTTAAAAAATAACATGGCCACACTAGATAAATATCTTTAGTGTGGCCATGAAAAAATAATATACTGGTATGGCAACATTACAAATTTGACGATTTTGACGTAACGCGTGGTTCAGATTTTGAGGTTACTGTCGGGATCGGGATTGTTTATTATTGAAAAGCTAATGCACTATTCACATAAAAGTTCTAATGTAACATTTATAAAATAATCAATTATTAAAGAAGTTTATACTATTAAAAGTGTCATGGAGGAAACTAGTGTATTTGATAAAAAGAAATCTCACAGAGACAGGCATGCGGGAAGGAAAGCCGATAAAAAGAAAGCTAAGAAAAAGCTCGATGACTCTAGCTTGTCAGCTCGTGAAAGAAATCCCAAAGCTTTTGCCATAAAGTCAGCTGTAAGAGCTGAAAGAAGTTTCAGACGAAAAGAAGATATTATCGCCAAGAAACAACATGTGCCAGTTGTCGACAAAACTCCTTTGGAACCTCCGCCCATCGTGGTGGCCGTTGTGGGACCTCCTAAGGTGGGAAAGACTACACTCATTAACAATTTAGTGAAAAGTTTTGTCAAAACTAATGTAACGAACATACAAGGCCCTATTACAATTGTCACATCCAAGAAGAGAAGAATTACATTGATCGAATGTAATAACGATATTAATTCAATGATAGATATTGCCAAATGTGCTGATTTAGTTCTATTACTTTGTGATGCCAGCTTTGGATTTGAAATGGAAATATTTGAATTCCTTAATATCTGTCAAGTTCATGGCATGATAAAGATAATGGGAGTCTTGACACACTTAGACATGATTGCTAATGCTAAAGCTTTAAAACGACAAAAGAAACTTTTGAAACATAGATTCTGGACTGAAGTGTATTCGGGTGCTAAATTATTTTATCTTTCTGGAATACTTCATGGAGAATATTTGAGGAATGAGATAAAAAATTTGGCAAGATTTATATCTGTAATGAAATTTCGTCAGTTGAGCTGGCGTACCACTCACGCTTATGTACTGGCAGATAGAATGGAAGACATTACCAATCAGGAAATAATCAGAAGAGATCCAAATGTTAACAGGGATGTCGTGTTGTATGGGTATGTGAGGGGAGTGCCTCTTATGCAGGACACTAAGGTGCACTTGGCTGGTGAGTCATTTGTATTTTGAAAACAATCAAATCTAATATTTGTTTACTTATTTCTATTTGTAATCCATTTTGTAATCACTGATTTTTCTTATAGGTGTTGGAGATTTGAAAATTGATGATATCAGCTTTTTACCAGATCCATGTCCTCTACCAGAAGTTCAGAAAAAAAGAACACTTTTGGAGAAAGAACGTCTAATCTATGCACCATTTTCGGGAGTCGGGGGTATTGTCTATGATAAAGATGCTGTATATATTGAATTAAAAGGTTCCCATTCACATAAAGAAGATGAGAATGATGAATTTCATTCTGAGAAAAAAGCTATACTGAAAAGTGTAATTGAACAACATAAAACTGTTGATGATCAGATGAAAAATACTGGGTTCAGATTGTTTACTGGTGGAAGTGTTATTTATTCTGATATGGTGGATAAACAGAATAATGAATTAAATGCAGATGACGAAGATGAACACATGTCATCTGGGATTGAAAATGATATGTCTGATTCAGATGCTGAAGATAACAAACAAGAGCAGTATGAGGAATCATCAGACCCGGAAGATAATAATAAAAGTTCTGTAGGAAAAAGCAATACACTACCTTGGGAAAATAATGATGAACTAGAAGATGGAAGTGGTGAGGAGCTAGAATTTGGAAATAAATGGCGAGAAAATATGATAGAGAAAGCTAGTGATGCATACTTGGAACGTCAGAGTAACAACAAGAGTATCATGAAAACTGTGTATGGAGTGTTCAATTCAGGAAAACAAATTAGCAAAGATAAAAACGAAGACTCAGATAATGATAGCGATTCTGAAGAAATTGGTGGACTATTTAAAAAGGTGACAAGTAAACAAAAGAGCTTACAAAAAAGTAAACAAGACATGAATGTTGACGAATGTTCCCTGTTCTATTCAGGATCAACATCTACAGTTCGGGACTGGTTGAATCCCAACACTAAGCAATCACTATTGAATTGTTTTGTGACAGGAAAGAGGTCATCTGGAGAAGATGCTTCAGAATTGTTGAAGTTAGATGATGCAAGTGTTGGAGATTCAGATGAAGAATTGTTTGGGGACTTTGAGGATTTAGAAACTGGTGAAAAACACGGGGAGAGTGTTGATGAGAAAGATGGGGAAGAAAAGAAAGGTTCAAATAATAAAATTCCAGTTGAAGTGTCAATGTCAAAAGCAGAAATATTAGCAAAAAAACTTAAATTAAAAGCAAAATTTGATTCAGAATATGATAATCCGGATGAAAACAAAATAACTGGAGATCATGCATATTATGATAATCTGAAAGCTGAAGCCTTGAAGCAGTCTGAACTGAACAAGACTGTATTTCAGGAGTTAGATGATGGTCTCAGAGTACAAGTGGAAGGATTCAGGCCGGGGATGTATGTAAGAATGAATTTTAAAAGTATGCCCTGTGAATTTGTTAAAAATTTTGATGCTAGTTATCCACTACTGATAGGAGCTTTAAATATGGCTGAAGAAAATGTTGGATTTGTTAGTTGCAAAATAAAGAAGCATAGGTGGTATAAGAAGATATTGAAAACAAGTGATCCACTCATAATATCCATGGGCTGGAGAAGATTTCAAACTCTTCCTATTTTCTCCAAAATAGAAGATGACTTGAAATGTCGTTATCTTAAATATACTCCAGAACATGTCACCTGCAATATGCATTTCTACGGTCCAGTCACCCCACAGAATACAGGGTTTCTGGCACTTCAAACAATTACCAATGATTCTTCTCAACTGAAACAATTAGGCTTTAGAGTAGCTGCGACGGGAAGTGTTAACGAAATTAATAAATCAACTCAAATTGTTAAAAAATTGAAATTAGTCGGAACTCCCATGAAAATATTGAATAAAACAGCATTCATCAAAGACATGTTCAATAGTTCATTAGAAGTAGCAAAGTTTGAAGGTGCTAAAATAAAGACAGTATCTGGTATTAGGGGACAAATTAAGAAGGCAATCAACAAGCCGGAGGGCTGTTTTAGGGCTACATTTGAGGATAAAATACTACTTAGTGATATTGTATTTTGTAGAACATGGTTCAAAGTAAATGTAACACAGTTTTATGCACCTGTTAATAATTTGTTGCTTGAAATAGACAGGAAAAATATTTGGTCTGGTATGAAAACATTGGGACAGCTCAAACGCGAAAAGAATATTAAAAATGAACCCAATAAAGATTCTCTCTACACTGAAATAAAAAGAGAAGCTAAAGTATTTAAACCTTTGGTTATACCAAAAGCACTACAAAAGAGTTTACCATACAAGGACAAACCCAAGAATAAGAAAATTCGTGCCAGGAAATCAGGAATATTAAAGGAAAGAATAGCAGTTGTGAAGAGTCCATATGAACAGAAGGTAGCTAGTGTATTGAAGATGGTGAAGACACGGTTCCACGAGAAGCAGGTACAGAACAAGGTGGCTATTAATGAGAGGATCAGGAAACACAGAAAGGAAACAGAAGCCTTGCAGTGGAGGAGAATTAAGAGACAGAAGGAACTAAAGAAAAAAGTTTGTAGGGCACTTACCAAGATGGGGAAACTAGTGTAGTGTAAATCTGAAATGTATTATTCTGTGATGTAAATAAAATGATAATATTTTACTTCATTGTTATTTTCCCCAATTATATATATCTATCTATATCATCATCAGCCAATCCATTAACTACGTGTAGAGAACGCACACATTGTCCAATTAGCTTTGTGTTGAGGCAAACAATCCTGATAATTTTTATTCAGTGCTTTTACTAATATCAATTTACCACTGATACTTTTTATTTATTATTTATTTATTCTTAAAGGGCCCCTTTAGCAAAAACGATAAAACATTCAATTTTTAGCAAGTTTGGTACACAAACTTTCAAAACTTGTTGACCCTACGAACATTTTGATTTAATAGAATATGAAAACAAATATTAATTACCAATATCAAACTTAAAAAAAAAAAACTCGATTTTAGCTTCATAGTATTCGTTTATAAAAAAGCATATTTCTAAAAATCGAATTCGGGGGTGTTTGGTACATAAATGCACGAGAATCCTACAAATTTTCATATACTTATTTCAATATTGAGAATATTTAGATAGTTATTACAATTATAGAACAAAAAAAAAACAATTTTTTTTTGTTTTTTTCATGGATATTGGCCGACTTAAAATTTTTTTTTTTTGATAAAATTTCTCATATTTTGAAACCAAAAATCACCACATGAACTCAATTTTTTGTATACTAAAAAAAGTTTGCTAAAATCTATAGTATTTATATGCTTGATAGGATGAATAAAAAATATATATATTTTACAAATAATTTGTATTTTGATATATAACAAAGAGTACCTAAATAAATGTCGTCAGTCTGCGATTTATTTATTTAACTAATATTGGTAATAAATATTTGATTTTTTATTTTATCAAATCAATATGTTCGCAAGGGTCAACAAGTTTTGGCAGTTTTTCTATCAAATTTGTTGAAAATAGAATATTTTACCGTTTTTGCTAAACGGGGCCCTTAACTGTACATTGATTACAAACAATTACATAAAAGGTAAACATTCAAGTTAGATACAATCAATATCTTTTTAATATGTCTTTCTCACTGAATATGAAATTCTACACCCACCATTACTCGTGTATGAGAAATTATAACATCTGTGTGCTAAAATGACGATGAGGAATAAAGAATGAAACAAATTGTAAACAATAGTCAGTCAAATGTATTTATGGCAAATTTATATATTTTACATATCTGTCGTACTGAGAGTGAACATGTTCTGTACTACATAGTTTATTAGGTCTGGAAACAAACTCCATAATTACTATTGACAAAATGTTTTTTATTTTAATTTTTAATTTTATTATGTAAATCATTATTGGCGAGACATAATAGTACATAATAATAATAATATGTTACATTAATTTTAAAAATAAATAACAATAGAAAATAATGATAGGTACATTAGATACAATATTTCCATATACATATTATAAGCACAGCTTACACCTAGCCACTAATGTAACATACAAGCACTATGTAAGTAGTACCTGTGGTAGGATATACACCATTCTCATCTTGTCTCACTTGTACATATATATTATATATATATATATATATTATCTAGCAGAGGCTAACTCCACATACAAATACATTACTTATAACTACAAACTGGATTATATGCAAACAAATATTTTAGCTATTTTCTTAAGTTTTGCATAATTTGAACATATTTTTTTTAAATATTCTAATGATAGTGTGCAATGGTGATGCATATTTCTGCTTATTGAAATCTGGAAAAAATATTTACACTAGTTGAACTGTATCTCAAACTTACACTCTTCTGTCTTTACCCCAAATTTCTACTCTCCCGTCACAAAAATCTCAATTCAATATACACTAGATAAAACAAAATTTACGTCATATATTATTTATTGACTTGCAAATATGCCTATTTTCAACATTGCATGTAAATTTAACATGTGACACTATCACATTAAGCTTTAATTTTATGATAAGGAAGTTGAGATTCCTCGGCACCTCTTGGCAGATGTTGCAGAATTTGAAAAAATCAAAATCTTAGGCAGGCACTGGATAGAAGTGGAATCCCTCCACAGCTTGGATTTCCTAGGCTCCAGGTTTCATAAGATGTCTGGAACTAGAGGGCTCACATTAACCACAGCTTAGAAAAGACAAGTCACCTTATTTGGTAGTTCCCTAGATGGGACTTAAACCCGCAACCCATCCTTTTGCGAGGTGTGCCATACCGAAGGTATCAAAATTCTCTTATAAAGGTTACAGGGTCTAGTTCTGTCTGGGGAACTACCAAACAAGGTAAAATTATTCTGCCTTATGTGATAGTGTCATGTGTTAAATTTAGCAGTGTTGTGTCTAGAGTTTTCATATTGGGTGAGCCCACCCTCAACATAAAGTTATTAACAAAAAACAATATAACTTAAAGTATGTATGAGAAAGTATAATGTATTTGAAAAGAATTTAGGTGTACAACATTATGATAATAAATTCAACTTTACTAATAGAATAAAAACCTATTTAGATTATAAAAATAACAACCAAATCTGTAAAATTGGCTCCATATTACTACCTAATGCAATGGTCGCCTATCCAAATACTGACCACACTCAATATTCCTTAACTTTGGTGATTGGACGAGAATTGACGCATTCCGCTACAATAATAATAAATAATTAAAAAAAATTATTGCACGATATAGAACAAAGCAATTACAAAATTAGTTAATAGATAAATTAGATAAAAATAAATGATATTGTCCAATGGGAGAGTTTATCGCAGAAGTGATATCTTCCAACTAACCCAAGTACAATGTTAACAAGCCGAGATTAATTCTCCTTTTTTAATTTTATTAAATAAAATATAAAAATATATTATTGAGCACTGTTTAATCTCCACTTTGTTAGGTTAGATACCGAACGTTTTCGCCTATACTTGTAGGCATCTTCAGGGAAACATTTTTTTTCAGTTTCCCTGAAGATGCCTACAAGTATAGGCGAAAATGTTCGGTATACCTAACAAAGTGGAGATTAAATAGTGCTCAATAATATATTTTTATATTTTATTTAATAAAATTAAAAATAGATTTCCACAGCGTAAACACAAAAACTATTTATTATTGATTGAGTCGACGTTGATTTTGTAAAACTCCATTATATTGATATAATGAAAACAAAATTGTTTTTGGTTTTACTACGATTATACGACATCGTAGTAAAACCAAAAACAATTTTGTTTTCATTATATCAACACAAAAACTCTTGAATTATTAATTCTCCATGTTAAAATCTCTAAATAAAACTATATGTTCTCACATTAGCACATTATTTATGTGTGCCAAATTTTGCTATTAATAGAGCAGATGAGCAAGATAAAATTATAACAATTATTTGCCACGTAAGCAATTATATGTGCAAGCAAGACAAAATGTTATAACTTACTTCCTGTCTGTGCAGCTCTGTACTTTAAGGTATAGTTGTAACTAGTAACAAAATTTTAAATGGCGAGTTATAGAAGCACACGCGTAATTTTAAATTCTAGGATTGTTAATTTGTATGCTCTTATCAAGCTGAAAAAACTAAGTTAACGCTCGGCTTTCGGGCTTGTATGGAAGACATACCACTGAAATATATAAAATTTTGTAATTTCATAGAATGGTTAATTGTAAAAATTAATTTAATGTTGCATATAACCCAGTTATTGCTTACTAAAATCTATTTTCTAAACATTGGAAGTGTATCATTATTTCATTCACTCTGGTGATCCACACTACCAAACATTAAAATAATAAGAAATGAGTAATAATAGGTACCTATGTTATCACTTTATAAATTTAATATCAAATCCTTACAGTATTCTATTTTATTATTGTGTGTACACATTGTCTTTAAAATTATGATTCCGTTATTGTTGTCTGTATTAGATTAACATTAATTAAATAATTTTATTGGCACTGTTTGCTTCATATTAAGTGGATATTGGAGAGGGGTAAAAGCAGATGATTACTACCAGATTTAATATTTTTACACTGTATGTACAATAGTAATAACAACAACACATATTAAAGTAGGTAACTCATTTCTTATATTCTTAATGTCCCAATGTCACTGGTTACACCGTACTACGATGATGAAGATTATACCTACTATGAATGAATGAAGCAACTTTATTAGCAACAATCAAGCAATACTTCAAATGTACCAGGAATTTGGAAGTAATCTTTGCTGGAAAAGTAAACATACGCATCACTAGCTTTCCCCTTTTGTTAGGACTACTAGAACCATAATACAAATAATAAAAAGTTTGATTTGAAAATAACAATAACTTTACACATATTTGATAGTTAAGTCCATGTATGAAACTTGTATTAGAAGTATTTAACTATTAATGTCTTTATGCGTATTTTCCATGTGTGGGTGTGTGTAGTGACAAGTTTTGTTGTGATGCATGGATGCAGTTGAATGTAGAGTATAATACATATGTAGATACTTACTTAGTAGTAGAGTTAGTAGTATACACGTAATGTAGTAATATATAGGTATATGGGTAGATATATGCAGAGTGTATAACTATTATATTAATTATATATTATAAGACAGTATGGTACACGTGGCTATACATGTTAAGTAATTATATATTTATATTATATGTTTAATACTGAACCATTATCACTATTGAGGTTTATATGGAATACAAGTGGTATCTAAGTATATAAACAATATTATTACACATTATAATATATATATTAGCTATTATTTATTTATTTATTATAATAACATTGTCACTGTTACAGTAGAGATGCATTATGTATACATATATATAGACTGATATATATATATTAAAGCTCTTTGCGTACACATACATAATGCGCATATCAATAACTATATATTCATGTACTATTCATAATACACACCAATCCTCATCACTCCCCCACCTACACTCGTAATTCTCACCATCACCTTAGCCTTTTAGTAATTTTCTGTATTTCTCTTTATTGTATTAGGTATTAACACTCTTGCAGAAGAAACAGTTTCCAAAGGTTATTGTATACTGTGTGTGGGTGACATACTACCAGTAAGTGTTACATTACACTTTGATAATACTTAACAAAGTTTCAGTGGAGATTTTAGAAGCAAAACATATTTGCATTCAAATCATTACATTATTAAAACATTAAAACAATAAAAGAATTCCATTTCATTTGTGTATGATTTCCAAAACAATAAATATAAAGATTACTTGCCAACCAAGAATATTGCATTAAATATAAATAATGCATGATTCAAATATTGGACAAAGTCCAGTTTGGTTTAAGCATACTGGAATAAAATTTGATTTACAATAAGACGAGGTATTCCAATCACACTGAGTTTCAAAGGAATGATAATATAAAAATTTAAAATGATAAAATAAGTATCCCAACTTAAAGACAAATTTAAATCAATAAAATTCTGTAATAAGTTCAATCAAATAATTTCACTGAATGCCTACAAAGGTATAAATTTTTATATTGACAATTTGGTTAAGAGGAAATTAAAAAATATAGGTCTTTTGGCATCTTGTTGAGAAGATATTTATTTATATTTATGATATTGTAACTAGATATTTATTTATATAAATATCTAGTTATTATATCATAATTTTTGAATTTCCTTCTATCTATTAAATCTCATTTTATAGAGAAAAATATTTCCATGTCAAACAATGTTGCCACACATTATTTTTCTAAGGGTCAAATAATAGGGGATAAAATAAAATTTTCCCCATCACTATACATGGAATAATGTTTTACTTTTTGTGCCTACCTAATTATATACAAAGGAAACTACACTGTGATAAGAAATTATATTTTTCATGATGGTTGTTCAGTTTTTTTTTAAACACCATTACATTTGATTATCGTAATATGTTTGTTTATACAAAATCACTGTCAAAGTTGATAGTGGGTTATTCCTATCGTCTTTAATGAAACGCAAACAATGTCAAATTCCAAGAGTGTTGTTTAGTATTGATATTTTTTTTTTTTCTATGAAATATAATAGAAATGAATATACCATTAGAAAGTGCATAATGATGAGTACAACAATATGATCATACATAGAGTGTAGTTTATCTCAAATCAATAGATATGAATGTATGTTTATGACGCAAACAATTTAAAAAAGGAGCATTATGATTTGTTGGTACAGGTGCTGATAAACCGACTGATAGACAGTAGTAGTGATTGGTGTATATTGGTGCTAGGGTCCCAAATGATATGAAATATGAAACGTTTAACGTGATATAATATAATGTATACGCTAATATTACATAATATACCAACATTTGAACATTTCACGCAGTAATACATACCTAATACACTTTTCATATTATACTATTATTTTATATTACTAGTACTCTTCTCCACATTCAATTTACATAATTACACTTTATACAAAACAATAATATAATTATCATAATAACAACTAGACATCCTTTTTATAATGGTAACTAATAAATTCGACTGCATCCACAAAATAAAATATACACAATCGTGACAGTATTATTAATATCGTCGTTGCATATTTAATAATATGGAATATGTAACATTGTTAAAAGTTTAGACAGGCTTTAAACTATTTGATATAACTAAACATTATATTTTTACTTGATCGATAAAATAAATATTGTTTTTAATTTTGTAATATGCAGTTATTTTCAAGCCTGTCCAAGTCTTGCGAATGTTGCTTGGCCCATATATATTAACGTTCAACGACGATATGTTGAATAAACACAATACGTATCTATCATTATCCATGACATTATTACAAAAAAATCATCAACATCTAAAAGTAGGAAGGACATCACATTAATAAAATGGAATATTTATTTGAATACATATTACCCCTATTATTATTAGCCTTAGTCTGAGGTACTTGTAACATTGCATTACCTAGAGATGTGTAACATTTTGCCTTCATGAAAAATATCTTATGTAAAAAATGTATTGTCTAAATAAAGTTTTTCTGAACATCATTAAAATTTACATAAATTCACAAGAATGAGGTTTAGACTAGGAGTTTTGTGGCAAGAAGTACAGTAATAATTTTCAATACTAAGTTCTTATTGTTATTTAAGATTCACACAGGAGCCAAAAATCTGAATTTTAATGCATATTGAAATTGATAAATCAAACAGCAAATAAAAACAGTGGAAGCCATACAAAAAGTTGGTAAGTATTGAGATATTTGAAAATAATATCAAGCATTAATTTATATTTGAAATTGTGATACACATTTCAAAATTACTGTATTAAAATTTACTGATTGAGGTACAATATCTTTTACAATTGTATTACAATTGAGATGAGTGTTGGATATATTGACATAATGAGTACATTTTTTTTATCCATTTATGTCATCATGGCATATCTCAGAAGTGAAGTGGCCAATGGACTAACCGTATGTGACAAGTGTACAGGGTATACTCCTTGTTTAAAAAAAAATAAGACATCCAGTAAAGATTTATAACATTCTAAGAGAAAGATGAAAACTGTATACAACAATGAATGCATTTTCTGACCATTCAATATTAAAAGACAATTTACAATATTGTCAGGGGTATTGGAATAAATTAATAATTTAATATTTTTGTAGAATTAGCTACCGATAATTTTATTTGTATTATTCTTTTGTTATAATATGTACATCTTTGTATAATAATTATAAGGATAATTTAATATGGACAGCTAATAATCAATATACTATACATTTTATATTATTATATACTTTAAGCCATACACCTGCAACAACCGTAATATAGTAGCCATAAGCCTCGACATATACACTTCCAAGTCATCGATAGTTGAGATTTTATAAAAACATTTCACACATTGCATTTTAATACAACCATTCATTCATGTACATTTAGTACCCTTTTGATAAAAACTCAACGACTATGAAACTTGTATGCGCTGACTACGCAGCACTCTTATCTGTGTACACAATCATTTTTTAAATTTTCCATATACAAAAACATAAAACTTAAATAATTTGTAATTGATTATTAGTAGATCTTCTAAAGGCCGATATTGCAAATGATGCATCAAATAATTGTTAGTGTAAGTATCCCGATAATAAATGGACAGATAGTTAATGACTGTAATATAAAATAATTTGACTATGCATACATATACCAATATTTTGCATGCTGTACATCTAGGATACACAAAAACAATAGGATGGCAAAAAGGTCTATTTAGGATTGCTGTACTGTTCTTTCTAAGGAAGGAACAAGATAGTAATGCTAAAAGTTTATTTACCGTAGAAAAATTTGAGACCATTAAAATTGATAAATGTGTATTTTTTGGTACAAATAAAATACATTAATGTTTGTAAGATGCAATATATGACGATTGGAGACATCAGTAGAAGAAGGCATATTCTTGTGCAGTTTTTTTATGGATAAAGTTATAAGGTAGAGCTTTATTAGATGAAATTAAATTAATATTCAAAAAAATCTGAGTTATACAGGGGATGAAGACAACATGATCCAATATTCATACATTGTTGTCAAAACTTTTACCTCAGATATCTCAGTACTTTATTTATGTCATATAATGCCTTAGTCCACTTGTATCTTCAATTGTATATTTTTTGGTTTATTTTAACTCATAAGTAACTAATGAATGTTTGTAAAGGGTATTCACATTTTTTCACTTTGGATGTTCACCTGAAGTGAAAGGATCGAAGCTGTTCATCGAAAGTGAACATGTCTGTTCATTTAAAAAAAAAAAAAATTATAAGTAAAAAAATACTTTAGAGTTTTAAATTTCTTCATTCACCAGTTACATATGTTTCGGGTTACAAGCCCATATTCATACTTGTAACCCGAAACATATGTAACTGGTGAATAAAGAAATTTAAAACTTTAAAGTATTTTTTACTTATATTTTTTTTTTTTTTTTTAAATTTAATAATGGAGTTTTACTCATTAAGTGAAAATAAAATCAATGTCTGTTCATATTTTTCATTCTGTGCTTTCACTGTCATTTCTATACTCACAGTCATGTTGCCTGCGGTTTGATATATTTTTGTAATCAAAAACATTAAAATTCTAGTAAAAACATTCTCTCAAAAACGTATCAATGATATTTATGTTTCTGAGATTTATACTAATTCATAGAGAATAGGGAAAAAATGTTGTTTATGGTTGTTCCAGTGAAAGGAGCTTTCATCAAAAATATGTTGAGTGGTAATTAGTAATTACTTTTAGACAGTTTCATCTTGAGTGTTCATTGTGGATGAAAAGTTTCTTTATACTTTTCTCCTTGATGATTCATTCGGAGTGATCACTCAAAATGATAAATGTGAATTCCCCTTAAGATCAGCTTTGAATAATGGTGTTTGAAGTTCGTATATTACAGCAAATGTTAAAGTCTGTTCATGTCAAACCTAAAATAAATATACCTACACAGTGATTGTCATCATTTTGCAGTGGAATGAATAAATAAACAAAATGACAATATAAGTGAATGATAAATTATATTAAAGCAGCAACTTTCATTTCAATATTCATGATTTTTTTGTCTTATTGAAGACATATGCTTTGGAGAGATTCATGCACTGGTTTTATTAAAAAATGTTCATAACAAAAAAATATATGATAAATAAAAAGTAATTTATAACAGAAATATTAAACATGACGACAAAGTATGACATGAATTTAAAAAAAAAAAAAGTAAAACAACTCTTATAAATAATGATTTTTCAACTAAGGGTAAAATAAATAAAAAAGTCTATTCCAACAAAATAAAAAAAATCTATATTTAAATTATTTTCATAATAATAATGTGCTTTGTAAATAAATACATGTAATATAATTATAATATGTATGTATATAACAATATGAAGTAATTTAGCATTTTCCTATGTCTATGGTAAAGCAAAATAAACATAATATAATACAATGTGTATAGTATGTATGTATATAGAATGCCGTAATAAATAATATTTATAACATTTTTTGCTATCTAAACTATTGTGTTGTGTATATTCAAATAGAAATTATAATAATAATCATTAAAAAATAAAATCATTCTGCCGTAAAAAACTCTCACTTAACTTAAATGTATTAATATTTAACTTAACTAGTATAAATTGTTTTATAAGAAACATTGTATTGTACAAAAGATGTTTTAAAACAACCCTAAAGGATATATAATATGTATATATAAACATTGAGACTAGACAAAACTGGGTGTTGACTGTCACCTGTTTGGTTAATTATTTAATTATTACAACAAAATGTACATCAAGACAGTATGTATATACTATGTAATATAATATTATCATGTATGTACTAAATACAATTACATAATGGGTACATATATAATATGCAGATAAGTATTAGACCAAGAGGAAATGAGATAATATAAGTAGCATCCAACATTTGAGCTTCGTATCATCACCTGCTATTATTACTCATTCGTATTATTCATATCACGCACACTGAGACCACAACATATTGTGTCTTAAAATAAAATTTATAAAATGTCCCATCACAAACATTGTAAAGTCTCAGCAGCACTGTTACATCGACTCTTTCCGCACCCTGTTAGATCCAAAATAATAGGATCACCCAGCCAACAATATATTCTTAGGAAAAATACTTACATACATAATAATACATATTACTTTTTAATAAAAACTAAATCAATGATGAAACTTATATATCCCTTTTTCCACTTCATCTTGGAATATTATTATTATCATCAACAAAATAGCCACTTAGATGTCGAGGAGCAGCACCATTAGCAGCCCGTGCTTTGCTTTATATGTACACAGTATATTGCATATTCCTAATTTTCGTATAATACTCGAGTTCCAATGCGAGACCTTGCACAAATAAGACGCAAACACAAACATTCAGAATGACATTATATCACACTAAATACAAAAGTTTAGATTCACACGGACTTACAACTCACGCAATCAATATTTCATATAAATAATATTACATTACGTCTTTCATTAATAATTAATATTACTATTATTTGTCCCTAATTCATACGACTTCTTCATACAGCCGCTGACACAAATTTCTGTAAAATATTTATAATTATTACATTGATAAAGTACAATAGAACAGAACAGATTATACACCATTCATTATTCAGGGACATCTTATTTTATACTGAGGTTGAACGAAGAGCACTTTTGCTAGTGTATTATTTTGTATGAAAAGAGTTTTTGTCATTATAGATAAACCAGGAATGTAGATTTTGGTCAACATCACTTGTTAATACACAAAACAATACAATCATTCAGGTAACTAATATAACTGATGGATGGGAAAATATCATCAGTGTGTGGTTTTATAAACAGTATGAAGGGCAACTACTTAGTTTAGTGTGGCCGTGTATCAGGATGCCTTGGCCGCCATGCTATTGTCGTTTGTCATATTGTGTGGTTGCTCCCCGACACGCTGATGAGGTCTGTCTGTGGCCAGTTGTAGCAGGTTGTTGAACTCTACTTCTAGCAGCTGTCTTGCCTGCAAAATATTTAATTAAAAATTATGTTATGTTGTGTTGATTATTTTTTTAGCTGGACATAACAATCTATTTACTATGCCATCTCTCGCAAGTGGGGTAGGTAGCTAGTAGATTAACTGCATATAACAAATAAACAGATTGTCAATCTTCCACATTAAAATATCACCTTCAGGATGGCAGGTGTTAACCTTTTGTTACTGAATTCAACATATTGCCGTACAATAAAAAGAATTGGAGTCTTATTGTATCCCAGGGAATCTGAAGTCAGAAGAAAGAAAATTAAATAATCTAAAAGTAACAAAAGTAAACAACTCTAATATTGGGGATGCTGCATAATATGACGGGATCTTGATTGCCTTGCTTTTCAATATCATTATTTTTTTTATAAATTTCTATTACATATTTCACTTTTTAATTTCGTCTCCTATAGTTTACCTGAGTGTTCTGGGGTGGTATCTGTAATGCCAGGGCCATACTATTGGCGTCGAAGCTGTCATCCAATGCTATGAGAGCGCCATGTATACCTGACTCCTGGAGGTTATTGGAGTATTCCTGAAAACAATTAAACATATTCGGTCAATTACCAATAATTATTTCCATTCCAAAATATCAGCAAAATTGTTGAAAGGTTTGGTTCAATTTCTGGTTGAGAAATGAAAATGTTTATATGGAATTTAATACTCTAGGCCAGTGGTTCTTAACCTGAGTTCGATCGAACCCCAGGGGTTCGGTGAGTCAGTTTTGGGGGTTCGGTGAAAATCATTTTAAAGGCAAGATAGTTTTGTGAGTTGGAAAAAGAAAAAAATACTCCAATAATTCCTTCAAATCGCCATCACAAGTTTGAAAAACAATGTTGCCAGTTTATTCTAACAATCCAAATATTACATCTGGCAACACAAAACTTAGTAATACCAACTTAAATGGATAATAGCCTATAATGTTTTTTATTTTATTTTTATTTTGTACACCTATATATAAATATATACCATGTTTTGAATTTGTAAAAATCTAATTTTATTTTTCAAATTAGGAGGGGTTCGGTGAATGCATATGTAACTGGTGGGGTTCGGTACCCCCAAAAAGATTAAGAACCACTGCTCTAGGTTGTTACCCAATCTAGATAAAAAAATGATTTGATTAAATTCCATATAAATACTAAAAATTATTCAGTCATAGAGTGAGTAAATAAATTACTTTGAGTCCAATTTGAGCAATCCATCTGATGAGCCTTTCATTGGTCCAGACCAGTACATCTTGTATAGCATTCTCACTAGCTCTGCGTCTATCTTCCAACAGAGAACGGGAATAGTTTAATCTTTTCAGACAGGAAATACCAAATTGAAGACTTGTTCTGAAAAAAAAAAATAAACAATATTAATCAGTATTCTTAAATTTCCTGGAAGTTATTAGCCAGTTTCCATTTCTACCATAAAGTCTTGTGTTCTACACTGCTTGATAGAGTAATTTCATGCATCATTGGTCAGACCAGGTATCCAACCTGTTGAACAGACTGGGATTTAGATCAATTTTCTATCACCCTTTAATGGTCATCTCGGCGGTAAATGAGTAATAATGACACAGGACGATATTCTTGTCTAAGCTGAAATGGTCAAAATACAAATATACACATACATTTTCTCAAAAAACTCACCTATGAAAACTATCCACCATTTTGAGTTGTGTTCTAAGGTCCCTTTTGGTGAGATGGTCCAACATTCTAGCATCCACTAGACATTCCATGAAAGTAGTTCTATACTGAGGCATACCTGTAATACAACATTATGAAGTTAAAATAACTATTTTCGAAAATAGAAAGAGTAAAACAAAATACTATTAAGAGAGAAATCTTTTCTTTTTTTCACTTACAATTCTTTGTTTGGAATTATAATAAGGGAAATATTCTCTACCATACTCTTCTTTTAAAGTACATTTTCAGTTTATAATTTTAAGGAAAATTGTGTGACACGTAACCTGATGTTAAAACATAACCAACAGAGAAATTAATAATTATAGTAAATTCTATATTACCGAGTGATGGTAACCAGCAGTTGCCCACCCACTCGTGGTTCATGTCCCCAAAAGCGAGGGTAGTTCGTGCAGTGGGGGGCGCCGAAGGGGAGGTTAGTGAGACCATCTCCTGGATGGCTAGTCGCAGTTTCAGTCTGTGTAGTGGGTTGCTAATACCTGGAATTCAAAATGATAATACTCAATAATTAATTTAAAACAAACGTATATTGATTGACAATTCAATTTCGTCGGTAGCCTGGAGGTAGGGTCTCGGGCTCGAGAACAAGGGGTCCGTGGTTCAATACCAGGTGCCGGCAAACTCCCCTTTCATGACACAAGCTTTTAGTAGCTTACTGTGAAAGGTGTATGAGGTTGTATTTGGGTTTATAACAAAAACCCAGATATATCTTTAATTAAAAAAAAAAAACAATGTCCTAATAAAGAAACTTATGAGCCATTTTGGCACCTTGAGTGTGGTTCATCTACAAAATAACACATATCTCTTTCTTTCTGTTATGATATATCTTAGAAACAACATGCATCAGAGAAAAAGTAGTTTTAATAGGCTCTAAAAAGATATTTCAATTGATGTATTGTTGATATTTGCTCCATTTGACTTATGAGTTAACAAGGATGTCTCTCTCGGTAATAACAATCAAGGTAAAGATTTGAGTAGGGAGAATTGCATTGAAACTTGGTATAATTATTCTAATATTAAATATTTAAATGTGATGTAAGTGTTTGAACAGTAGGTACTGTTGGCACTTTACAGAGAATAAATTGAAGATAATCAAGTAGTAATTTACCTATTTCCCTCTGAATTTCCTGATCAGAGAGTGCGCTCATGATGGCACCAGACTTGACATTGGCTCTGCAAGCAGCTACATACCATGCAGGCATGCCCACCCACAGTTCCAACCAGGCCACAATGGTGGGGCCATTCCATAAGGCAAAAGGAGTGCCTGCCTTCATGGCCTCCCCCAGGAGTTCATGCCTGTAGTCTCGTTCCCTACAACAGTAAACGCAAACAAACACACTGTAAGCTACAAATTCTCCATAAACAAATAGAGCAATGTGACTCAATAAAGTTATCCAACTCAGGATTTAACTGAACTGACTTTTGCACCTCAGGTTTCAACTAATCCAACTCAGGACCGAACTGATCCACCTTATGAACTAAATGATCCAAACCAGGATTCAACTTAAATCCCAATTGATCTAACTCAGAACCCCACTGATCCAACCCGAAATCCGTATCAGGACCCTACTGATCCAATAAATAGTGTATACTATAAAAATATTTAAGTTGCAATAAAAATTGTGTCTATATGAAATAGAGAACTAAGTAGTACTAGAATAATAGACTATTTTGAGACCAACTTTTTCTTCTGCCTTCCATAGTCAGGTGGTTGTGTGTTAGGAGGTTGTCTGGCTGCTTGCATTTGACTACCCGGCCTGGGGAGAGACTGCTGGCCCTGGCCCATCATGCCCTCCATATCATCCATGGGGCCGTAACCTCCCAGCTGAGACAGCCCACTCATGGCAGACATGGAACCTAGTTCTCCTCCCAGGGAGTCCTTGCCTTTTACCTGGAACATTATGTAATAAACCTTCTAATTAAAATATTCAAATTCATAGTAAAATAAATAAAAACTTTTACTACCGGTGTGTCATTCTTTCCTAATATTTTTATGGTAACAGGAGGACAACCTGTATGTTTTTTATATACAATTGGTTTACTGGTTTATCCAGTTGTGAGAAATTTCTTGGTAGTATAGATGGGGAAATCAAATCTTTATGTAGGTAATTAGCAGGCGCGTGCCTTCCATACATGCAAATATGCAACGCATGCCCTAAAATAAGGTAATAAATCTTAAAAATTAAATACTGTAGTAGTTAGAAATTCATAAATAATCTTAAAATGATATTCTACACTACTATATTAGACAATTTTTAATATTTTAAATTTATTGTAGAGCATGCGTTGCATATTTGCATGTATGGAAGGCACGCCGCTGGTAATTAGTAATGCAGTTCAATAATCTAGGTGAAAATAGTAAATGCTTTTTTTTTTCATTGAATTTAATGATATAATAGTTTTAAAGCAAATGGCATTGGATGGCACTTACATAAAAAGTTATTTATATCATCGTAGTTAAATAAAAATCTAAAAGTCATACTTTTTCCTTTTTGCTGAAGAATCTTCCTAGTGAACTCTTGATCCCTCTCTTCTTGTGATGGTGGGCGGCTGCCACAGCCTGGGCAGAGTTCATACCCATTCCAGGGGAGCTCATCAGACCCAGAGACTCTTGGCTGGAGCTAAGTGACAACAACACACAACAAAATCACATATCTAGCACATACTGGGGAACATACAACATCACAATAAATACATAGTCTAATTAGCCTATGTTTCAATCTCAAAATTACTTGGAATCAACTATATATGAGTGCTTACAGATTGGTTTAGTAAGTGTATACCGATTTATTTATTTTTGCTTTAGGTCAGACAGTACATTTTTTTCTTAAGCAAGTTGTACAACAGCCCGAGAGGCATTATAATACATATCCCTCATAGCGTTTGAACACTGAGGACACTTCAGTAGGTGTGATATGATTGGCTCAATGCTCTACAGTCACACATATTGGGCACATTCATTGCTTTCTACCAATAATTTGATATTAAATCAATGTACGTATAAGCACAGAAGGATTAAGGTACAACCTATAACCAATAACTGAAATCATTCTTGAGTTATACAGGAAATAAGATACAATGCTCAAAATGTCTTAAATAAACATCACATGTGTAAAAAGCATTTACTATGTTACAATGTTACATAAGACAATTTGTTTAAATTATGATTATAAATACAAGAAAAGCAACAAAATCTAAAAATGATAAAAGCAGAAAGCTAAGGATTGATAAAGACAAAGTATTTAATTAATCTGAATAAAAAAAGCAACACAAGATAGTTTAAAATACAAAATATATTTAAAAACACTGTATGTAACAAAATCAAACTAAATCAATGTAACATAAAGATGTACAATGTCCCGTATGATAACATAATAAATGCTTGTCGCACATTGTGTAATCACTTTTCGAGTTTAGAGATTCATTATACATATTCCGTTGTCCATTGGTATAATAATCAGGTGGTTTGTAAAATAAATGATCATTGGGACTAGGTGTTTCCATGTTACTGAGAGTGTTATTGCTGGTATACGAGTTGTCAGCAGCAGTAGTTATGATATGACTATAATATTGTTGCTGGGAGACTCCCTGAGCTGGGGATCTGAAGATATGATCTGAATAGTACGGAGAAGAGATGCACCTGTGTATTGGGAAGCCAGATATAGTTCCACTAGTGGCTCCAGTCCTTCTGGTAGGAAGCATGAAAATAATTACATCATCAATACAACTTTATAAAGTTAGTATACCGTTAAGAATGTATTACGTACCACACACAAACGGAGAACATTACAAAAACATTTTCATGACGTTCAACTTACGTACTCAAAGTTCTCCATGCAAGTTCATTATAATGACAAGTTAAAATGAAACATTTTATTTTGTTACATATTTAAAAGATTTTTTCAAGTGGAACTATCAAATAATATATAACAATACCAAAGACACTGGTATTAAACACTGTCCAATGATGAAGATATTGTGAAGATCATGTGAAAAATGGTCTAACTAAAGAACATTATTGCTATTTAGAATATTCCCATTAAAGCAAAACGATGACAATATAATTACAATGCGAGTGTGCATACCTTCTCAACTGTTCCTGTTCATATTGCAAGGCCTGTGCTACTCTCTCCAATCGCAGAGACCTCTGTGTGAGAGGGGAGGCGGCCCCCCCAGCTGCTCCTACTGCCTCCTCTGATCCACTTAGCTGTAACTATAGTAGAACATACCATGTCAATACTAAACAAACATCAATATACAAAACACACAACATGCGTATTACAGTTTTTTTTAAGGTCTAAAATTGCTCTATTTTTTAATTACAATTTGCTTACATTTTTTTTAAATACAATCTTATTGCAAAGGGAATCATATTGATAAACAACATTCACCTCCTGTCAATATTTTGAAAAAAAATTCAAAATCAATTTGAAGCAGATTTTTTTTCCGATTACGTGATTTATCGTGAGAGATTGGAATTCCAGATGACCTTTATCCTAGGTAAGTAAAGTAGTCGACTGTTCCCACAGTGTGTCCTGTTGGTACAATGGAAATTCAGATGGTACTAGGTTTTACTTAAAAGAAAAGGGTATTTAAAAGTAAATAGATTATAGGTACAATTTTTTTATAAAGCTACAATGTATTAAAATCTATTTATTAACATTATCCCATTAACAAACAAAATATATAATTTCTTAGTTAACTTACAATAACATAAAAACTTAGTACCAAAAGCAAGAGATATAGGAAATGAATATTAAAAATACTACTTTGCAATTTTTGAATTAATCATTGTGTGAATTACATTTTTAAATTGAACACATGAAACAATCATCGAAGGCAGTATCATCAGAAAAGACAGTATCATCTTATTTGGTAGGTTTCAGATAGGACTTGAACCTGCAGCTCGTCCAATTAAGCTACAAAGCGACATATGTATATATATGGGAAACTACCACATAGGGTGTCATTGTCTTTTTTAATCCTTATACGAGAGTTTTATGTGTTCAATTCACATATGTATTACGTTCAGACATCTTTGTTAAGATCATAAATATTCTTAGATAAAATTTCCTGGAAGATTTCTAACAAAATTGGTTTTTAGAACAGGGATCTATAACAAATTTGCATTAAGATCATTACTAAAAAAATATCATAAAAATAATATTCATATACCATACGATATGATGACGAGTGAACTAATAAAATACAGAGAAGAAATACATAAAATATTGCTTTTAATTGATACTATATTTATATGAAGGAACAATAACATGGCTTTCTTCAATAAACAAATTAATATTTTACTTTTCAAACTACCCCCACATGCAAAGGCAAAAAACAATCTGACTTTTTCTAAATACAAATCCAATATACAAATGTTTAAACTTTTTTTAAGTACCTATTAAAATGAAATTAGAATGGGTACAAAAGTTTGAAGCAAATCAACAATATTGACAAAAGCTCGGCTGTTAAGCAAATAGCAAACTCACTGTAAGCCATGTCCAAAGCAATCATTCAATTCATTCCGTGACAATTATTGTTAGTCCGAGATCAGTAATAACATCTTAATGTTAAAATAACAATATAATTGCATGTCGGAGCGAACATAGACCATTTGTTTTTAGTATGACCATTTAAAGTTTTTTGACATAATTATATTTTCTTTTCACGTGTCTGTTAATACTTCAGTACTGTCAAAAATTTATTGTGTGTATTTGCCATTACTTCTCTCACTTTTTTAAAACTTGTAAATATTGCATTTTTAAAATGTGTACCAGGGTAGGCGAAAAAAGACAACTTCTTAAGAGATCGGCCAACAACGAGCTAACTGGATTGGCCACAACATCAGGCACCCAGGACTACTCATCGCCATCGCGGAGGGTAAGACCGAGGGGAGAAATGGCAGAGGCCGACCAAGAGACGCGTATATGGACCAACTGAAGAGGGACATGAACTGTGGCTCATACGTAGAGCTGAAAAGACTGGCTGAGAATAGAGACGAATGGAGAAGAAAAACCAAACTCGTTGCAGACCAATCCAATGGATTGTAACTTATTATATATATAAAATGTCACAAATTATAACGTGTTTCCAATATAGGTGAATATGCCGTCAAAAAGAGCATGGCACTATGACACTATGTCCATAAATCACCTATGTCATAATTCAACATAGTGTAGTTTTCTATCGACATACTGATATATTTTGTTTACACAATTAGTATCACTCTATAACACTATATATATAAAAAATACTATTCTATAGATTACATAATAATATATGGTATGTTTCCTATACTATCTGGTCAGTTATATCTAAGGTCTCCCTGTCAATAGAAAAGGCTTGATGAAAACATGTCATAAAAATAAAGCAAAATCATACATTATTTTTACTCTGTAAGACCCAAATACATTAAGAAACTTAACCTAAATATTATTATAAATAACCAAAACTAAAAGGTAATTAAAAATATCTATAATATTACTTCTGAATATAAAAATATTGTTGATATAAATTAATAAGTATATTTAAATTTTCTACTTAACTGTACCTACAAATACTATTAGGTAATGGATAAAAAAAATAATTAAAGGTTAAATCATTCTGTTGGAAAATTGATGAGTTATTTTACATGCATTATATTCTAAGCTAAACTAAATTGTAAGTAGGTACAGAGGAAAAATATCTTGATGACAAATTTAGGTAAATATCTTCTTCTTCTCAACCCAATCTTACAGGGGACAATTTACAATGTTATAAATCAAATTAAATTCGTAACAAATTACAGTATGTTAATTACAATAACAATTTTTTATTATTATTTTATAAAAAATATGACAGCCTTGAATAGTTAGTAGTAATCTCCATGCAAAAGCAAACTTTTATACAATTCTACTATGTTAAAACAAGATGGTTTAGTAGTTTTGAGTATTAACTCTTATGGTAATGTTATACAATAAAGCAGAAGCGAAAAATCAACTGGATATTTATGTTTGATACAGGGGTATACAAAGAATACAATATTATTATGATCAGTATTTACATTTTGTATTTCATTACACTATTTATATATCACATTCATAACAGGAAAATTGTACAGTATAACCTAAGCAATAAATACTAATTAATCCACCACACTGAGATGATAATTATATTACTCATGAAGTTGATGGAATTTAGAAAAGAATAAATGCAAAATGACCACTGCAACATCTCCCACAAGTTGGGTAGTTTGTGGACTCATTATATATAATCAATATTATTTATCTGCACCAACTGACATACTAAAAAAAAAAGACTGACATATTAACTTTTTAATAACTCATTTGTTGACAAACTGACACACTCACTGATTCAATCACTAACTCATTTTGCGGATTCACATTTTGCCTTATACACTTATTCATCCCCCAATTGTTTATCTTATTTTTATTTGATTGTTTATTTTTATCTGACAAGGCAAGTCAATTGTATTTCTACCACAACACAGACGGCTAATGTGGTTGACAGATACTTCTACATATTTTAATATAGGTACTTTGTATAAATATAATATGAAATTGAGAACGAGAATATTTTAATCAAAGAGAAAAGTAAAGAATCAAATTCTCTATCCTATAAAATAAAAATATTCAGCATGAACAGACTCAAAAACCTACAGATGAATACAGAGATGTTAAACATTTTTGGGTAGGTAATAGATTTTTTTCTTTCTTTGTTTATTTCCATAGAGTTCAATATTTTTATACCTGAAATCAAGTGAATTATGCTTTGTTCATTCACACACTTTTAAATACTTAAAAACTCAGGGATTGTACACTTTTTTTTGAGAATTCCTATATTAAAATATGAATACAAAATTTGATCAGTAATTATTTCTGACTACTGGATTTAAGAATTGACCATCAAAATGTGGTGGACCTTATTATCTAAACATTGACAGATTAACTGTTTTAACAGAAAGACAATGGCAAAATAACATTTGGCAAGACACTGAGAGAGAGACACGATAATAATATGTATGCAGTGATGGGGCATGCCATGCCATCTGGTGTGGGTGTGTGTGGTGACTACCTGGCTGCCTGGTAAAGACTCAGAGAGAGTGGGGTGGTGGGGCAAGGGAGGCAGCCCTCCTGGGGCCCCCACGTAGCTGTGCATGTGGGCTGGAGACATGGACGCCGGAGCCTAACCATATACAATGCAATAGCGCAACAATCAAATATTTATATCGTAAATATTACATACTACAAATACAAACTTATTATTATTTAATGAAATGTAGACCATTTTGACTGCGGGTAGAATCTTTTTATAACCCATTTATTGTATTTATTCATCTTACTATTTCAATGCATCAAATATAGCACAAATAACTTTTGGTACCAAGAACTATGACACAATAAAATAAAATTGTATTTTCAAAATGAAAACAAACGTAAGACATACACATCTCAATGTATAGAAAATTAAACCATGTTTTTCTGACTATCTGGATTGTCAAATTCTTTCTTTATTAAATCTGGATATAAAGTCTGAATTTATTTCTCATATTAGAATAAAAATATGTTAATCAAGTTAAGTGCTGTCAATGCTAACGTGGCTTGAACTTCAAATATTTATAATGTGAGTAACATAAACCCATGTCACAAACCAATATAATTTACAAATATCAAATTACAAAATGAATACCAATAAATACAAGACCAAAAAAATATACTAATTCCATACGAAAATACATATTAAAATAATAGAATAGCCTTATATAGTTGCTGATTTATTAAAACGTCACTGAAAAGAACATTAAAGATTGGTAACTGATAAAGCTTTTTTTTATTTGAATAGTTCCTAACTCAAATGATTACTATAATTTCAAATTTTGCAGTTGGATGAATTTTTTTAACATACTCCACTTTCATGAAACAAGCATATCGCTCAGTGTGGAGGGTATATTACAAACATAGTTTCATGTTTCTAAATACTAAATAAAAGTTATCAAATAAAATAAAATAAATATTTATTATTTTGTTTTGTGTTACTGTTGAGTATGACTAACGCACGTCCGGTTTCGCGGACTCCGAGTTCGCATCATCAGGTGCTGATCTATACTGAATTAAACAAAAACAAATACAAAAGTTCGTTAGGGTTTACAGTGAGGGTGTAGGGGTAGGCGGGGTCGTGTTGGTTTCAGGCGTGGAGTTCTTGGAATATGAGATGGGGAATAGTTGAAGTAAGGGAGACGAATTCGGAAGATTATTATTATTAATAGCTGTTTTAGTCGAGTTATTATTTTTATTAATTTCAATTGCTTCCAGTGCTGTCAAAGTTGGTCGGTATGTGTGTGTATGTAATAATTTTAAACTATGGTTGCTAAAAGAGTGGTCACTTTCTATTATATGGTTTGCAAATTCAGAGAAGTTGTTTGACAAATTCAATTGAACTTCTCTGAATTTGTAACCCTCACTGTAAACCCTAACGAACTTTTGTATTTGTTTTTGTTTAATTCAGTATAGATCAGCACCTGATGATGCGAACTCGGAGTCCGCGAAACCGGTCATGCGTTAGTCATACTCAACAGTAACACAAAACAAAATAATAAATATTTATTTTATTTTATTTGATAATTTAAAATGAAGTGTTACAAAGTAAATGCCGATACAATTAACTAAATAAAAGTTTAAAAACATTAATAATTGGGTTAGTTGGAAGAAATCGCTATACTATACTATACCCTCGCGCCGTGTCCCAAGTGGGGTAGGCAGAGAGAACGGAATGCCAAACAGATCTATCTTTACACACTTCCTTCACTTCCTCCACATTCATACAGTTTCTCATACACGCACGTCGGTTCCTCTTACTCAACACGCGGCCGTCCTTGAGAATTTGATCCACGTGATCAAGCCACGTGGTTCTCGGACGCCCGCGTTTCCTCACACCCTTTCTTTCAGATAAGTATATCCTCTTTCGAAAGAAATAAGAAATCGCACCTCTGCGATAAAATCACCCTCTATATGTTGATAATATCTTATTTTAATGCATTTATCTATAAAATTGTATGTATTGTAATAAATAAATAATCGCAGATAAAAATGGAATTTTGTAAAGTATATGTACACATACAGTGTGATATTTGTGCATCATGTAAGGATCCTGTCTATTGGGGGAGTGCCTCTGTTGGGGGGTGGATGTGCCAGAGTGTGGAGTGTGGGGAGCCCCTCCGCCCCCTCCAGGCGGTGAACCACCTCCTCGACCGCCTCGTGCTAACAGGTTCATGTGTTCGTAGCTTCCAACCTGAAAAAGACAATAAAGTTCATTTTATCCATGGGACAGTCAAATGATCACAAAATGGTACCAAAAGAAAATAACTGAGGTGGTCAGTAGTCTGATAGCAGTGCCTTGAGCTTTTAATAGGGAGGTTTTTTTGTTTAAAATCTATTTATTTATTAACAATTCACGGTGCTAGCCTTTTACATGTAGAAAATTTACACGCATAATTTATATAATGTACACATAAGTACAACAAATCAAGACAACAATTTTAATTAAACGTCAACAAAATAACAAAAAAAGAACAACAGAACAGTTTTAGATTAACATCATAAATTCACATTGAAGAGATATGTCAGATATCCTGAATGTCTCATTTTGTAAATGTTAATTATACACACTCGTGGGGATGTATCACAATGGTAGAAAGTGACAGATAGGAGACCCAGCCATGACCATTGTCTGTCCTTTATCGCAAAGATAATAGGCAATTGGATGATGGATTGGTGGAGAGTTCAATTTGTTGCATAATATAACCAATAATATCTTCTTAAAATCTCACACCCTTAGGAGAAGAAAAAGCTGTATAAAAAAATTGGAATAATGTATTCAAAAGAGAAAATGTTTCATCCTAATACAAATGTTTTAAATCTAACAATACTTATGAAGGAATTACTTACTCTAGATTCAAGTTCCTCAGCTCTAGCCTCTGTGGTTTGTTTCTCCTCCTGAATGAGTCTGATCTCATTATTAATGGCATCCAGTTGCTCCTGCAGCATGAGAGCAAGAGCGGCTGCATCCGTGTGGCCAGCACCGCCAGCCGGAGACAGAGCCTCAGCCACAGCGCTGAATATACTCTCACCATCGTCATTCTGTATTGCAATACAACAAATAACAACACAATAATTAGATTTTTGATATGAATATCATTCATATGAGATAAATTTGAACAAATATAGATGCAAAAAAAGAATGCATCCAAATTGTATAATCGTAATTAAATAAAAATAATGGTGCTCAGTTAAATAATGACAAAAATTGTAAATTTTTAACATTAACAAATATTGAACCAACAAGCAGATATTTACGAACTCGTTGGCGTGAAAATCGAGAAGCAATTCACACAAAAAAGAGAAGCAAATTCAACAATATAATTTAACTATAAAATAAGCGATTATAACATAATTAGTTTTTCATATACGAGGTCTGTTCAAAAAGTATCGTGAATTTTGAATTTCCGTGGGTTACAGTATATTTGATTTTAGATTTTTTTGTAGCGTTATATTAATACTCATGTTCCTTACTTATGCTGACAAGGTCAGCCATTTTGAACGTTTAGTTAATTTTTGACAGCTGTTTTGATTGGATGTGTTTTGACTCGTCTTCGATTTTTGCCTATTCCAAAAAATGGATCTATTCCAATGAATGGAGCTATGGTTTCCACATCATAACCATAAAACCATGATTCGTCATCAGTTCTGACTCTCTGGAGCACATTTGGGTCGTCACAGACCGAGTCCAACATCTCCTGAGCAATGTTAACGCGATGCTGTTTATGGTCGAAATTGAGAAATTTTGGCACGAATTTCACGGCGACCCGACTCATGTCCAAATCATTGGTTAAAATCGAATGGCACGAGCCAATCGATATGTTTAGGTCCTCAGCAACTTCTCTAACAGTGATTCGACGATTGGCTAATACTATTTTCTTCACTTTACCAATGTTTTCGTCTGTCATTGACGTGCTCGGGCATCCGGCACGCTCTTCGTTGCTCACATCTTCTCAGCCCTCTAAGAACATTTTGTACCACCGATAAACGTTGCTTTGGTCCAAAGAAGCCTCACCATATGCCACAGTCAACATTCGGAATGCGTCTGCGCAGTTTATATTGTTTTTTCATGCAAAATTTGATACAGATTCTTTGATGCATTTTTTGGAATAGGCAAAAATCGAAGACGAACCAAAACACATCCAAGCTAAACAGCTGTCAAAAATTAACTAAACATTCAAAATGACCGACCTTGTCAGCATAAGAAAGGAACATGAGTACCAATATAACGCTACAAAAAAATCAAAAATCAGATGTAGCCCACGGAAATTCAAAATTCGCGATACTTTTTGAACAGAGTAGTACATTTGAAAATGATGATCATGTTCAAAAGCCTAGATTATCACGGTGCATATTTTTTAGCAGTTGGTCCGCTGGCTACCCTAGAAGTGGGAAAAAACTGTGATGGTATAAATGAATATTTTTTAGTAATGTAACAAAATTATTTTCATCAATTGCCTATTCCCAATGATTTTATTTGAATCAATTGTTAAATATGTGTGAATGAAATGATTGAAAAAAAAAGAAATAGATAATTTTTAATTAGTATAGAATAAGAGGTTAGTAGAGTTGGCATAATATGACAAAAATAAAAAATGGAAAGAGAAACGTTATATACAACAGATGATTGGAGAAAATAGAGAAGAAAGGATATTATTAGAATGTCTGAGAGAAGAAGTAGTGATGACGAACCTCAATATCGCTACCGACATCAAACCCTTGCTGTACATTAGCCATTATGTGGGCTTGCTGGATCTTCTCCCATTCTGTGGCACTATCAGGCAGCCCAGACACACGGCTCATGCATAACTGGCTGTCCAACTTCATACGAGTGACGAGTGTACGAGTGTGTGTACGTGTGACAGAGAGGAAATAAAACAAAAAAAACACCAAACACCAATGTTATAAACAAATAAACAAACAAACCCAAAGTAAGTTAATTCAATAACCTCCGTTGTCCATACAGCACAGACACTTGCAGAAATCACAATTACATCTAATACTATGATTGATTATTATTTAAACATTCTGTTTATTATTTAAGCTACATGTCGGGATTTGCACTGCCTAGGTGCAAAATGCAAGCAAGAGGACTAATCATTGTAAAAAATGTTCCAAGCCAGAATATAATAACTAAATCCTCCTAATTCTAATGAAAAAGTAAGGTAACAACTATTTGTGATTTCTACAGGAGTTGAGGCTGTTGATTTTGTTTAGTACTTCATCAATACACCAGCAGTCCACTTAGAGGTTAATAAAAGACATTTAATAATAAATACCAAAGCCACAAGAACCAAAACATAAATTGATTGAAATACCAAACGCTTATATTTTGTATCAAAACGCTGTGCTCATTATTTACGCAGTGAGCAATATTGTAGCACTAATCTACAAAAAAAGAAGTCATCGTCCTTCCTTTACATAATGTATGTTTGAATGTAACATAATTATGAGGCAGTTCAAACATTTTTATTTGGATAAACAAGAGAAATAAAAACTCTAAATTCATTTGTATGGCAGAATAAACTTGTATTCAATTTATAAGAATGTGTTTGTAATTGTGGAATAGTACAATGTATATTATTAGCAAGTAAAACTGCCAACATGAATCAGTAAGAAGCAACAATGAAAAATATTGCTCATCAATAATATCTCAGATCATTGTTAGGAAAATAATGGAAGGTGAATATTATGATTTATAAGCTGGGCAGATCAATCATCTAGAACCAAAATATCCTCTCTGTGAAATAAAATATTCTACAGTGTAGTAAATGTGTGGTGAGGATTGTGAAATTACCTTGCTCTGGTGTCTGGTATCAAAGCTGGTGTGGCTAGTGCTCCTGGAAAAGACTGGATCCCTTCCCCCTCCGGGTGATAAAGATCTTGTGAGAGCATCGGTCTGCTGAATGTTGAAGGCAATCTCCTGCTGTAAGAGAGCTCTCCTAGCAGCCTCTGCGTCCAGTCGTGCTTTGGCCAGCTCCTTAGTAATGTCCTGCTTTTCGCCTTGCAACTCCTCAGCTCCCTTGCGACACCGCTCTAATTCTTGCGTCAGAGCGTTCTTCTCTTCAAGTGCGTGCATGCGTTCTTTTAGGTGGACTTGTAATCTGAAAAATAATTTTGTAACAATGCTTAATTCACTCGTTCATATTATTAATTTGAAACAAAATATCCATAAAGAAAAAACTGTATTGAAGTAGATCAATATATATATATCTATTTAATTACGACATTTATCATTCACCAACAGACTAACTAAATTATCTCACAAAGGTTGTCCTCTATGCACATAAAAAAATAAGACATTTGCAATGGCTTGCATACCTCATTGCTGAATTGAATATGTTAAATGTCTCATACGTAATATTAAACCAATACCTTCTTTGAAAGAAATATTCAAAAACTTATGTAGATTTTAACTGGTCATCAATCTGAATTCCTTATATAGTTAGGAACTAGAAGGACAGGGAAGATTTACCTATCATTGGATTCTGAGAGTAGTTTATCAACCGTAGCAGATAATCTGGTATTGTGCTCCTCATTCATCCTAAGTCTTTGGTTTAATCTCATCACCTCTGCATTTTTCTCTTCCAAGTTAGCTTCGAGTCTTTGAATGCGATCTTCTGCAGATCCGTGCCTTTCCTGCGCCTTAACGAAAACAAAAAATCAATTATAATATGCAGCGGTACCAAGAAAATAGAAGAAATAGAAATGAATTTGTTCTTCGCTAAACAATCAAGGACAAATGACTGTAATGAAAGCAAATAAATATAAATATGATGTTCACATGACATGACATAAAGGCCTGAGGACTTAAAGCCCGTTGAATGCCCATAAATGTGAAAAGTGTTCAAGTCAGTCCACCAAAAAATATTCAATTTAAAGGTTGGTTGGCTTTGATTTTGATATAGTTTTGAAATTGGTAGACATAGAGATAAGATTGAGGAGTGTCTTTGGCCAAATACATAACACGAACCAACAGATCTATGGCAAACAGTATTAACCATCGATACGGATGCAACGCCTATCTATGAATGCGCGTATAGAGAGACCAACATAGTTACGCGAACAAAAATTGAAAAATGTTTAACTTGAGCCAAGATCGTCTTTACTGGTTTTTACCATTTACCATGAACACACAACACGGCATAAGCATGATAAGATGTTTGGAAGTAGACAGCTTGCTTTGACAGGACAATAGAAGATAAGCAAATTAGATCAAATCCAACGTTTCTTATTACCTGACTTAGAGCTTCCATCCTTGCTTTCAGTTGTTCCTCCATCTCTGGCAGAGCAGACAATTGAGCTAACTTTTGTGATGAGAGTTCTAACTTCTCTTCTATCGCAGCAATCTTCTCTTCTTGCAACTGTTAAAAATATGTGAAATTACCAACAAATATATACTTACCCAAAACAATAATCAGCTAAACTGAAGAAATAATTCCTAACTTATTATGACCTGTTTCAGCTTTCAGAGACTTATTTGACACACAATAAACCAAAAGACAACTTTCAAGATTTACCGTACCAAGAATCTCCTATTCAAAGTGTACTTATGCCAACTAAGTCATCTTTTCTCATGACATTCTTACTTTTAAGATGTCATAGGAACAATGTTTTGTGAAAGAGGGTGTCCAGATTGTCAACACCTTGTGGAAGTAAAACTGTGTTCTTTTTAATCAAACAATCATTGAACGATCTCAAAACATAACTCAGTTAGGACAATAGTAATTAAAAGTGTGACTGAACTAATATCAGCTCAAAACTCACCCCAATTCTTCCTACTTTTAAATATGTATATTAATTATAAGATGATTTTACCTTAAGTTGCGCTTCTTTGTGTTGCAGTTCCTGCTCGAGTTTCTCATTGAGGTCATGGAGTGAAGTGGACTCCCTTTGGGCATTTAGATATCTCTTTTCTAGAGTGGCTATCCTCTCTTCCTGATCACCCTTTTGAGCCACATTCTCCCTGAGGTCTCGCTGCAACTTGCTGCATTGCTCCTGACTCTTCATCAGTTCCCTCTGAGATTTGTTTAAATTGTCTTCTAACTCTCCAATTTTGGTGGTAAGTTCTGCTACTCTTCTCTGCCACGAACTGAGCTCCGCCGACTGTATCAATAAATCAAAGAATATTTTTTACATTTGCCCTTCATTCTCCAATATTATTACGAGTATGAAAAACAATATTGACTATGAAAACTAATCTACTCTATAATGTGAATGGCTAAATAATAATAGAGGCATGCAAATCGCTAAAAAACATTTAAATGATAAACCATGACTACCTATTTTAATGAAAACATTAAAAAAATACAATCTGTAACAACAATAGAAAAAATATCATTAAACCATAACAAACATTAAAAATTAATTGATATTGAACACGAGTATTTAAAATAATACAATATTATGTAGTATGATTCTGCAAGAAAGCTAAACTCTGAAAAGGTTTGGTGTTAGTAAATATTATAACAATGTTAATTAAAATTAATTTATTGATGTCATCAAGTTAAAAGTGAATGATTGAATTAATGTTGCAATGCTATGGATGTAATAAGAGGACGCGTGTGGATTATGCAATACAACTGATGTCAACTAGATAATATTTGTTAGTGAGTGAGTTTGATACAAATTCAATAGATAATCAATGTATGAATATGAAACAACACACAAACCTGTTTATCTAAGGTTGTTTGGAGTTCGTTAATCTTCTTTTCTGATTGATTATCTGAGCTTGTGCCATTAATCTGTTTAGCTGTTGTCTCTTCAGACTGTGTCAATGGTAAAACGGAAAGATAAAAAAATAACCAAACAATATTACCACATGCACCTTCCTCTCTCTTTCTTATTGCAACAAAGAAATACAAACTATTCAAATAATAAAAACATACCACTGATGGCAATTTCATACTTAAACAACTCATTCAACATGCAAAGTTTGACTTTTATTTGAAGAGCAAACACATTGTGAAAGTTCACAAGTTTGAAAAGATTTCAACAATAAAATACAAGAAGTGAAAGATAAACTACTCAATTTATTTGTTCAATGAAACAATTAGTAGAAAATATGAAAAATCAACAATATGGAAAACGTAACTTCAAGAATATATGTGGATAACTCAAATATATATTTCAAAGAATTTTATGTTGATTTCAATAAAACTACAAAATTGTTTCCCTATAAAACTTTACTTCAAAAAGTTGTTTAATGAGAAAATGTCGCCAGTGAAAGCAAATATCCTACGCTTCGTACAATAAACAATGTCTTGAATCATTTAAGGTTGTGCGAGATTCCATTATCCAAATAATATTGTCTGTGTTAGTTAGTATTAAGATGTGCTCCAATAAATAAATACAAAGAAGAGTTCAAACAACAACAATAACAATACGTATTCAAAAACATAATTTGCAAGTGCTTAGATTCAAGACAAATATGTGACAAAAAAATAATTATTTCTTTATGAATAAAATAATTTCTCTGCGGTTAATTTAGTCGGTCAATCAACCACCAAAATATTATCTAAAGTGTGTTTTATTTACATTTTATATTCGTAACTAAAGATAGGAAAAATAATTTCCTTTTTAAATTAGACATGTTGTTAATATTTCAGTTTTTGATAAATTTCACTGTATGGGAAAACAGAGGGGAGAATTCAAGGGCATTAATCTGTAGAAAAACACAATTTGTGACTAGTTGGTGTCAAGGGAAATATCAAATAGATAATATTTGTAATTGGATACGGATATCTCATAGTATCCAAACAAAATTCAGTTTGAAGTTTATCTTTCAGATAATTATTACAATTCCCAATATCTCATATATCCCATTCAAAGGTTTTAGATTTGAGTTTTAGAAAATTAAACCATATCTCCTCCTATTAGTCTCGAGTAGGTTTATGTGATATTAGTTCAATAATTTTAGTGTTGTGTGTTAGAATTTCATGGTTAATTACTTAGAGGGTTTGGGTAGAAATAAAACATGTTCTTTGTGAGATTTATACATATGCAGTATCTAGGTACTGTATAATATAATGTATAATCAAATGGACAGCTATATAGAAAATACATGTTTTATAAGACTTTGGGACAATCTTTAATGACAATGAATTCTTAAAATGTCAAGTAAGAAAAAGAAATAATGTAATCAAAAACATATTATTGTAGTGTAATGCAAAACATCTTTTACAACAAAGCAACTCTAGATCGAACAAAATAAGCATCGCTAGAAATTTCATTCAGAAATAGGTACAATATTATCATCCAATCTCATTGTACAACTTCTCATATAAAGGTTGAATATTATAAATATTAAGTAGGTATACGTATGTCAGTGAAACATTGGCTCTGTGAGTATCTTATTGCTGTGATATGTTCAGATATTTATTTTTAAGTAATTTTCTCTATCTATACCATTACAACATATCTAACCAATGGAGTAACTGGAAGACTATCTGTAAGTAATAAACATGAAGATCGTCGCCTTTTTTGTGTTAATGAAAAAAATAACATTCAAGATGAGTGGAATATCTCAGATGTTGAATATCTTATTAATGATGTTTTATGAACAACTGTCTCAGAATTTTACACAAAAGAGTGGGAGACCTATTCTTTGAATAAGAGAACTTCACAGTGCAAAAATAATATTCATCTACTCAATTTGTACAAAACAAATTGTTTGCAATAATAACAACAACAATTTGCATCTACATCCAAACTTAACACATGACAAGGACGAAACACAACATAAATATAGGTACTAAAACTGTTGAGTAAATTCCCTAACTATATTATCAATTGCTGGAGGGTGTTTGTGTTCACACTGTGAAAATTCATATTCAATAATTTATAAATAATTAAAACACTGTTATATTTCCACTATATTTATTTAAACTCTATGTGGTGACCGACGTCTGAACGCAATGGAAGCTTTAGAAATATTTAAACATCAGGATAATATTGTTAATATCCAAATTCCCGTTAAGTCCCCATTACTAGTTTACCCCGTCTCACCTAATGATGTACCTACTAATACCACTCCCCACTCTTCTGCTTCAATCCCTGCACCCACCCCTCTCCCCCCTCTGTGACCACCTTCAATTTTTGTAAAGGACATTATACTGATTCAGTACTCTTGAGAATGCCCATTGAAGTGGGCGAAAACGTTAAAGTTTAAATAAATATAGCGAAAATATAACAGTGTTTTAATTATTTATAAATTATATTATCAATAATATTGTTACATATTGGTTGATACAACCATTACTCAAACCTCCCGTAACAAAAATGTAAATTGTACACAAACAATAATAGTAATAATCAAATACAGTTTCACAAACATGTGACAATCTATTACTGATATAATATAGCCAACTGTATATTATATCATTTATGTTAAATTTATGTATTTACATTAAATCATCAATCATGTTGTGAATACATAGAAGATATCTGTATGTAGAAGGGAAACTTATTAATGCCAAATCCACCTATGTTCAAATTGCAATAATGTTGTGATATCTATATAGATACCAATGTCAATTTTTCAATTGTCTCAACAAAGTCAATCAAAATAAAACAAAAACAATATGTTTGCCAAATTTTGATAAAAGCAAAATAATGATAATCATTTTTTTAAATATTTATTTGAGTAGATTCTACTGTATTTTTAGTGAGGGTAAGCATTGTTTCTATTTTAAATTAATTATTAAAATGGACTTTCAGAACACTGTTCCAAATACCACTATGAAACACAGTACGTACATTCATTGTGTTTTAACAATCGGAACTCAACTAGATATAATTTATTTTATAAGAGGTTCTAGTTACAGTCAATAGCAATAATGACTCACAATAATTTTTGATATTACTTTTGTGTTGACAAACAGCATGCGAGTGGTAAATGTTATTATGTTGAAAACTTTGAGTGATCATATTGGAGAATGAGAACATTGTTCTAGACCAGGCGTCGGCAACCTATGGCACGCGTGCCAGGCTTGGCACGCGATGGGGTTCTGAATGGCACTCTACAAAGTAATCAGGGAAATCGCGAAAATAGAATTTTATGTTATTTTTTTAGTAAATATGTTTAAAAGATAAATTTGGAATAAAATTCTTCTCCTCTAGAACCCCCATTATATATAAATTATCAAATAAAATAAATATTTATTATTTTGTTTTGTGTTACTGTTGAGTATGACTAACACACGACCGGTTTCGCGGACTCCGAGTTCGCATCATCAGGTGCTGATCTATACTATAGAGCATGTATGTATAGATCAGCACCCGATGATGCGAACTCGGAGTCCGCAAAACCGGTCGTGCGTTAGTCATACTCAACAGTAACACAAAACAAAATAATAAATATTTATTTTATTTTATTTGATACTTTAAAATGAAGTGTTACAAAGTAAATGCCGATACAATTAATGACCCCATTATATAATTTAGAATTAAGGCGGCACCCTGAATCATATTGGTAGAGTGGCTTGGCACACCACAGCTAAAAGGTTGCCGACCCCTGTTCTAGACATAGTGCAGTTTACCTTCGACATATAGATATTATACCAAGACGTGTTTAAAGTATATGTGTTTGTAGGTACCTTGTTGGGGGTGTGGTGTTCTCCATTGGTATCTGAGATAGCAGGTGAAGTGGATCCTGGTTGGCCATTCTCCTTGGGTCTAGGAGACAGCCCTCCAGTCATGTGATCTGAGCCATCCTGAGCATTATTTGGGACTAGACCACCTGTTTTGTACTGTGTTAACTGAAAGTTATAATAAGTTTGTAAAAAAAAATATGTCCCACTATTCTTGTAAATTAATTAAGTTTAAGTACATAATAAAAGTTACAAGTACTCACTTCTTCTTTGGTTAGAGCTAATTCTTCTTCTAAACTAGTATTTCTTTCTAATGCAACACGCAACCTTTCCCGGACCTAAAAAAATAAATAAAACAATGTTACAACATTTTTACACTTCACTTAATTCCTCTTAAATAATAATTATTAAGGATATGAAAATTTTATAAAATAAATCGAAACAATGACATGGATGACTGGAATATAGACATGAAATTCAAAGAAAAAAATAGTAATGCTACCAACATAATTTCATATCTCCTTCGAGTCCCTCATTGTAGATGCATTTATAGTACCTAGTATGCAAGTGTTGATGATCCAAATATTAGAAGTGGACAAATACAACAATCACCACAGTTTTTAATAATATGTTCATATAGGTACATTGTATTTCTGCAGACTTGAAGGTCATTCATTGGTTTTGTTTTATTGTAATGCCCCATTTATTGCTTTGTCAGGGATAGTAAGATGTATGATACTTAAGTATGAGTAGAAAAGAGACCATTACCATCTTGATGTTATGGAGTGAAACAGTATATTATTATTATTAAATATATAACAGTTTTAAGGGAAAAAATATATTGCGTTCCCAGTCTATTAAGTCAATAAATCAAAAGCATGACATATGTATGAATATCGTGAACGCCTTGGCTGGAAAAATATTCTTCAACGCAGAAATGTTCACACTCTTTGTCTTCTTTATAAAGTTTTATTTGACCCCAATACTCCACTGTATCTGAAGGAGAGATTTGAGTTTTTACACTCCCACGGACGACCACTACGATCAACCTCCAACAATCTTTTAGTGATCCCGTCGCATCGTTCGAGCTGTTATACCGATTCTTTTTCAGTTCATGGTGCTAGGTTGTGGAACCAGCTTCCACTAAAAACCCGTACTTGTACTTCCTTTAATACGTTCAAGAAAGAAGTTAATGGTTGCTAGTCTTCTGTCTCATCTACTTATTTGGAGGTTCCCCATGGTTTTAATTTTGTTTTTTTTTGTGTATTCATACACAATGAGCAGTCCTGCCTCATTCCTACCACTTTATCCCATCCCCATATCCTATCATCTATGTCGTATCGCGTATCCGGAATTGTTTATATTGTTTTTATATTTAAGTAGTTTTTTATTTTATACGTATATTTGTTTTAGTATTTATATATATGTATATATTTTTAATTATTTATTTACTTAATTTATTTATTTATTTTTATTTTATTTTTTGTTTAATGGGTTAGTTGGAAGATATCGCGTTTCTGCGATAAACTCGCCCATTGCAAAAATTTATTTGTCTGGTTCTACAATATTTATATTTTAATAATGTTTGCTTTTTTGTGCAATAAAGATTTTTATTATTATTATTATCATCTCATATCTCATTTATTAAACAAAACAATATTTGATTCTACATTTTGAACACAATATAAGATTAACAATAAAATTTAAAAATAACATTAAATAACAAAAACCATAAAATATTAAAATAAATTTATGCATATTCAAAATGTAGAACCCCAACATTATTCGAGTTGATTCTTCCATGATGTTCTATGAAATAGTACAATCATGGGAGATCACTTACAGAGCTACAGGGACAAAAACCTTCTTACTATCCTGGTGGACGATAGAAGTATTATTATTATTATGTAGGCAAATTGTAGGTAGGTACATAATAACAAAGATATACTAGATAGGTAATTCAAAGAAAAAATCGGTCCTACAGCCGATCAAATTTTACAGCCAGTTTTAAACCAGCGTCCGTTGAGACGGTTTGTTAGACAGCGCATAACCATTATCATCTTAATGATATAGAGTGAGACAGCATAATATTATTATTGGTATTATTAATGCGTTAAGTTGGAACACGAATATTCCGCAATAATGTACTGAATTGCAGGTCTAGTATGTCTATGCATATTGCATAATAATAAGTTTTGTGTAAAACAGACTACAAAGGTTGCATACACAAAGGAGTAAAAATAAACGCAAATGTACATAGGTAGGTAGTTTATACGTAAGCCAGGTAAGTAACTATAGATTTTTTTATACTAATGAATACATAAAGCATATCACCTATTACAGAAAAACGAATCAATTTTCATTTGAAATTAATTATCTAGTACAAACAAGAAATTTATTTATTTATTTATTTTAACAAATAAACGGCTTACGCCTTTTACAAAATTAAACATAATTATACATAGCGTGATAAAACAAATTTTATGAATAAGAACAGTATCAAACATTTGAATAAATACAAACACAAAATATATACCATATTATATTTGCATTATTAATAACGCTGAACTCAAATTAATAAAATTTAAATTACTTAAGCATCTGAAACAAATTCTTTTTATAGGAAAAATAAACATTCAAATAAATACAAACACTAAATATATACCCTATTATATTTGCATTATTAATTACGCTAACTCAAAATAATAAAATTTAAACCACTTTAGCATCAATGAACTATTGTAAAGTTAGCAAAGAGTTGTAAAGAAAAATATTAATTATAATAGACTGTTGATGACTCAGTAAACAATGCTTTTGAAGATCTTTCAAAAACGGAACAATAATTCAATGTTCGGTAAATATTTCACGAGAAAAGTATCTATGAGTCTATATCCTCGCGCCGTGTTCCAAGTGGGGTAGGCAGAGAGAACGGAACGTAATATACATATATTCGTACATATTTCTTTCGTTTCTTCTACATTCATACAATTTCACACACACGCACGCCTATTTCACCTACTTAAAACACGGCCATCCTTGAGAATTTAATCCACGTGATTAATCCACATGGTTCTCGAACGCCCGCGTTTCCTCACAGCTTTTCTTTCAGGCAAGTATATTTAACAAATAAAAACACTCCACCGACAGCTACATAAAAGGTAATGTCGATACAACTGGCCATGGAAAAACTTGGAGAATTGAGATAGATTTTTGATAGTGGGTGGATTTTTGATTTTTTTTTTACACAGAGTTAGTCTGTTGGCCACACTACGGAAATGTAGTAATGATATGAGTGAAATATTGAATTAAAGTGGGTGGAGAGATACGTCTAGCTTACATAGAATGTGTACACAAAGTCCGATTGTCAATTTGACGCTGTTCACAAGAGGGCATCATAAATTTTGCGCTCAATTATTTTCGCAGATTAAAAATGGTTGGTTTTGTTCTATATACTCGAAAGAATAATACTAGTAAATGGTGGACCCGTAAAGAATTTCATTTCCAAAGAGGAGGGCAAGTTTCTAAGTCTATACGACATTTTTATTGAGATATTAATTACATGGAGTGGGGAAGAATTGTCGTAGCTGACACACTATAAGCCTGTCCAGTAGAAGTAGTGTGGCACTCGAAATTGTCTTTGTGGGTTGATTTATTCATTATAGCCTCCTAGGGGCAACCCAACTATTATCAAAGAAGTTCGTAATTCATCCAGCAAACTAAATATTGCAGACTTTGTGATATTATAGCCTCAAATAGTTGTAAAGTTTAGACATAAATCCTTCGATATATTATCATCAGTAATTCACGAATGGTGTCACCAAACCCACGATATGTTCTCAAATATTAAATTTATATTATTCGATATTCTTTTACCCGATACCAAATAGATACGAATGAGATTTCAAGAAACACACAACGGAGATGAAACGACTTTGACATTTCGAATTATATTAACTTTGAGACAGAATTTGATTTAATATGCATTAGATTCTTGAAAGAACTTTTCTATGTATGTGTATGAGATTTATTGACGTGTTAGCTAATGTTAACTTTGAAAATATCGTAGTATTATTGGATATATCAATTTGTTGATAGTAATACTCTATCTAAATATATATATAATGAGTTACAATCCACTGGATTGGTCTGCAACGAGTTTAGTTTTTCTTCTCCATTCGTCTCTATTCTCAGCCAGTCTTTTTAGCCCTACGTATGAGCCACAGTTCATGTCTCTCTTCAGTTGGTCCATATATGCTTCTCTTGGTCGGCCTCTGCCATTTGTCCCCTCGGTCTTACCCTCTGCGATGGCGATGAGTAGTCCTGGATGCCTGATGTTGTGGCCAATCCAGTTAGCTCGTTGTTGGCTGATTCTCTTAAGGAGTTGCCTTTTTTCGCCTACCCTGGTTAATACTTCTTCATTTTCGACGTGCTCCGACCAATGGATCTTGAGCATGCGTCTGTAGCACCACATCTCAAAGGCCGCCAACCGTCCGCTTTCACTCTTGCTGATGGTCCATGTCTCACAACCATAAAGCAGAATGCTCCATACAAGGGCTTTAGTACTATCTAAATAAAATAACAATATTTCAAATACTCAATTTTATTTAGTTTGAAACGTTTTTTATTCAAAAACAAGTAAAAAATTATTGATAAATTATTCTATAAAAATATTTACAAATGCATGAATCATATTTTTGTTTATTTGTTGAAAATATATGAGAAAATTTGGAAGTATGAAAATTTGAACATTCAAGGATGAATTTGATAGTCTTTACGAAGGTTAAAGGTGGACTCAAAAGAAACATTCTAAAGTAAAATATCTACCAAATCTATTGTAATTATTACGTAAGACGTGATACACTGATGTTGAGTTTTTAAATTTATTTTGTGATCAAAATAAATGATGAAATGCGGAAAGTTTCACAAATCCTACAGAACTGAATCCTCTTGAGAGATACTTAAGCAAGTTTTTGTTTGAAACATTTCTACTGATGATAAAAGCCGAGAGAATAATAATGCAAATAATTTATAACGAGAATCGCTTACTTAAATATTTACTGGAATAAATAATGAAAAGAGCTGACAGAAACAATAATTGAATAAATAAATTAACAAAGAGAGCAGGTAAACACAATTATACAGATGCAACTGAATTTTATTATTGAAGTTTATATTACTGTGTTTATTACTGAAAGTCAAAAGAAAGCTTAAAATACACAAAGGTCACCACGAAGAGCGGGGCTAACAAAACAATAAAAAAACTATTTTGAGTGACGTAAAAATGATTAGGAATAACACTCGATTAATTATTGTGTTAATCTTCAGTGAATTCAAGAGTATTACTGTATTTGACGAATTAATATAGGTAATTACTTCATTCTACGTTTATTTCTGTTTACATTCATTATGTTCGACAAGGTTAAAAAATAAGACGATTAAATATATAAATACATATAATGCCTCAGTACTAATTTACATTTCAAGATAAAGTGATGTTAAGTAATAGATTTTTGTAGTAGGTAAGCTTTATATGTTTGGAAATAAATACAATAGAAAATACCAGGAAAGTCAAGCAAATATATATCAGGTACAGTCATTAGACAAATAATTTATAAAATTGAAACGACATAAAAATATTGAAGAGTACAGGTAAGTAGAATTTTTCAGACAAAATGTCGTTCCGCTGTGATAAGTAGGTAGTATGTTTTCTGAAAATCTATTAAACGAATTGAACTAAAAAACGCTGTTAGTTATGTACTACTACAACAAGGGGCAGTTTACAGTTTGATAAAAAAATAAACGTTTTAGGAATGAAAATGTATTGTTCAACTTTACGTCAATTAAACTATAAAACTTCATAAAATATGTACAGCAGTTGAATTAATAAACTGAATAGAAAGACGGCGTGAAATTAATTAAATTTATCACACAATTAATAAAAGATACCAACTGGAATAATAAAACAATAATGGCTAAACATTACAAACAGCTAAGCAAATCGAAACGCAAGTAAAACAAAATGTAGGAATATAACTCTATGTACTATAAGTACATGATTGAAAATTAAGTTGGGAGTGCGAGCCATAAAATATACATTTTACTTAGTTAGACATTCTTGACAAGATAAGAATTTATTATTGCTATAACTCTGGAAACAAAACCTGGAATTCGAAAGAAGAATAATTCAATTATTATTATTGAATGTACTAATAAAAGAGACTTTGGTGACTTCTTGAATTAAATTATTGCCACGTATCAATTATTATGTGTAACGTCTAATACTGGAATAGCAGGGTAGGCTGAAATACATGAAGGAGAGGATATGATGAATAGACTGTAAAATGTAAAGAAGTTAAAGACGAACGTGCTGATGTGTGTACATCATTTTGGCATAATATATTAGACAAAATTATGTCTAGTGAGCGGAAAATATATAATTGAAGGAAGTTGAAAAGTAAATGCGGATGGAAAATAAAGTTTTAAAAAGTATTCTGATTCCATTATCATTATACACACAGCGTCATTCAAAGTTTATGGGAATAGCATCAACATAAAAAAAATGTTGATTACCTACATTAACGTTTACGTCCAAATTATGGATGGGTGAACAGTGTAATAATGTATGCGTACCTTTTCATCCAACGCCTTGTGATGTTCGAAGAGACTCTTGAGAGCTTTGAGAACCTCGACTTCCGATGATACACCTGACTGCTGCGCCGTTTGTCGTTTCACCACCGTCATCCGCAGGGATCGCTCGTGCCGCGAAACTAGACATTCTAGATGTTCCAATAGCAACTGTGAACAAAATACATAACACAATATCAATAGTGATTATTTTAATAAAGCAATTTCATTCTTTTGAAGCGCTATTTTTTTTTTAAATATTAAGTTCATTACACAACTAATTGTATTAAGTAAAACTTATTAATGAAAAGTGGTCTAGTCACTTTTTACAAAACTAAGAGAATATTACAGTATCTAAAGCACTTTATTTAACCATTGCTTCGGGGTAATTTCTTTGAAATACGAGGCAAAATACAAGATAGAACATTATAGAGTAGGATGATCTTGGTGTAGTTGAGTAAGTACGAAACTACGAAACGATGTAGACCATCATTATCTGGTGGGTGTCTGGGGGTTTGTGAAGAATAATTATCTAATATAAAACATACATAATTGGTATTGTAGTGGAAACTGAGAATACTATACTATACTATACTATACTATACTACTATACTATACCCTCACGCCGTGTCCCAAGTGGGGTAGGCAGAGAGAACGGAACGCCAAACAGATCTATCTTTACACACTTCCTTCGCTTCCTCCACATTCATACAGTTCCTCATACACGCACGTCGGTTCCTCTTACTCAACACGCGGCCGTCCTTGAGAATTTGATCCACGTGATCAAGCCACGTGGTTCTCGGACGCCCGCGTTTCCTCACACCCTTTCTTTCAGATAAGTATATCCTCTTTGTCATTCTTTCCTCTTTCATTCGTTCCACGTGACCAAACCATCTCAATTTATTTACACGCATTCTGTCCACAACAGTCTTCTTGCATCCGCTCATTCTTCTAATATCCTCATTCTTCACTCTATCGCGCAGCGTTTTACCAACCATTCTTCTCAACGATCGCATCTCTACTGCATTTATTCCACTTTCGTCCTTCTTCAACCACGTCCATGTCTCGCTTGCATACGTAAGTGACGGTACCAGAATGGTATTGTGCACCAGCATTTTAGCCATGTTCGACACATTGTCATTGCTGACAATGGGTCGAAGTGCACCGTTTACTCTAGCACCGGCCACTTTCCTTCTTTCAATGTCCCTATCGCATCTTCCATCCCTCGTAAACATACTTCCCAAATATACATACTCACTTACTTGCTCCAAACATTCGTCACCAACTTTAATCTCGCAAATCGTTTTTTCATTCTCTCTTTCAAAAACAAGAACTTTCGTCTTCATAACGTTCATTTTCAAACCATTCAAATTGCAACTATCATACACACACGTAACAATCTCTTGTAAGTCCCTTTCACTCTCAGCCATTAACACCAAATCATCTGCGTACATCAATGCATTCACCCGAAACCCATTCAGCTCGACACCAACATCCATCTCTTTCACAGGTCGCATACAGTAGTCGAAGAATAGGTTGAACAGCCACGGAGACATGACACAACCTTGCTTCACTCCTTTGGTGAGGACAAACCACTCCGAGAGAGTGTTATTTACCCTCACGCAAGCGGAGCTTCCCACGTAAAGTGAAGATATTGCGCGGATCAACCGGCTGCTCACCCCATACTCCGACAACACGCGCCACAACCTTTCCCGGTCCACTCGATCATATGCTTTCTCCAGATCCACGAACGCACAAAAAAGCCTCTGGTGTTTACCCAGAAACTTCTCTATAACCATTCGCAGGGAGAAGATCTGATCGGTGCACCCTCTGCCATTCAAAAAAGCTCCTTGCGCATCCCATATCTTACACTCAGTTGAGAATATATACAATATACAAACTGAGAATATATACAATATAAAAAGATAAGTAAAATATACAACTTAGAACGAAACAGTCTATTGATTAGGTAACACATTCAACTTTCGGGAATAGGATTATGGCGCAGAAGAGAGATAAATTAAATTTCCAGGGAGACCGCCCTGGTCCCATATAGAACGGATGCGGGTATGAAGGCCGACTTGAAATATAACGAAAAAATTATGTGGCACGGGCAGAGCGTTAGAAAATCATAATATTATGGAAATTAAGGAGAGAAATGGGAAACAGAACGTTGAAAAGGTGGCGGAAGAAAAATTGGAAAAATATTTACTGGTGATTTGTGAAGATACGATGATTCTACAATAAGGTGAGATGGGTTTCTGGATATTCACCATTCATATTTAGGCATCAAAAATATTTATTATTTTATTCTTCACTGTACATTGAATACACGCAATTTTACATAGAAATATATTTAAACTGAATACAATCATAATGTAGAGGCGCAATTTCTTCCAGTTTACCCAATCTTTAAGAAAGGAGGATAGGAGGTGTACGGGAGCAGAATGGGTAGGAAAAAAGTAATATAAACATAGTAGTAATAAGTATGCAGGTGAATTCAATGTTTTTTAAAACGGCGCGTAATGTCACTCAATACGAACAGAGCGTGTAAGATTTTAAATTTCAATTTCATAATTTCAAACACCAAATAAGTAAACATTGCAGGGAAAATTGGTTTTGTGGGTATCTCTGGCATTCGTTTTTCGGAAAATATTGTTAAAACAAAACGTAATTAATAACAAATAGAAATACTGAAACATAACCATATTGCCTATATAATTCTCCAATTGAAATGTAGTGCGGTATGGAGAATGGAAGTGAGGGAACGTAGCGAAAATTGGAACACAAACACAAAGATAGGAACCAAAAAACCTCAAACGACGCAATAAGAATGAAGGGTATTGCGAAACCACTAATTCGAAAAGGAATTGTAAGCAAAGAAGCATTAGAAAATAACAGAATTCCATCACAATAAAGCCTTCAGAGAGAGAATATTTCAAATACTGGTGCAAAATAAGGTGCCAGAATTCTCGATCTTTTGAACACATTCCAATTGTAACAAATTACCTGCACGTCTCTACCAAGGTAAGGTGCCTTCAAGAAAAAATCTATTAGATGCTTTTTTCTTTCTGTTTTATCGATTCTCAACACAAACTTTTGTTTCATAATTCTGACTGAACACAGAAGCGGATAGTCTGAATTCCTTGCATTTTTAAAGACCCGTTTCTAAGTTATCGTAAACTTTGTATCCAACTGCAATATTTCTCCTTGATCACTTAGAACTTCTATTTCTTGACATGAATTATATAACACACCGTAAATTGGAGGTGATTGCTCCAAATCGTAAATTTGTGTAGCTCTTTGGATACAAGTGAACAGGTAGTTCACTTATATAATACGAAATACTTTTGATCATGCGAGGAATATGGGAGTTGTTAAGTGTTAAAATAATGAAACAATTGACAATCCTGGAATGAAATTACTCAATTTCCTATGAGCTACATTATTGATGAGCTTATACAAAGTTCATAAAGAAGCGCGGATATTTTTCAAATTACGTGACACTTGTAAATGGTACTTTGAAAATGTGTATGAAACCGCACGAGATACGCGCTAATGTTGTTGTCCATATAAAAGGGTCTATATAATGAATATAATAATAGGGAACTTGCACTCGAGAGGAATATTTTGTGAAATGCATTAATTAGGTAGAAAAAAGGTTATATATCGATTATATTTTGATTAAAACTCAAAAATAATTATTTTTCATTTATTATTTTAATAAATAAAATCACACTTTTTCGCCCGCTGTTTGAACGCCATATTGCTGGTTATTGCATTTGTGACGTCACATGTCCTGAGTGATGTTTTGTTGTTTATCGTAATGTATGGGATTAACAATCGCTTGGTATTTGAGTCCGGTTTTTAACATTTTCGAAGTAGGTAAATATATCTTGGATTGATACAAAATGTTTCCAAAAAGATCATACAAATATTGCGTAGTCCAGGGTGTACAAATATAACTTATACGACACCGAATAAATTATTTCTACGCATGCCGATATTGTTAGCTGGATACTGTACTGTAAGTTCAGCGACTTCTTTGCAGCTTTCCATATCTATCGTCCAATCACAAAACAAACAAAATCATTATTAGGTAATGAACACATCTATTAAGTAGTGGATGCTTATGGTGTCGACATTTGTTACTATATCCTTAAAATACTATCTGATTTACAATAAAAAATCTTTTGGTTTTGACACAATGGCTGTCAGAAACTCACTCGGTGTGGATATATTTGTAGATGATCGATGACTCAATTCAGCACAAGTTATAAATTTAACTTCTGTGCTAACTTCAGCCAACTTTGATTTTTTCCAATAACATTGGACAGATTTTTTTAGCAGGATCTTCACTTCGACCATGCACCCAGTACAGAAAAGTAATGGCGTATTTTGAACCTGTAATCACTAATCAGACCTAAGAATGATGGAAAATTGATAATAATTGCCATTGAATATAATTATGTAATTATTACACAATGTTGTATTGCATTGACAAATTAGTAATAACATTATAAGACAAAGCTATAGCGCCTACCGGCGGGCTTATTATTATATGCATGATAAATATCCGATCGCCCCTTGAGAAAATCGTTTTCCGTCATTATAACTAAATTAAAAAATAGGAACTGATGTATGTTTATACGTAAAAATTTAATCATCTTGAAGTTTTTGGCAAAAAAAGTGTTCAAACCCAAACCACAACAGTAAATAACCTCGTCAAACTAATAGATATTTATATACTACGAAATGTACTAAGCATTTGTAGACAGAGAGATCGAAGGGACATATGACGTCATCAAAATGGCGCTTTCGGATGTGGCGTTTTCGCGGAAATTCAAAAATCGAAATTTCAAAATGCTATAAAACAGAAATTAAGCAACGTATCGAAAAAAAAATTACTGATATGTGTTACTGACTACTTTATTTATGATTCTAAAGAATAAAAAAAATATGTGCAAGTTCCCTATTATGGAATATGTGACTTCGACAAACGTATCGCCTCACGCACTACATTTGACATGTGCGGAATGTAAACCGGTGTTCTTGTTGTCCTTACTAATAATACGAATCGTGTGCTGAAGCAGAGACGAAAAACAAAGATTAAAAATTTAAAGCTTCAAGGCGTAATAAGATTAATACAAAAAATGTCGATGAAAAATCGGAGATATCCACGGATGTTGCAAAACGCATACGAATATATTATTATGTCACGTACGTAAGACTGCATAGCTCTCTGACATTATATTGTATTGAGATTAGTTGCAAACAATGATATAAAGATAAAATTCCTCAAGTTGAAAATACCAACGAAAAGTATTCCGATTTAGAGTTAACATCATGAAAATGAAAGCTAATAGCCAATAACATAGTATAGAGACTTAGTAAAAGAAGTACTTACTCTAAAAAAAAATTGCTAACTTTAAATTCATATATTCAAGAATAAAATAGTCATTACCTTTCTAAGTAGTAGGCAAAAGTCTATTGGTAGATTCTCTTTTTTGTAATATCAAATAACAGAGGGTAATATTTTATACTGCCATAAAAATGAAAATAAGAATTTTCAGATACTATACCTACCTTAAAATAATGTTCTCATTTCGCAATAAAACATGAAAATAAGAATATGAGATAAACGCTAAACAGAGCAGTTTATCTTGTTTATTGAAGACGTCCATATGAAATAAATTTATCCAAATAAATTAAATTTAATCCAAATAAATTTTAATGTTAAAAAATTCAAAGGAATATTACAGAAACTCAATCAACAACGGGTGTAGAATCGATACATCAAGGTTACATCAGCCATTTTGAAAATACGAGTGATATAAGTACACGGCTATATTCGTATTATTTTATTATCCTACTGAGGTTTCATAAAGATGATATAAATATTTATTTAAGTTTTTTTTTCAAAGATACGAGAATTCTAATCTATGTAATTAAACTGCAAGGGCATTTATATATCTTGTGACACAAGGGGCTATAATGCAATATATATTTCGCACATTGAAAACAAAAGTGGCAGTATACAAAATATGACATTTTTAAAACGCATCTAATACAAAACACATATTCCAATAGCTTGTTTAGTTTTCCCTAGAGGTCACTAGTGTCGGTTTGTACTTTTTGCATAAGCTTCAAGTTGCTAATTAATAAAGTGACACTATACCAGTTCGAGTCAAACGGCCGCAGTGGTTGTACATTAATTTAAGGAAAGACTAAATACACAAATGACAATTTGAGTATAGTGTCATTTTTATATATAACTTTGTATAAATAATGTATTCAAGAAACGAGTAGAGGTGTAAACTATAGAACTATACCAAAAACTTTAAACGGCCATACTGAAAAGTCATGTTTTTGTATAATGCCACTTTTGTTTTCAATGTGCGATTCAATGACAAAAAATAAAACACGTATAGACAATTCACACAGACCGAGCTAGTCCCAAACTAAGATATGAATCTTGTATTATGGGTACTAAGTAAATCTTATCACTAAACTAAATATTTGAAATGTTTTGTTTGCAATAAGTAGAAATGAATGTGAGTCTTCTTCAAGTATAGATCTTCTTCAATATTATATAAAATAACAATATAAATCAAATAAGGTAAAAGCCAATACACTTCAACCTGAATACCAATCTGAGTAAGTTATTAAAAGTCAAATCTCAACGTATCTACCTATAACAAACAATATACTATAGAGACGGATAAGATGGTGTAGTCATTAATCAAAAAATACTATTTAACTAAGATTGTTAAAGTTATATCAGAATTTTATATTAGGTATATGTTTAGGAGGTAAGCGGCTTTATACGTCATACTTCTTGTTTATTATCACTTAATACCTACTGCTGTAGTGTTTGCTGGTAGGAGTTATAAATTTGAAAATTTTTTCTAAAATTTGAATAATTTTCTTAAACACAACGCTGAAATAAATTAGTCCGGAGTGAATTTACTTACTTAATTTTGTGCTGTATTGTATTGAAAAAAAAAGCAATTTCTTATTGGCGAATAGGTACCTGCGATAAAAACAAAACCAAGAGGACAATGCAAGAAAACAAAAACAAGAAAAAAAAATAAAAAAAATAAACCATCTGGTGGAGAAGTCGCAAAGGGGACAAGACAGTAATTAAAAAGTACATAGGTACCTACGCCAGAAAAATGGAGGCATTATGAATTCAAAAACAAAGGATCAAAATATTGAAAATGTTGATAAATTTAAAAGATTTGAATAAATAATTAAAATTTTAGACGTTAACAAATTCTGTACAGATGAGATATCAGAAGAATATCAAAACACGACAACAATATATAGTAGTTGTAATATTATAATGTAGATATTCAAGGCATAGATTTTAATTTCAAAAGTATTTTTGTCTTTCCTGTTTTCTCGTTCTTTTCCTTTTTGAGAAAATGAACAAACTTCATTTCAGAAATCGTCCTGGAAAATACGCCTATACGATAAAAAGACGGGTAAAGGGGGAAGCAGACGACAAGGGATACTTACAATAAGATAACAATAATTCACCATTTTATTAAAATATCACGGGAGGAGATTTTGTGAAATAAGTAGGTTTTGGTTCAGCGATTGTTCTTTCGTTCCCATAGATAATAATCAAATTCTGTTATACTAAGCTAATAGTTTACCATAAATCAAATCAAGTAAGAGAAATTAAATTAAATATTACATTCAAAAGCTAATAACATTACATTATTTTGAGTGAAGCGATCGCGTTTTGTTTGCTTTAGTAATTCTCAGCAATCAGAAAGTCTTGCGCATGTATCTATACATTTCTTGCTGTAATATCTATAGGTAAGGTGTAGATAAGAAAATTGAGTATTAATACAAAATTTTGATTGGATTAAAGAAAATCCAGGAATATAATAAAAAAGGACGAGGACTTGAGGGATTATTAATGAGAATGTGAGGAGCGTAAGAATAAGGTGACGGGTGACGGAAGTAAGATCAATAATAACGGAGTAATTGATGACTCACACGAAGGATGTTTCAATAATCTCCATAATACTACTTGTGATGGTTTGGTTATTATCCGAACATTACAAAAACTCCGATAACGACCACACTTATTTTTTTTAAGATCATTCACACTTCTCGTAGACAAAGAACTTATTTAAAGTTTTCATAAAATGGATCGCCGTACTTTGTACGTTTTGATGTAAGATAAAAAACACTTAAGTTAATGTTTCGAAATTTTAACGATAGTTTTATGCAAAAGAGATCTGATATCGTTGCCTTAAGAACCACGAATGGAAATTCTTACTACATGACGGACGCTTTTTAAGTTCCAGTATTTGGAACCACAGTGGGTTTTTGAGACAATTTGACATTTCCATCGTAAAGTTTCTTACTTTTGACAGTATGTGTCAACAGAACGTTTTGTCAAACAGGTATTTGTTTATTTTATTTAGATTTTATATAGCTTTTGACAACAATTATCACAATAAGAGCTCATTAAAGTTATTTTATTTTTGATAATAAATCACAATCTAAAGGCTCCCTATATCACTAATACAATGAACTCAAATGAGTGTAGGTTCTTAGTCTGGCGAATTTCCTGAAGGTCTTTCAAAATCGGCTTTGGCGCAAAAAACAAAGATGCTGAGCAAGAAATGACAGTAATATCAAAGCGCGAATATTGTGATATTGAGGCATGCCTAGAAATTAGTTCTACTAGCAGATGTGTGATCTTATGAGAAAGCTGTGAGAATGCCACAATTACGTTGAAATTACAAATGTGTATTTCAAAAATATTCACGAAAACAAGAAATAATCGAGCGTATGGACCCTCCGAATCAAGTCAATCCAATAGAATATATATGGGCGCGGAGCCCATGCAAGAAAGTGGAGGCCAAATATTGTTAAAAAATTGACAATGCTGGAAGAGTGACTTTAATAAGATCACAGGAAAATTAATCCTCAGAGAAACGGAATCATTTGATTGATTTTTTTTCGGTGGAACAGGAAAAACAAAAATAAACGCCGAATCATTCTTCATAATGGCAAATTGAGTTTCCGCATATTATTTGAAGTGACGATTTGAGTACTCAAAACACGTAATTTTTGAGTAATTCGCTGTAAAATTCTTATTTCACTTTCAATTAATCGGTTTCGTTCCAATCTTTGAATATTTAAATGTCTGACCAATAGTTTTATTCAAAGAGTCGCTCTAATGTTTAAAAAACACATTTTGGAGGTGTCGCATGTGGAGTGCGATAACAGCTTAAATATCCTATGTATGTAAAACATTGCGACGGAAATGTCATAAAGGTTCAAATGTCTATGATTTTCTCAAACACCGAAATTTAAAGAGTGGCCCTCGTATTAGTGAAAAATACTAACCAGATACACGCAATCACAATGATTATAAGAAAAAATAATAATTTGATTTTCCCTCAAGGAGTTTACATGATAAAGTCACAATGTGAGAGAGATAAGAAAACGAATGAAGATTTTCAAAAATTCAAGGACTAACTAGACATTTTACAAATAAACGCGATTCAAGGACAAAAATGTAGAAAGAAATAATAATTCAAATATAAAAATAAATCAGGGACACCAGACGGAGATAATAATTATTCATATAAATGTCTACGAGGGAAGTAGTTCATTATGAAATAAAATATAATACCTCCAGTGGGAAATGACAAAACATTATTACACTTAGCATACACATACCTTGAATTTATATTGGACAGTACCAGGAGGCTTAAATTATATTCAAACTAAAATAATATCAAGAAACTGAAGGAAATTTAAATGAGCGGCTTGGGATCGAAATCGGACAAATTCATTTGTAGTAAAATGTCAATAAATCCCACACAGCAACTTATTTTTGACCATTTTCATTAAAATTTGTTAATATACATATATAATTATAATTAATAAAGCACAATATTGTTTATTATGTCGGTCCACAAGTAGTAGAATTCATAAAACTAATTGGATGAATTGAAACAAGCTTTTCCTTCTACTATATTATGTCAAAAGAAACACACCAGAGTCTTTTGACTCTTTAGGTTTTTATCAATCTATATAACAATATTTTATTGAGAACAATCTATATTGAGATTGATAATGAACTAAGAAGACAAAACATTATCTCGTGTTATTTTAACTAATAGTAGAAGGAAACGCTTAATTCAATTTATCTAATCCATAACATTACAATTAATTACAACAGATTTCACCTAGTTAGTTGGACAATCCACTATATTGTGTAAAAAAAATATGTATTTGTAAAAAAATAAAAAATAAATATATGATAGTAGGTACTAATATTCTTGATAAATTATATTATAAAGAAGGCTATATACTATACATTAACTCATTTACATGATTATTATTTATTGATATCGAGAGGACATTCGGCATGTTTATTATGAACGGTGAGTGATTGGTACATAAATAAATAGACATATCACATCGTATAACTAACAAATACTGACTGAAAAGTGAAAAGGTACAAAAGGTTAAAAATGATGGTAATCCGGCGTGATATATCAGATGAATAATGCGAACAGTGAATTAAAGTTTATTTATTCAGTAACTTTGAAAACTAAATAAGCAAGTTTATTCATAGACACCGTCCGCTATCTTGTAAACTAACGCAAACAATAGACTTTGAAGTGTAAGTAGCAATGTAGGGACACAGTACCTACAACAGAACTTGGAAATGTTACGCAGGTACACCATAATATTTTCTTTCTCTAACAACAAACTTCAAAATAACGACAGTTGAAGAGAAAGTTTCTAGACTTAATATACAACAGTCAAATAAAACATACTCATATGGTGGCTTGTTGATTTTACACTATCAAATTTGCACAATAACATACTACTACTAGTTCAGTGACTTAAATATCTGATTTCATAATACGTGACTAAAACCTTCAGATGCATTTGGGAATACAATAAGCATACTTGATAGAGTTTGGATGCCCAATTTGGATATTGTGGATCGCAAAGTATTTACTGATAATGCTACATTGAGACCGAATTCAAACTAAAAAGGAACTTCTACATTCCGTGACGCCTTTTGTACTGTGGAAGTAATGAGGAGATTTAAGTATCCAGTATCCTATGCTATTTCACAAATGCAAAAAGGGCCTTCTGGTAGCACCTGGTAACACATTATTACAACATATATATTATATACTACCTAGTATAATACATAATGTATAGAAGGGGAGCAGGTGAGTGAGTGAGTGAAGACGCCACTACCTGCCGAGATTAACATTCATACCGTGTCACAACTCAAGACTTTGGTAAAAGATTTGTGAAAAGCCGTGTATGCAGAGACGAGGTCAATATCACTCTATTATATATACCTATGTAAATAGTACGAGGAATGAATGAAAATCTTATTGGATATTCGAAAGGGAATGTTATATTATCTACCTACTGAGTAGTTCTGTGGAGTTGTTTGGAAACAAAATTAATAGTCACCCCGGGACCCAACTTAGACAATTGATATTATAAGAATTATAGGCCCTAATGGACTAATAATATTGTCCCTAAGCCTATTTAGCATGTTTTCGAAATCGGATCTGTTAGATTCTGCATTGTGTTCGATTTTGGATGTTATTACTATGGACTTGATAATTAAGCTGCGGTGTATACGTATGATTTCAAGAAGAATTAAAAAAAAAGTAAGGATTATTGTACTATGCATATTTTTACCATTGTTCTTTCCTATGAAACTGAATCAAATTTTGGTATTAAATATTTAAAATATAAATAACTAAATCGGTGTTTGACTTTTACCAATACTATATAGAGGTTTCGACATGTAATGACTTTACTCTTATTAATCCTGTCAAATCGTTCTAATAAAATATCGGTAAATATCAAATACCATATTTTTATTTTTTTAAATGGCAGAGGCCGACCAAGAGATGCGTATATGGACCAACTGAAGAGGGACATGAACTGTGGCTCATACGTAGAGCTGAAAAGACTGACTGAGAATAGGGAGGAATGGAGAAGAAAATCCAAATTGTAACTCATTATATATAACTTTTCGATTTTCGAAGAGGAAACACTATGAAAGTTCATTTTAATTTAGATAATAAATATTTAAATATAAATATTTATTATCATTATATATACTACTGTAAAAAAAATGGAAATTTACAGTTTTTAACCCTACAGTATATTTTAAAATAACTGTCTTAGAAAATAAATTACAAAATGTGTATTAAAAGTTTAAGAGATTCGATACTCACCCTAGTATTATTTCTTTCTGCTTTCAGCTCCGATATCTCCTCCTCTCTTCCCTCACGATGTTCAGCTCCTTTGTGAGAGTGGCGAATTCCTGAAACAACAACAACATTAAACCCTTTGATAAATATTCAATAACAAAACTTTATACTAAAAGGTCAAGAATTAAAGGATTTATATTAAAAAAAGCTTGGTACGTCTTAGTACAAAATTACAATAATTGATTAGGTTTAGTCGACTAGAAAATGTTATAATGAAACGTCTCCTTGTTTATCCACAATCCAGAATCCACTAACAGATGATAGATTTGGATTACAGTATTGTGCTTATGTAATGTTAAAAGCGTTTTAATAAAATTGGAACCGGTTGTCCTATAATAAGAATTAAATCAACATATATTATTTCAGACAGTATTCTAAACGCAAGAGATGTTTCGTTATTTCTTAAATGAACATTATTCCACTTTCAAGTGTTTAATTTCTGTACAGCAGTAGGTACGAATAAACGAATATAAATTAACCAACAAAGACGTAGAAATTACGAGAAAATCAAAACGAATTACACTCGAATATTCAAATGACTTAGGAATTAAATTGGAAATTATGAGAATTCATTTGTTGGCAATGTTGTGGGTCGGTCGGTAGAAATGCCTACGGGTGTAAATATCTGCGGTTTGGAAGACAAAATATATGTTCAGTAGATAAATAATACCAAATGTAATTTACTCATAAGCATTAACCTGTGCAAATAGAATAGGCGTGAAACACTTTGCTACTAGAATTTACATTTAAATTAAACTGGTTTAGAGTGGTTGGAATAAAACGTATATATACATTTTCGACAGATATTGAAATAAATATAAACTTTTGCTCAATGTATACCTAATACAAAGGTAGACAAGCTTATCAGATAGCATGTTATCTTTTAACAAATCAATTGAATAATCAAGTGAAAATTTTTCGACGTTACTAGTAAAAAAATCAACGTTGTTGTGTTGAAATTAAAATGTTTTTTTTTCGAATTCAGACAATTGAAAGATTTAAAAAAATTGTTACGTTTTATTTCCTAAATTATTGCTTATATAACGTAAATTTTTAACGTTTGAAGCCATACCTCAATAAGAAAATTAAAAAGTTAGTAAATAAACAAGAAGTCATTTAAAACAAGAAGACCAATAAATTTTATACGTCATTCAGTTTTCTTCTGAAATGTTTACAAGTCCAGCAGTTCATACGAAGCTAAACAGATGTGACCATATGTAAACATATGCCACAAGTGGGATAGCCAGCAGGCCAGCTGCATGTAACAAACAAGCAAGCTGTACTCTCCGCGCCAACAAAAAAAATAAGACACTCAGGATGGGTGGCAAACCTCATCGCTGAATTTAAGATGTATTTTTATTTATTTATTTTATTTTCTCACAATCATACGCCAACAGGCACAACATACAGATTGAAAAACAGAAACAATGAAAAGAAAAATAAAATAAAATTTGTCAATGCTGTGCCCTATTACAGGCATAATACAGCCATATATATATATATATATATATATATATATATATGAAGACTGTATGATCTAATTTTCATCCGAAATGCATGTACAACATGCACCTCATGAATGAAAGATCATTTGATTTTACGCAGGAGACAGTATATATATATATATATATATGAAGGTGAAGGTTTTACTCCATTTCACTGCGTACAGTCGGGCAGAGACTTGGCTCATGCCTTTGCATACGGAACGAGGCTCGGCCCGTCACCGGTATATATATATATATATATATATATATATATATATATATATATATATATAATGAGTTACAATCCATTGGATTGGTCTGCAACGAGTTTGGACTCTCTTCTCCACTCTCAGCCAGTCTCTTCAATAATAATAATAATAAAGACAATTTATATTTGGCGCCGTTTGATGATCCGTGACCATCTCAAGGGCGCCATGACTTTTCTTGAAAAGCAGTGTTTTCAGCTTACTCCTGAACGTTGCAGTGGGCTGGTTCTTTCTTAAATCCGCTGGTAATCGGTTCCAGGCAGTTGGCCCCGCAACGCTAAAGCTCCTCTCTGCGAATTTGGAAGTGTTTGCCCTGTTGGGCTCCACAAGCTTGTTTACAGCGGTGGAAGCTGATCGCAGTGGTCGCCTCAGAGTTTCGTCGAGGGGACATAGCTCAGCGAGGCATAGAGGTGCTGTGCCGTTCAAGGCTTTGTGGACCGTGAGGCACAGCTTGAACTCTACTCTCTCTGGGACTCTAAGCCAGTGTAGCTCCTTAAGCAGTGGTGTGATGGCAGCGCTTGTTCTCTCTATAGATGGTCCTGGCAGCAGCATTAAAGGCCATTTGGAGACGATTCAGAAGGATCTGGGGCAGTCCTGTACATATGATGTTACAATAGTCTAGACGGGAGACGACGAAGGCGGCGACTAGACTCTTAACCGCGTCTACAGATAAATGTCTTGATACTAGGTACAGTTGGCGAATATGAAAGAAAGCCGTGCTCACCGTCCTCGACACTTGAGCCTCCATAGAGAGTGCTCCATCCAGTAGGACGCCGAGAACAGATATGGTGCGCGATGGTGTTATATCAGTGCCGGAGACAGAGATCGGTTTGGTGTCTAAGAGATGTTGCCGTGCAGGAGAGGCGACCCACATAAATTCCGTCTTAGTTGGATTCAATTTAAGACGTCTCTGGGCCATTAAGTTCGAGAGTTTTGCCACACACTGGACAGTGGTAGCTACCAAGTTGTCTCTTTGATCCGGGCTACAGAAGCCTACGAGGACACGATCGTCAGCGTATGCATAGTTTCGCAGGCCACACTCTTCCAGCAGGCGGTCAATGCATCCTATGTATAATATGAAAAGTACTGGACCCAGAACCGATCCTTGTGGAACTCCTTGAGTTACGATGTCTTCATCAGTTGAGCCAGATTCGACTCTTACAGACCACCTTCTATTGGTCAGGTAGGAGCGTAGCCATTCTAAGACGGTGCCGTTAAGATTGTATTTAACTCCATGTATGAGCCACAGTTCATGTACCTCTTCAGTTGGTCCATATAGGCGTCTCTCGGTCGGCCTCTGCCATTTGTGCCTTCGGTCCTACCCTCTGCGATTGCGATGAGCAGTCCTGGGTGCCTGATGTTGTGGCCAATCCAGTTAGCTCATTGTTGACAGATTCTTTTGAGGAGTTGCCTTTTTTCGCCAACCCTGGTTCGTTTTCGACGTGTTCCGACCAATGAATCTTCAGCATGCGTCTATAGCACCACATTTCAAATGCCGCTAACCGTCCGCTTTCACTCTTGCTGATGGTCCACGTCTCGCACCCATATAGCAAAATGCTCCACACAAAGGCTTTAGTGAGATTCTTCCTCACGCTTAAATCAATTTAAGATGTAAAATGTGACATTTATGTAGATAATAATGGGATGATGAAGCCTTAGGAAGAATGGAAAATATAGTACTGTCAAAATTTAATATGAAAATAAAGACAAAACAAAATGTATGGTCGTTGAAAGTGATGAGCGACTGCGAGATTTGATATAAATGGAGTGAGTATCAAACAAGAGAAATCGTATACTTGGGCACCAGAATGAATAAGGATGGACACTCAAATCTGCAATCGTAAGCAGGATAAACACGGCAACAATTGCCTTTAACAAAAAATCTAAAATATTGGATTTCCCAAATATTGATTTATAGCGTTAGAAAGAACCTTACTAAAGCCTTGATGATGTGGTCTACATAGGCATACTGAAGATCCATTGGTCGGAACATGTCGAAAACGAAGAGGTGTAAATCAGGGTGGGCTTTGTTTCATGAAAATAAACGCTACTGTTTCATGAAATATGCCGAAGTTTACAGGGAGTGTACTTTGGTATCTATGAGGTGATCAGGTGTTGTAAACCAAGGCCGAAAGCAGGAACCGAGACGTGGTAGAAGATGAAGGGTTTTAGCCGGTTGGAGTCCGGCACTACCTGGCCGGGTGTCCATGACTAGGATTTCCCCTCAATTAAAAAAAAAAGAAAAAAGGTGTTGTAAACTAAACGCGTTTAAGTATATTGATTTATTAATACTCGACACAAATTATTATAACAAGATAGATGTACAAGTTATTAGGTACTATTGATGGATTGAAGTGACGGACTGGACTGAAGTGAGGATGTATCATTCAGGAGGTTTATATACCTACTGTTTCATGAAATATGCCGAAGTTTACAGGGAGTGTCCATACAAAGAGCGATCATTGTAGTGAATCGTCGTGCCCTTATATGGTAATGAAATGGTGATATTTTGCCTTAAAAGGAATAGTTTGCGTTTCTTGATAATGTGTACTTTTGGGATTTGTGTGGTCATCTTTGTTTCGCTGTTTTAGCGTAATGATGAGATCACCGTTCCCAATACTTTTGGGATTCGCCTTGATAGCGTAAAATGAGATCACCGTTCCCTATACTGGATTGGCCACAACATCAGGCACCCAGGCCTGCTCATCATCATCGCGGGAGGCAAGACCGAAGGAAGAAATGGTAGAGGCCGACCGAAAAACACCATTTTGGATCAAGTGACCAACAAAAAACAGAGAAAAATGAAGAAGAAAATCCAAACTCATTGCAGACCATTCTAATGGATTTTAACTCACTATAAATACTGACTAACATATATATTCACTACGAACCATCAGGATTTTCACATAAGTAATGAATCTGTGATGAAAAATATAGTCGAGGGTACTACTCAGCTATAATTAATCACAACATTTAACTCAGTAGATATTATTACGTAGTATGTATGTAGAGTTAATGATGTAGAAAATCTACCGAAATTATTAATGTGCGTGTGTATTTGTATAAGTTTACAATGTAATATAGATAATGTCCAACTAGATGAGAGAAAAGTGGTTAGGATAAGAGATACTCCAAGCTGAAGACTTGGGCAGGTATTGTATGTAGTAGGTACGTAGGTATTGTAGAATATTAGAGTCAAACAGGCCTGAGGTAATAATACCGCAAATGTAAAATTACCGCGGAACATTCTGGCACACTACACGTAACACACGAGCCACAAGGTTGTGGGTGATACTAAGTGTCTGTCACTAAAAGGTTCCTTACTACCTAATGCAATTATCCATTACAAAATCCAAGAACAATACATATACCCACATCTAAGGACATCACATTATTTATACACCGACTGAGACATTGCCATTATCATGGCAAATTACATTAATAATGGGAAAATAGATAACGCGTGCTCCTTGTACTAGTAGAACTAATTGCTGAGTAACAATATAATCAAGGTCACAAATTGCAATACATATCTTTGAATATACAATATTTTATAAGTCTAAAGGGTGCATAACATTTAGGGTGTAATTATGAATATTTAACAGTGGTATAATTAAATATGATTCAATTTGAAAATTATCTCGTAATCCTGCCACGATACAACAACAGTAAAATATTATAGTACGAATATGTACCTCGTATAACGAGAGTACATTTGAAGATTACGAAGTGAGCGGATGCGGATGCCACAATTAGCCGGCATAAAACTATTATACAAGAGTACCTAGTCCTAAACACATATCAACTGTCTTAGTTAGCCGCCAGCCTGGGTCATGGTTTAATAAAATTATTACAACAACTAGATACCTACTTTACAAGAGGATTCATAAACTGTTTATGAAATTTGCATAATAAACTAGTATACAACGATTTAGATTTTCGCTTCCCCACTAGGTGACGACAAATGAAACATTCAAATACACAATTTATGCTTAAATTGATTGTTTAATGCCAATATTTGTATATTCCCTTCTTCTCTTTTTTCGGCAGTACCCGAATTTTAGTGAATTATTGATATGCCGTGGTGGTATTTATCTACACCACCACGGCATATCCCATAAACTGCATTAAGGTAGTCAGCAGACTAACTGCATATATATATATATATAACTGCAACATAACATATTTAACTGCAGACAGCTGAAGTCGTTTATGTAATAAAATATATCTAAAATCTACAAAAGAAATTTCACGACTCCATTGTGAGACGAGCGATAAATAACGAGACAGACAGAGAGAGAGGTATACAACAAAAATTATATATTTGAATGAGGCCTAACACTGAATAAACCTTTACAGATGGCTCCAGCACTCTTTGTACCACCTGGAAGTAGGTATAAAAATGCTCCGGTCATGGTCGAAATTCGCGCGATCGGACACGGCTTTTAGAAGTAAAAAGAAAAGACATCAGTATCTCGAGTCCAAAAGGAAATATTATTTAATCATTAGTTTCTTTGATGAAATTTATTTAGAAATAATGTTGAATCGCTCATTATAAACACATTGAATAAACGAACAATATTTCTAGTTGACAAGTTACACAAAAATGCCATTACGAGTAAAATAATAACTAAAATTGTGAATTAAGTATAGCTTTTGATATTTATTACATTTATTAAAAACAAAATATACATTTGTATCAATTAAAATGATGATGTTCCATAAGACTACACAAGTTTTGTTTTCATTGCCATAATTAGATTCGAATAATAACGGCGAGTAAAATAATATGGGATGTCATACACTTTTTACAGTGTAGCACGGAAGTGATGAAAATTGAATATTCGCAAAAAAAAAACGATCGAGTCACGTAGGTCAATAAGTAGACAAATAATGTTGTAGACAAGAACCTTAAAGCGTTGATTTGAGTGTGAGTATAACACTTAGGCCCTTATCACACTTCCTATTCTTTTGTAACATAAATCAATATCAGACAAGTTTAGTGAAATACTTGTAGGATACTTGAATCACCTCGTGATTTTATCACTAAATTTGTTTATTTTCTTTTTCGCGACTACATAACGAGAATTTTAACTGATGATAATGTCACGACACAAGATAATGTTTTATTATCAAAATGGCACGACTACAGGTACATACTATAGCCATAAGAGTAGATTTTAAGAAATTCAGTGATTTTGTATTTGTATCTTATTGGGAGATGTTCCACGTGTAAAATTTTTCGGATGGGTTATGCTTTAGAAAGTCCTTAAGGGAAACGTTATGTTAACTGGTGGTACTATTTAAGAATAATGTTAATCGCATAGTATCACAGGAAAATCCTTAAGTGTTGGTATGTTAGAAACTAGGAGGTAAATTTCACAGTTTGAAAAGCGTCTCACTTAAACGGGTTCTTGGAGCATAGAGGGATGGAGTTAGTTAGTAATAAGGGATTACCGAGGGTCTGGTGGGAGTCTCACAAAATAATTAGGCCGGGACTTGTGTAATACTATTTAGAAATTCTTACACTTAAACCACCAATAACAGTAAACCACACTCATGATTAGTCAGATTTTAATGCGAAAGTTTTGGATATAAAGTACGGATAAAAATCAATCAACTTATTTATTAGGAAAATTACATTAACATTATGTAATATGAAGTATGTATAGTATATTAAACGAGTAATCAAATTGAAGAAAACTCATACAAGAAGACTCTATGATTTGTGATTTTATTCTTCAATATTACATCTATTTTAGAAACATAAGCAAATAACAATATTTGTTTAAAGAGAGTGGTAAGGTGATAAAGAAAATTTGAATTATGTTTCAAAATACAAGGCTTATAATATCAAAGTGTCATAAGGTTATTTAAAATTTACCTATTTGAAGTTTTTGGCATCAAAATTTCTATTGCTTTTACCCAAATCATACTATAAATGTGTAGCAAACAGTAAATACGTAAAATTACTCAAATCATTTAATGGATCCTGTCTAGAAGATGAATTTAAAAAATAATATAAGATCAACAACTTTGTTCAACGAAAAAATATAAGGTAGGTATATGGTTTGAGAAATATTCGCACTAACACAAAAGCTTTATATTAAATCAAAGTGAAGTTTGTAAAAGAGCTTTTAGATTCTACACGAATAAAAACGAAAGTAATGTTATAATGATATAACTTTGAAAGTGTAAATCAAATATTAATTATTTAATATTACTATACAAAAATTATATCTCTCACTATCTTGGCTATTTTCTACCTATGGATTGTTATAAAGGTTGTCTAGCGGACGATGGAACTGAAAATAGTTACATTTTCTACACTGTGAAGAATACAGAATACCTGTTATAATTTTTGCATTTATATGTAAATTTATAAACAAGTTAGCGAGACTATAACAATATTGTTTAAACAGAAATAAAATCTGCATATTTTAATAGATTTAACAGCGCAGCATAAAATAATATTTAACAAATGTAAAATACTGTGGTCGTACGCAAACAAGAGAACGATAAAAAATATAATATTATGAAAGTACTATTATATCCATGTAAAGCGAAATCATTGACTTTATAACAGAAGAAATTACGACTTAATATATGAGTAATGAAATAAAAGTAATGTTAAGAAGAAATGTCTTTTGGACGTTTATGGTTACAAAGAATAATTCAGCTAACCGACAACAAAAAAAATTTTTTTTAATACAATCAGATGTAACAGACATTTTAAGGATTATATATTAAGGTATGAAAGAAAGCGTACAATAGGAAGAAGACGCGTTCCGTATATAAATGCAATAATGCCTACCTGGTGGAATCGTCCGACCCCTCAGTAAAGTTTCGTTCATTCACCTTAATACACGGATTCCAAGTTTTACAAAACCATTAACATTTGTGCATTACATAAATATTAAACACCTTCAGGTAGGAAAACATCTTACGAGAACGTTAGATGGTGTACAGATACGTATCATAGTTGGAAAATAACCAGCTTTAGGGTTGTGTCAAATACTTAAAAGTCTCATTCCGAAAATCCCAAGCGAGTGATTTTTCCCTCAGCTTTTTCTACTAGTTATTCAGTCGATGTGGTGAGGCGCAAAAGCCGGGGAAGTTGAATGGTTGGTAGCATTTTATCGGGGTTAAGTGTCGGTTAAGCCCGCGAACTTGATGCCGAGTCACTCGAGAACACTCCAGGGATACCCTGCCTTACCCCCGGAGGACGAGAGGAGGGAGGCACACATCACACCTCGCGTGGGATGAATCGGGAATAAGGAAGAAAGAGAAATATCAAACAAAATAGCTTTACCTTTCTTGATTACCTAGTGAAAAGCTCAAGTAGTTTAGTAACAATACATTACAAACATAATGACGATGCACAATACAGTGAATACAGTTTTATATTTCCTTAATAATGATAAATGATAACATTCTTTTAAGTGGCCCATTTATAAAACAAGAAACAATTTTAGGATATTTACAAGAAAAACATACCTGCAAAAGTAATAAATGAAGTAGGCAACTACATGGTGCTTCTTTCAAACCATTAGGTCCTCCAGTCTTATGTAACTTGTGTGCTATGTTATTGTTAAATCCGTAGCTATGGTTACAGGAATTATTTGAAGAGTGGTCAACATCGAAGGATTTTTTTAAAAACGACGGGTTTAGCGTAGATGAATCTGTCGAACATATCACTTGAAGGAGTCCTAGACGATCGTGCATTCTGTATAAGTATATATAATATATATCACCAATATAGTGTCACGTATCATTTCGATTTATTTATTTTTTTTGATACGAATAGCATCACTATTTTTTTAACAGATTGAAGAGCAATAATTTGGTTCAATATTATAATCAATAGTTAATTATGTTGCGAAACAAAAAAAATAACATGAGACATATAATAAGTAAGATATAAATTTAATGATTTAGGCGGGCAGCAAAATGTTCGACATGCAGATGAAATTACAAATATGAAATAATAATAATTTTATGAAGTGGTTAGTTAAAATTCTAAAAACGTTCGCAGAAAACTATCAAAAACAATTGCATGCGGCAGAATAATAAATTAACTGTTGACATTTTTATAATATCGACCCAAATAAAAACAAGCCGAGATTTTTTCGGTTATCGAAAATTTGTTTACTGAAACAATAAAAGAAGAGGACATTGACATATTGAAAAATGGATTCCTTGTTAACGTTCGATCACTGTCAATCAAAGAGTATCAGTATGAGATCCTGTATCAAAGTAATTACATGGGGGTCTAGAAAATAATTGAAGCGTATTAGATACCAGTATCAGGGAAATTCGAAAACGTTTCATTACATGACTGAGAATCACAAAGCAAAGGCATTTCTTGACTTTAAAGACGTCATTTGCTTAAGTATAACATTACTAATTAAAATGTGATGTAACAGGCAAATGTCGTACATTGATCAAATAAAAATAAACAATTAATTATATTTATTTTATTTTAGAAAATACACGGCAATTGCCTTTATAAGTAAGCAGATAAACAATTAGAATTTTACACAATCATTAGACACATAAAAAAAAAACAAAAATATAAAATACAAATATGCACAAAAATATTTTTATTTATTTCACAATCCACGGCGTGAGCCTTTTACATGTTAAAGAATAAACAATACACAAATCAAATATCTCATTCACAACACAGTAGGAAAACAAGAATTAACAAAACACAAAAGGGAATAAAAATAAAAAAACCATCAATACATGTTTATGCATATGAAAACTGTTAAAAAAAACAAAAAATATATAGGTATATATAAAAAATATACATACAAACAAAAACAAATATCACAACTATACTCCAGTTTAAGTCAAAAAATTAAATATCAAATATAAATATAATGTATCAAATCAAAAATCCACCCATAAAATCATACAATAGCACAAAATTAATTCATCATCATCTAAATAATTTTTTTTAACCACTAACAGCTAATCTAATCTATTTGACATATAATTTAAGTTATTATTTATTTACAAATTGAATATATTGTAGCGTTAAGTTTTATATTAAACCATATTAATTTGATATGTCATAAACCCTGAAGTAAATTCATACGTATCGTAACAAAGATTGACATATTCACATGGTCCGGTAACATTATATCAATAAAGTAAAGCTATTAGCTCAATGTGGGTGTGATTTAGCCAATAAATATGAGCTTTAGAGGCACTAGACAGAGGCGATATAGGCGCCGCCCAACCACGATAATTTGCCACAAAGGAACGGGACGGGAATGAATGCTGCAAAGATAATGCCATTGGAATAAAGAGATCGATTGATCATAAGGGGAACGTTATTAATGCCTTCATAGGTTCCAAGGTTTAAATTTATTTTTAATATCGACGCAAATCGATGCTGAATTCTTAAGTGAGCTGGTACATGAATAACAGCACACATTTCTACCTATTTCGATAACATATTAATTATTATATCAATCTTTACGTATTGTTGTATGTGAAATAGTTAGAACTTAGGAGTAACAACAAGGATATTTCTATCAATGTCTTATAATTAAAACTAAAACAATACAAGAAAAACAATAGTTTAGAAATAAAAAAAGCACAACCTAAGAATATTTTTACTTCATTCTTAACTACACATTGACCACTAATATCAATCTTTAGCATACGGCAGAGTTTAGATTATAAAGCATAGAATAATTATTATTGTTTCACACAACACTGCATTGATTAAAGCACAGCGACAATTAACTTTAAAGAATAATAATATGACGCGATGAAGGAACACTAGTTACACGAATGTAGTGATTAGAGAAAATTTATAATAACAAGTAGCAGTAGCCGCACTGCCACCACACGATCAACTAACTTCATGTATTTATTATAACGGGACATAGGATAGGAGCAGGGTTGTGTTATGTATGTTACACGACATCGTGATAATATTATTATACAATGTAATGTATAGGAAGTCTACGGACGCTGTCGATTCTACAGATGCTAATAACTACGAGTCCCTTTACGATTATTATCTACATGCCTCCATACTAAATATCATTGAGTAGCAGTGGTAGTGGCAGGTAGGTACTGTCTTATTATCATTACTTTCAATATAAATTAAGCTATTCGTCAATACATTTACGGCTGGTAGATAAAAATAAGTGTGCAGCTGATAGCGAGCCACCTTATACAGTCAAATAAAATACAATATAAGTACGACACGTATCGAAGTGATCAATTCAAAGGGAATTCTGCTTGGCAACTCAGTTAGAAAGCAAATTTATAGTTGAGAAAATATCACGTGGTGTCTTTTGAACTATAACGGTTTTACCTGCTGTCGAGGTGACTAGAGGATGATTTTTATTTTATTTTATTTATTCAATCAAAGATACGCCAACAGATTTTCAAGGTACGTAATGGTACGTTGGTAATACATTCTATTTTCATTTAATTTCTTCATATTAATAGGAATTTATCCATAAGATATTTAAATATATAATTCTAATAGGCATAATACTAAAACTAAGACACACAATAAATAAAAGTTAATTTTTTAGTTGTATCGTAAAGTTTGAAGATGGAAATAAAAAAAAGTACAATTATAATGAATTAATGATTAAAGGCCGCTTGTTAAAAGTTAATAAATTATAATACCTTGATATTATCGACCTCACGAGTTCTCAACAGGTGACCTACATACAATTAATTTTCATGTCAGAAAACAAAAAATGTTTACCGAATTCGAATAGACAAATATAAACAAATTACCACAGCGAGTGAAAACGAATGGAAACAAAACGCCACGGCGAACATGCGAGTTGTGAAAAATGACGATTGATTGTAAATGTCAACACGACAAAAACAATACGAATGATTTATATTCGATAATGGAATTTATTGATAATAAAGTTAGCAGTTTTTACAGAAAGGTTCATAGGATTAAAATAAATATATCGCAATATTCATAATGTAACCGACAATAATTGTATCATTAATTTTAAATCCATGCAGTGGAATTGAGACACAATGAGAAAGCTCAAATGTATTATTGAGTGAACAGTAACTATTAATGAAATATATAATATTATGTTATGTGCTTCATAATGGCCGACGTTCGGCGGTTATGAGACTAATCCCATGATTATAGGTCCTCACGATATTCAGCGTAATGATGAGAGCCTTGAACCGATGATAGAGTGGGATTACTAAGCTGTCGTTCTCGATCACCCTGACTAATCGCCCTTTCTCTATGAGAATGTTACAAGTCAATAAAATAAAAACAAAGAAATTTTCAAAAAATGCCTCGTTATATCTTATTGTATTTCAATACGATTCAATACGACGAGAAAAATTCTAGATGTTTTAGAGGTATTCATTATTGTTTATGCCTCGAAATTGCAGGGACAACAAAAGAATTGTTATCTGTCGCTTTATCACAAAAACATGAGACGGCAAACAAGTGTCGAGTTTTATTCTGACAAATCCTTCATCCCATTGTAACAACTCGTTAAGCCTAGCAATATAGCGAGACGTGGCTACAGATTACTGGAGCCTGAATTCCACCCAGTTTGATGAAACAAGAGTGATTTAATATTACACATACAACCGCACGCTTCAAACAAAATTTCATATATGTATATATTACCATTTCCCTTATTCACAGAATAACCAAATACAACTCATAATGAAACAAAATGTCGGTCAAAGGATCCTTTATATCAACAATTACCAAGTAGCTTCTTACGTACACAGTAGTATCTACATTCTATATGAATTAAAAGTTTACTTAGAACATTTGATTTATGTAATCATGAGGGTTTCCATAGCTATTCGGAACAAAAAAAGTCTCATTACAGATGATTTTCCAGATTTACAAGCGTTACGAAATTTGTAGATTCACGATATCAATACTAATTACCTAATTACTTAACATTCATGATTATTCAATGATATGTCCTATCAATTCACTAAATACGTAACGAATTAACTATTTAATAAGATATCTATTTGTTTCAATTACCTAGAACTTATAATTATGGGTTTCGACGTATGGAACACGCAAACATATCGGTTATTAATAAGTCAATCCTAAATAAGTCAATGTATAATACAAGTAGGTAGGTACGTTATGTCTATAAATACTTTTACAGAAATAATATGTAGTGGTGTTGAAAATAATAAGTCAAAATTCTCTTTGGGATTGCTTAGTCGAGTCGTTTAACGACGTGTATTGAGTGTAATGAGAGTGTTGTAACACGATTCGTGATCGAAATATAAAAGTGTGTCCTCTGAGATAAAAAGACGATGGAACGAGTGCGAGTAGTGTATGTTTGTAAGAAGGGTGACAGGACGTCGACAGGTTCACCCCCAGGATCGCTGAGTAAAGATGTATTATGTGAAAAAAGATATCGGCATGAAACTCAGTTTCATTTTTGTGTAGGTAAAAATGATTAAACTTGATATTAAAAAGTGTACTGCTTTGACGACATTAAAGGAAATGAAGAGCCTTGATATAAATGATAAGAGCGTTGTCAGTTTTATACGTATTATTGAGATTATATGTAAGATGTACGATGGTTTCGTCTCACATCTTGCTTTCAACAAAAATATGTAGTATTGGTTTACCTACATGTATATCACATCATCTTATATAAGCCTAATTAATTACTATTATTTTATTATGATCTTTTTGGATCGTACAGTTGTAACAATGAAGTATAAAACAGTAACCAAACCAATAAAGATAATTATTTTCCTTACCAATTAGTGATAAAACGTTTATAATATTTTATTTATAGAAAACGTATTTATCCACCATTAAAGGATGTTTATAATTTTAATCTTTAATACTGAATTAATCAAATGGTACATTAGTACCCTACTTGAAATAAATTACTTTTTAAAAATAATTTAAAACATAGATAGACTTATTTAATTGTCTAGAATGACATGTAGCTATGTAGAGAGATTTTTTTAAACAAATAATTGCGAATGAAGTAATATGTCATTGTAAACGATTCAATCCGCAGTTGAGCCGGAACAAGTAACAGAAAAGTATAATACAAAGTTGTAGCACTGTAAAAGTCAAACATTGATCAATCTATGGAACTCCAGTAACATTATTATACCAACATAAATACGATGTAGTAGTGAAAGATTGTGTTCCATTAGCAGAACACGATTCACGATACAATCAAAACACCCCGAGTTAATGATACCACGACCAAATAAATAGTGTAGGAATAATTTATATTAAATACCAAAGAAACACATTGTGCTATACGCATTTAATTTTATTGTAATAATATGTTTAATATCATTGTATTCAAATACGTATAAGTGTAATTTCAGTGGCTATTATTATATATATAAATTATACATCGAGTGTGAAAAACGTAAGAAATGTAGATACAACCTCACGCGAATGAATGAGTAACTTAGATAAAACAGATTAAAAGTACAAAAAAATATAGGTACACATTATTCTTCACAATGTTCTCAAAGTGATTTATTATCAACAAATTTCGAGACGGAGAAATATATCAACCAGAAATAAAAATAGCAACCAACGGAAACAAAATATAAAAAAACGCGGTTATAAAAATATATGATAAATAATACTCAAGGCGATGCTTTCAGTAGATTTGCAAATACATACGTATAGGAAGGTAAAGAACAGATAAAATGGTGATGAAACAAATAATAGGAGTATATAGAGACTCTTTTAAATCTCTACGTTAATGGGAGAAAATGTGCATCACCAAAAACATAGTGTAATAATTGAGTAAACCTTTTAAAAATAATAAAGAGTCGATGAGATTTTTATTGCGATTCAATTGTTAGTAAACGGTATTAATGGAACATACAGTCAATCACAAAGAAATGCAAACAAAATAATTACGTATAATATGTTGAGTGATATGTGCCTGAATTCGCAACACAAATCCAGGGAAATTATAATTATTCGTCACACGCATGGTAATTAATTATCTAAATAAGCCGAGCCTCCTTGTAGGTAATTAACAATAGGGAACATGCATGTGTGAGGAATATGAATAAATGTTATCAATTCATATTAATAAATATACGCTGATCACGAATATCCTAATAAGAAACCATAAAATGAAACTTTTCATTCTTTATTTTCATTTTAAAAATCCATATTTTCTGTTATTGAATTAGTCCGGTGTGACGTCGCTAGGCGCTATTTTGTATTGCCACACATTTCACTCTTAGTACTGTTTGTAGCGCCTGATATTGTCAAACACTGCTCCGCCACGAGTGGACCTTTTTGCGGCGAAGTGTGAAAATTGCTTTTTTAAATGGTGATAAAAACCTTAAAAATGCACATTTAAAAATATAAAAAGTACCATAATTTTTCTAATTTTCTGTACTATTTTTTGGGTTGAAAAATTTTTTTTGTGAAAGTTCCCTATTGAGATATGTTATCCCATTTGAGTGCATTGAGGAAATTTATTATGACAGAGCACGTGCTGTGCCAGTATAAGTACGGGTAATATCCACTGTAATTCAGTCAGAGTGGCACGGGTTGTGTTATTTTAGTTTCTAATTCCGCAAACAAATGCATTATCAAAGTTCGTGTGATTATTAAAACAAACATTTCAAGCAACTGTCTGAAATATAATACATGGCGCTAATGTCATGAGAAATAATGTGGGCTTCACAACTATCGCGTATTAGTTTAACCTTCTTTACCAAACTCGCTATGTAACACAGTAACAAAATATTATTTCACAAATGTACCAAGCTTTTCAAGGGTGTGTTAAGGTGATGGAGAATTCACATTTATAGCGTAGAAAGTTGTGTGTGAGTGCTGAGGTGAATAATGATGTTGAGGAGATAAAAAATTATACAGAACGCTAAAAAATCTAAGCATAAAAGTTTGATAACCAACTGAAAGTACAGAGAAGGTATGTAATGGACAAGACGGAATATAAACGAACATAATAAAACACCAGGACTCACAAAATAAAGGAGATGTAAGTTACTTAGGAAGTGTATTAACCATAACCAGTCCACCGCTGCGAATTACGGTCATACCGAAGAGGAAAAGGTGAATAATACTTTTATACACAAGTACCGTGCTTCTATTCTGCAGTTTCAAGTTATATATGTAAGGTATTATAAGTGTGTACATATCTACTTCGTAGACATTTCCTAGAGGCGGAAACTCATCCCAATGTCAGGATATCAAATTCTATTCAAAATTAACTCTAGGGAGCTGGAGATTTAGATTCGTGTAAGTATACGCTGTTTGAACAGAGCCTGAAAGATGAATGAGAGAAAACTCGGTAAGCCTCGTCACAGAAAGTCTGCGTTTTATCGATGTTGGGAATTATCTTAAAACCTACCTAATGGCAAATTGATGAATCCAAAGTATTATCCCTATAAATATATTTTTAAAAACTCACGCGTTACTTTATTTCATCAAACATATTTTAAATAACAAAATCGTTTTAATCGTCGCGCTGAAATTACTAAAACCTACTATGACTTGATATAAAGTAACTTTGGTGTAATTCAAATGATGTATCCAATCTTACGTCTGTTGTTTTGAAAACTGATATAACTGATCATTATATGTGTCTTCTAATGCGTTCACATCCAATTAAAAATAATAATAAACAAAATTCATCCACAACTAAATTAGTGAAACGACTTGATATTGAACTGTTAAAACAAAGTTTGTCTAAAGAAACATGGGGTACCGTTTACGAATCTGATGATAGTAACATGTGTGCAAAGTCATTTGAGCTAATATTATCTGCACATATTTGTTCTTGCACGAAGGAATCGAGCATAAAAAACAAATCTAAAAGTAAATGTATAAAGCCATGGATAACACCGGGATTATTAATTTCTATAAGAAACAAGCAATCCTTTTATCATAAAGTTAAAAATAATCCAAATAACCTACAATTAAAAAAAATGTACATAACATATAGAAATAAATTGAACAACATAACAAGACTGAAAAAAGAACAATATTATATAAAACAAATGCAGCAAAATGCAGGTAATTCTAAAAAAACATGGAATACAATAAACAGTATTATTAACAAATCAAAAAAGAAATCTGCAATTCCATGTATAAAAATTGATACACAAGTAATTGATCCAGAAATCGAACCGGTTCGGTGTGCTAATATTTTTAATGAATTTTTTGCAAATGTAGGAAAAAATTTAGCAGCAACAATTGACGCAAATGAACCATCAATACTCATAAATATACTCGAAACTGAACTTAATCCGAACCCCAATAACGAATTTAATACAATATTTAACAGTTTTGAAGTCACTTCGGAATCAGAAATTAAAAAGATTATTATGGAAATGGGAGGTGTTACAGCCCCTGGATTCGATAACATTTCGGTAGAAATACTCAAAGATTTAAAAGATATCTTAGCGAAACCTATAATGCATTTAATTAATGTGAGTTTTAATTCAGGCATATTTCCAAACAATTACAAAACAACTGTTGTATCACCAATATTTAAAGCAGGATCCTCAGACGAAGTAACAAATTATCGTCCGATTGCACTCATATCAAATATATCAAAGATATATGAAAAAATTGCCAAGAAACGATTGAATTCATTTATTAACGTCAATAACTTAATACATCCCAATCAATACGGCTTCAAAGCTGGATGTGGAACTAGTGATGCAATTGCCAAGGTTACAAATTTGATTAACGAGGCGTTGGATGGGGGGGATAAATGTCTGGGAATATTCGTCGACTTGCGAAAAGCGTTCGATAGTATTTCACATGCAAAATTAATGAGCAAGTTGCATAGTATTGGTGTTCGAGGACTGGCATTGAAATGGTTAGAAAACTACCTGTTACACAGAGTACAAATGGTTAAAATAAATAACCAACTAAGTAATCCTTTGTCGTCGGAATTCGGGATTCCACAAGGCACAGTGATAGGTCCTATTTTATTTACACTTTACGTGAATGACATGTTTGATCTTCCCATGCATGGTCAAGTGGTTTCATATGCCGACGACACTGCTATTATAATAACCAATAAAAATGCCGACGATCTGATAAAAGCGGCAAATGAAGACATTAATCGAATCAAGAAATGGTATGACCTCAATTTACTGTCGATGAACGCCGAAAAAACAGTATTAATGCACTATTCACTAAAAACTAGCGGAGATGCGCAATTCGGTAATGTCACTGTACATGATCGCAATTGTTCAGACCCTAATACTGACTGTAGTTGTACCCCACTAAAATCCAAAACTGTACTTAAGTACCTAGGAATATTGATCGATAATAATCTTAAATGGAAACATCAAATAGAAGCAACTAATAAAAGAATACGAAAATTAATATACGTATTTTTGAACCTAAGAAATGTAGTTAATATGCAAATGCTGAAGGTCGTATATTATGCACTATTCCAGTCTATTGTGCAGTATGGAATTATTGGCTGGGGGGCAGCATATCGAACTAGTTTAATGCCGATTGCAATATTGCAAAAGTTGATTATTAAAATAATTCTAAAAAAGCCGCGTATTTTCCCTACCGAAGAAATGTTTAAATTATTTCCAGTACGCGACGTATTTGAATTGTTTAATAGAGCGGCACTCCTACAGATTCACAAAAATGTCGTGCAGTGTCCATTGATTTACAGTACGGTAGTGGTTGACAGACCTAGATCCACTGGCAAGTTGAGACTTCCAAAATACAAAACTACGACAGCTCAAAACCAGTATTATTATAAAGGAATTGTAATCTTTAATAGTCTACCAGCTGCTATACGTGCTGAGAAAGACTACAAAAAATTTAAATTTAAAATAAAAAATATAAAACTGAAATAATTGTATTAAAATGTGTGTACCTATATGTGGGTGTATAGATTGAAGATTATTTTTGTACTGATAATCTGGGTTGATGGCACTTAGACATCGGAACCAACAACAAAACCGCTTCATAAAAAGATATCATGAGTTGCTTCACATTTATTATAATATTATTGTTGTTACAATTAGACTTAGTATTATTTTGGGTAATGTAGGTAGACATACGATAAAAGTTGAACAATTTTGCTGACATGTTTAATGCTATATATTGTTTATTGTGGAATTTGTTTTTTGTTGTATCTACCTATGTATAATTATGTGATGTTTTATATAATGTAATCTGCTCCCCTCCTTTACACAAGTTTACTTTTTAAGGAGGGTAAAACAGTAAAATACATGTACACTATTATTTAATATTGTAATAAGATTATGTTTTAGGTTATTATATTTTTTATGCTTAATAAATAAAAAAAAAAAAAAAAAAAAAAAACTTTTACTTAATACAAAATAATTAAGCTATTAAGCTTATGACAGAATTGTAGAATACGCATCATTAGGTTTTATATATTTCTAAAAGTAATATGTACCTATTATATTATCAGTAAATGTTTCTAAGTGTCATTAAAGTCCACCAACCCTGAAAGTCGGAATATTGGATATGATTACTAACGGTGAAAATTTTATAACGTAATGGATACGAGACGATTAAAGTGGATACGAAACTTGAATGTATAGTAAATATGCGAGAGTAATACAGTAAATAACACGTACTAATGTGTACCTATAGTACAAAACTATGTTGGTCCATATTATTATATTGTGATATTGTTATAGAAAATTTGAGGAACCTAACTATTTTGAGAACAGTCCGGTTTGACTTGTTGTATGTTAACTAATAGAATTATTAAGTTGACGGCTACTAGAAGATTTGTTCCCATTACTTTATTAATAAATAATAAGGTACCTAAAATCGTTATCTACAGATTAAAAACTTAAGAAGGCTATCCATCTATCTATATATCTATAGACTTAAGAAGGCACTGTTAAGAAATACCGGAATGTCAAGAACCAAAATCAACACAGGATCTTGAGTTTGAGGTGTTGAAGAAAATATTATAATTGAAACCAAGATATCAACCATAAACCTAATATTTTATTTAAACCACGCGTTTTATTCTTAGTTCAGATTTTAAGAATTCCTTGAATTGAGTGAATAGGAGTTGAAATTTGAGAAATATAAAGTATAAACATTTCCAAATAAAATATTTAAACTTGAATTACAATGCTTATTTGTTACATTAATTTAAAATACGCTATCGCGATTTCAGTGCAGTCAGTCTTGAAAAGCTCGTCAATGGTGCAAGTGCACTGAAATCGCGATAGCGTATTTTAAATTAATGTAAGAAATAAACATAGTAATTCAAGTTCAAATATTTTATTTAAAAATGTTTAGAAATTGTTACATAGTTAGTGCCTCTAAAATAAGTGAAATAATAAACATTTCAACAACAAATCAAGTAGGTGCCGTCAGCGTTATTAGGTCTGCTGGAATCCATTTTGAACTTGAAGTGTTTGAAAAATAATGTTATTATTCACTTAATAAAAATGAAATATAAAAGAATTCAAATGAACACGTTTAGGAGAGAGTTTTCAAGGCTTTCCCTTTCGCCATCTACGTGTGCGAGCATTGAGTAGGTAAGTCAATAAGATGCGGCGAAATTACCGCTCTACAAAGGAATCGTAAAATAACATGTGCAAACCAATCAGAAGTGAGGACAAGTGGAATACTACCGAGTTTCACTACGACTCAAGCTACTCGAGTGAGATATGCTATTCTAATGGATTATTAAATGAGGAGCAAATGGATCATGAGGTAGATAATGTTCCTGGTAAGAATATTATTATACAACATAATATATGAAATATTACCACAGTACTAGAGTAACGTGCATATTATCTACATACATTCAAACAGCCTTAAGAGAAGAGTAATGTACGCTGAACGAAGTGTTAATCAATAAACCAATAAGACATATTTTATGTGTAATAACACACTAGAGGGAAATAACCGGGCTTATAATACATTACCAAAAACTGTTATACTTACGTCTTAATCCAATATAATGAGGGTAAGAGTAACTGATATTTAATATCTATGAAAAGGAAAACTTTTGTTATTATTATGTCAATCGAGAAACAAAGGATGGACCATTAAAGTTTTATATTTATGTCCACTTTCAATATATCTCGCATCTTCTATGTAGCCATAATTTATTAAATATCTTTAGATATTGCTTCACTGTGTCGGTGTTTAGGTAGTAGAATTCCATATCGAAATAAATAAAACAAGCGTTTTATTCTACTATTGATTTAATTTACGTGAGAGACGTCTTTCGTCTTATGAGGACATTGTCAATCATAAGACGAAAGACGTCTCTCTCGTAAATTAAATCAATAGTAGAATAAAACGCTTGTTTTATTTATTTCGGTTTAGATATTGCCATCAAAAATTGTCATTATAAATCCTTGGTTAAACATGTTTACGTATTAAGTGCATAATATAAATGTACCATTGAGTTAGTACCCATAATATAAGATTCTTATTTGGGAATTAGTTCGATCTGTGTGACGTGTCCATATAAATGTTAAATTATGATACACATGGAAGTTCTTTATGATACAAAGTTCGTACTGACAATCTATTCAAGGAACGCGTTACCATAAAATAATCATTTTACTAAAGTCAATACCATCCCATTTCAATAGACGAGACTGATGTAATATGTAAAAGCACTGACAATAACATCCCGTGGAGCACCCGGTAAAGAATTGGTCTCCCACTCTTCTGCGTAAGTTTTCGAGTGTCCTGTAAAAGGCAGGTGTTCGAAAAAATTAAGACATTTTACTTCTTAAATTCAGCGATGAGGTTTGCCACCCATCCTGAATGTCTTGATTTTATATTGGCACGAAGAGGACAGTTTGCATGTTTCTTACATGCAGCTGATCTGCTGGCTACCCCACTTGTGGGATATGCCGTGATGGTATAGTATAGTATAGTACTGACAATAACATCGTCTGCATCACCATTTTCAATCGACTGAACTCTATTGTAAGCATTTGTAGTTATAAACAGTAAATAATACATATCTATCAGATACAATTTCAACATGTATCAGATATCAAAAGTGAAATAAATATCAGTTATCAATCGAAAAATGTATTAAATTAAACTAAATGTAGAGAACGTGTCACAATCATGATAATATTAAATGTGTATAAGTTACGTATAGATATTGTGAAATTATTCACTCAAAATTATGATACTATTCCTTTTCAAAAGTAACCAACGCCAATAAGTTTAAATATTTGGTGAAAATATTTTTAAATACTTTATAAAAGCATTTAGTGTTGATTTTTTAATTCGACGAGCAGAGCTAGTAGATAATACTGACAAGTATATCATGCTTTGAATTTCACAAATTAATATTATCTGGCGAACAAACTATTATTTAATAAAATTCATATGATAAACCTACTCAAACATTTTGAAACATTATTGTTTGGGCACTTGGAAGTGTAGGTATCATTTGAATAACACAGAAATTGAAACTGTGTACAAACACAAAGAGGACCTACAACAAAACATCTAAGTAAAATTATAACAAGACAAACTCAAGAGAGTTTACTATGTATGTATGATTAAATACTCGTATTTCTATAGTGATAGACAAATGGAATTACCAGAAATATTATTATTAAATTCATTTGTATACATTAATCAAATGACGCAGACACCAATACATTTAACACATGAGCCACGATAAGTTTAGGATTGATCGTCATACATGTATTTAATTCACTGATAGTACAATTTTAACTTTTTATACCTTTACATTTTAAAACAGACTTCTTTTTGCGCAAACGTCCTACACTTTAAATACTTAGGTTCACAAAAAGATGAAATAATTATATGAAATTCAAGTGTTATTTATCACACGCCTAATGGGGTAGGAAGAGAAAGTGCGATAGAACCCAAGTCGGCATTTGACATTATGAAATTAAATGAAAAAAAAAACTAAAACAACTAGCGAACGCCTACATTTTAACAGTAAATATATTACACTATGAAATTTAAAATTATATTTTCGTGAAGAGATATTTATCACATTTAAACAAAGTTCCCAGAGTTAGATGAAATGAGAGAAATGCCTTAATTATTACGATTCTGGGAAAAATCCACTACGTCATATTATAATGTTATGATATTATGAAGAACTATTCTCCAAAAAGACTGCCGTATACAAATCTACCGTCAAAGGACAAAAAATAACATGTCTGGAATTACCAAACAAGGAACAATAAAAACGAATTTGGAATTAATGTCCTTTATGTTAGTCAAACACAAAGGAAACAAGCGGAGGATTTTGAAATTTACAATAAATGTGTAGTAAAGGCCTCGAGCAAGGTAAAATCATATTCTATTAGGATGGATCCCTATAAGGTTTACCACAATGAGATATACGAGTACACATCCAATGTAAGGTAATATATGTTTTATCGTATCACTGTAGCAGTACTATACTTACAGAGGTGCCACTCGGATATAATAATTCTGAAGATAATCTTTAGGCAGCCAGCGCTTTCCAGCCGCGGGACCAAAGAAGGAAGGAAATACGGATTTTTGAAGGAAAATAAATAATCCACAATATTATGCCAAACATTTTATTCTCGTGTGTAAATATTTAAGTTCAACAGCCCCGAGGAGGAAGAACTTCACATTTGTTTATAAAATTTGATGACTTGTTTAGGAGTATTTGGTTTAGTATTCGAATAATCGAGATATTCTATCAAGTTCACAAGAATACTGAGGTTAAAATTTAGATATTCTAATTTGCCTACAAAGTTAAGTAGATATGTGTAAAAAGCGATCAATGTTGGATTATAGAATAAACCGATGATGATGGGTAAAAACGATGGACTAATTGTGTCAGCAGAAATAAAAAAAATCAATACACATGCGTGCAACAAATAATATTGCATGGCGATGAATTCCACATTAAAATGTTCACATGGTATGGGCACATATTATTAGTATTACATCAGAAGTATAATAACATTTGTACTGTATTTACATGTGTAGGAGCAGTCAACCTGATGCATCCCGTGCGGACCAATTAATAATGTGAATATTGCTCTATCAACAATAATAATGTGGTACAACATTGTATGGTATTGTAACAATGCAGTCATTTAAATATGTTGTAAATGCATATTTCACATTGCGGACGATACGCGTTGCCAATATTGCACTATTAAAGGTTTGGCAAAAAACCGCTAATAAAATATCAATCTCAATACATTTTAAGCTAACCAAAAATATAACAATATACTCATTGTATTTTATTGTTTGTGGAAGGAGTCCTTATTTATGATTCATCGTAGTATAATTTACATGAGAGAGATCGCCCCACAGCTAGCGGTTACCCAAAAACAGGGAAATCTGATACATATGTCATGTACGAACAACAAAGTCTTATGTTGAAATAAAGCTATATTATTTAATGTATATTACAGACGGTTTCTAACTGAATATCAAAAGAACAAAACCTACGGTGTGTAAGTGTGCATTGCCATGCAGTATGTATATTGTATACCTACACATTGTATAAACTATATCACCGTTATGGAAAATTGCGACGAAAACCGAAATATGAAAAATATGATGGATTAGAATAATATTCCATACATTTACGGGAGGCAACTTAAAACAATATAATGCCTTTGGTACTTAACTCGAATCTTCAAGCTTTCGAAATATTTATTAAAAGCTTCAGCATTAATGTTATTGGAAATGAAATAAATTAAATCTCCGTATAATAATGTTTGCGAGCAATATCCAAAAAAATAAATAAAATCAAAATTAATATCTAAAATTTTCACTCCTATGTTACAGAAAAGCATGAAATATGTTTGAAAATAATGCAGACATTTCCATTATTTAATATGTTTTCTCATGAAATATTTTCATAAAATATCTCAGTAAATAAATATTTTCCACAATCGTTATAATGTATAATAATTATGTCATAATGAAAATTCTATGACACTTATCATCCGCCGTCACGTCAGATGACTTCTAGGCCGTAAACAATGGATAGATAGTATTCGATATTTAATCGATATTTCATTATACATTACACTAACGATCTCATTTTTTGCACAAAGTTTTCGTCAAATCACCAAATATAATTACCCATCACCGACACAGTTATTGCGCTTCAGTAGAGCGGTACAAGGACTTAATTTAAAGAAGGTACTTTTCCACGTTTATTGCATTTTGACTTGGAGACATTCGATGCACATAAACATAAATGTCACTGTTAAATAAAACTACAATCGACTTACTGCAATATGTAGTTGACTAATGAGTTCAATTGTCATAAAATCGCGAATATAATATCATGGTGAAAATTTTATCTATGTTTGCTATCTACTAGGTAAGTGTAAAAGGTAGTTATTAAATTAATACAAGAAACGCTTAATATTACATAATAATACCTAAGTATCAATTTATTCAATACCAAACTTTTTATTTGGATACGTGTACTTGTTGCCAAATAATAAGGTTTGGTTTCGCCGCTGAAGGTAGGTTTGCCCAAGAACATTTTTAATATAGATAACACAATAAATACGATATAATAAGTTATTACAAGTTATCTCTGCTTACACAGAGAAGATCCACATACTTAAATGAGGAACTCGATATTGTGTTTACACTAAGATCATGTTAAATTCAAAGGGTGGTGGAGGTTGCTATATAAATTGATTAATTTAAAGCTTTTCGCTGACAGTGTGACAGCCGATGGAATCTCATGATAATGAGAGTGGAAATAAAATGATAAAAAACTATTGAAAATATTACATTTACGATTGCTCAAGGGTAAAAAAGAATGTTCTACTAAGCATCCAGGTAAATGAAAGCCTATTAAACATTTGTGTAACACGTGCAGATAATTACTTATATAATACAAAGTGTATATATCATAACTTAGATGAATTATTATTTAGGTAATGCGTAGGTAAATGTAGTATTAGAGCGATGAGAGCAAGAAGAAATACAAAGACAATAAACCGTTATCTAATGAGAATGAGAGGAATAAGGAAGACAAATAAAGAGGTTGTAAATGTATGAAATCCTCTCGACATCTCCGTCGCACGTCCGGCAGTTTGTCTCGTGATGAAATGAGAGTGGAAATAAAATGATAAAAAACTATTGAAAATATTACATTTACGATTGCTCAAGGGTAAAAAAGAATGTTCTACTAAGCATCCAGGTAAATGAAAGCCTATTAAACATTTGTGTAACACGTGCAGATAATTACTTATATAATACAAAGTGTATATATCATAACTTAGATGAATTATTATTTAGGTAATGCGTAGGTAAATGTAGTATTAGAGCGATGAGAGCAAGAAGAAATACAAAGACAATAAACCGTTATCTAATGAGAATGAGAGGAATAAGGAAGACAAATAAAGAGGTTGTAAATGTATGAAATCCTCTCGACATCTCCGTCGCACGTCCGGCAGTTTGTCTCGTGATGAAATAATTGAGAATAATAACAATATAAAGAAAGCGTTGTTACAAGAGTGTTATTGAGATATAAAATAAAGCCGGAACGAGATAAGTCACATAGGACCGCCGGGGGTGGAACCGTCCAATCATGAAACTGACAAAATGAGAGGGGCGCAAATTAAAAGAAAATAAAACTGGAAAAGAGAAACTGAAGGGTGTTACATTTCATCTATTTCGGAATAAAAATGTCGAATTGTACATACTTAATCCCTTGAGTGAATACGTAACGCAGAATCCAAACATATGTATGCGGCTCAAACAACAAAGCTTTAACAAATATCAAGGAAAATAAATACCAACGGAAAAAAGCGGCATGTAACTAATAATTTTCCAGGCACACGTACGTAATACAAACCTAATACGAAGGGGGCGATTCTCGTATTCTAAGTACATAGAGCCTACCCGCCTATTTACCTAAAAAATGAGGTAAAAATGTGAAAAACTATCTATCTACAAATTTATCGGTCAATCAGATACTAAACGAGGGTACTCAGATCAGACTGAGATTTGGAGATTTTCAATTTATACTGCGGGTCACTAGCATTATAAATCTGTTTTAATTATGTAGGATAATTACCCCTTTTAAACGATAATGCGGACAGCTAGAATGGAAAAATCTTAATTCCAAAATATTTAAATTTCTCCATCATAACAAATATATGCAAATCAAAAACACGTAAAAAACTAAGACGTGATGTAGTTTTAAATGGGGTTAGTAATTAGTGGCATGTCGAAAAATTTTACACTGGGTTGGGCCATCCACAATATAAAGTTATTACTTATGTACGTACAAAGTGAAAACAATGGTTCCATTTCATCTAAAAAGTTGTATAAAAACAAAAACAATAAACAAATACCCCAAATTATTACATAATGGTCACCCATCTAAGAGCTGAGATTTATCAACGATGCTTAACTTTGGATATCGAATGAGAACTGGTGGATTCATCACGTATTGTTAGAATATTGTGATAAGCCATGTTTATTTTTCCATATAACTTTGCATATATGTAGGTATGTATCTCTATCCAGATTCCAGAGCATTAAATCGTATAAAGCTAAAGAGATAAATAATAATCCTCATAAAAAAGAATGATTGAAAGGAACTAAATTAATAGGTACCTACAGCACTACTGCATGTACCAAGGTTTTTTATGCTTCTGACGACTTTGCATCGAATTCGCATACACGATGCACGCGAAATTTAAAACAATTGGATCGATTAAAGGTATTAATTTTGTTATTTTTAAACTATTATCAAGCTTGGAAGGTCCGACTTCTCGGTTTGTATGGAAGACATGCCACCGGGTTAGTAAATTCAAATAAATAAAAAAACTTTTTCCACCCCGAACATAATTTTTTAAACGTATTTATATGTTCCGCCTGTCTAGGGAATTGTGAATTATGTACAAATGAAATATAAAAAGGAGTACTTCGCTCCAAATTAAAATTCAGCTACATTTGTGACAATGAGTTCAAAAATGCAGTTGAGTTTTATGATAAATGTTCACAAATCGAGAGCTCTAAAGATATGTTGGTATTAAATTAACTAAGACGACGAAATATTCCTTCAATAAATATCAATTATTTTTAAAATTAATAAAAATAAAACCACTCACATTAAGTACTTCCAGAGAGAGTCATTATGGAAGTACTAAATTTAAGTGTTTTATTTTTATTAATTTAACACGAATTTTTACCCAGTAGCGTCGATCGACAAAAAGTAAATTATTTTGAATTTCGGAAGGAATTATTCAATGATGAGATAGCTTATTCAGGTTTTCAAATAAAAAAATGATATTTTTATCTCATCTGCAACATAAAATATATTTTAAAACTTTTTTTATATACCATTGAGTATCCTAGTTGACAGGCTGATTTGTCTCACGTGAACCAGAAAGCTAACAAGATTAGTCCTCCTGATGATGCCAAGTAGAAGCCTTGGCGAAAACGTTTGAGGTGAATAAATTTAATTTGGAAACTATACAGTGTTTTAAAATCATTTTAATTTAATAATAACAAGATTTGATTTATTAGAAACATATAAGAGTTATTGTAAAGTCAATAAGTTACTTATATTATCAAGAAAGTGTGATGGTATGTTTATATAAAATAAATACTCGTGTAGCGATGCGGTTACATCTAACTAAGTTCATGGACAAAGCATGCAAAATACCGCACTATAGGTTGCATAAAATCAGAAGCAACTTGTCTCGACAGATTCGCAAGTTTAATAAATATTAAGAAAAGTTATATTTCTTTTTAATCGCAAGAATAATCCAGAAGTCTGTTGATTCGTATGGTTACATATTCACATTTATTGCAAAGAAAGTAGATCACAATATACGTTTGAATTGTTAGCGCAAGTTTGTATTATTCGACACGGTAGTTAGGTACGTTGGCAGTTTATTCATTTACCACATTATCTAGAGTAAAAGGAAGTGACGAATATTTAAAGAAAACAATAAAACAGAAAATATAATGTCGAAACATAATGTTTTGTGATTCTATAAATAAGAGCATGTATTTGATATGCTGTATTATGGAATAAAACCGGGATGGGCCATATGAAAATAAAACGTAAAATATTTAGAGCGAACTTTATTATGAAAGTTGTGTGAATGTCGGTTAATGTAAGGGAAAAGTCACGGAATAATGCATTTATTACCCCTAGACGTGTGCTTCGATAATGATATGTGAAATCACGTAACAAACAAAATATTTTATGGGGTAAAGCAAACCCCAGTAACAATGACTGGTGGAATGCGTACATAAATTATTCAGGTTGGTAAGTGACGCAATTACCCAAAAAGTGGTCCGTAAAAACACTTCAACCTTCCCTAAGCAAAGGCATTTCTTAATGTTTCAATGGTATGGCAAATATATTGTATGTAACATCGAAAACACATTTGAGGCGATATAATATGTAAATAATAGTAAAACCTTTTCAAATACATAATATGTACCCGACGAATAGGTGTAGGTATTTTAAACAATCATTTTCTCTCTCTCTCCTTTCTGGCATTGCACCTAAAACATGAGTGATGCAGCAAAAAATCATTATCTTGTGCACAAAATATACAGATAACAATGTAATATTTGTTGTGTTCTTGTATTTCGTCCAGACGCCTTCCTAACTTTGTTCATGTTATTGAAAGTCCCGCTAGCAGCTCCTATGCGGTTTGGTGATTCCGACCGGAGATCACCCTCTGGCGTCGCAAAATGTCGCTTGTTCAATGCGTGCATCATCCCAATTCTTCTTTATGGCTGTGAGTCTTGGCACTTAACCAAGGCTCAAGAGCGGAAGATACTAAGCTTTGAAAACAAGTGTCTTAGAAGGATTTTGGATGTCAAATGGTATTAACATGTCACAAATGATGCTGGCTGTGCGCCGACGCACCCGGCAGAGATCTGTAATCTCCGTAAAACAGGAGAGACGATGGTCCTGGCTGGGACATGTTCTGAGAATGCCCAATGATAGTTGGCCAAAAAGAGCACTGTTCTTCCGTCCACAAGGGTTTCGTCGGCCCGATCGCCCATCTTTCACAATACAACGTTCTCATGACAACGAAATCAGAGCGCAGGGAATGTTGTGGAAAGAGGTGATGCGATTGGCGCAGAGACGCTCTAAATGGAGGAGGCTGGTTTCTGCCCTGTGCTCCCGAAAGGAGCGTTGAGGGCGATGTGTGCGTGTGTGTATTTCGTTGCTTCTTCTCCTTTGAGAGTCGTATAGGTACCTCGATGTTGGCGAATGCCTCTCTGTCCCGTGCAACCCGGAAAAACTCCACCCGTCATATTCCGGTCCAATTTAGATTGTGGCGCAGCCATGACATTTGCCTTCTGCCCACTCCTCATCCATCCTCAATTTTGTTTTGTATTATTAGATGTAGTAATTGATATTTTTGACCCCGCAAAATGTGACCCAGATACGAAGTGTCTCGAGATTAGACACACTTCAGAAGTTCTCTATGCCCAATAGCTCTACGTAAAATCTCTGTATTGGATACTAGGTCTTTCAACGAATGCGTAGTATTCTTCAATGTATCCACATCTCGAATGCTTCCTATTTATTTATTGTATTATATTAGCTTTCAGAGTCCACACTTCTGAACCGTACAATAAAACAAAACACTTGATCATTCTATGACGAAGTTTCAGATTCAAGTAGTCATCACAAATAACTTAGTGGTTTCATTTGATTGAATACAACTCTAGCCGTTTCTATTAGGTACATATTTTATTTCCACATCTGGGTCGAGTGTCTCAGTTATCACGGTGCCAAGATGTTAAAACTTTTGCATTTTTCAACACTAATGCCGTTCAACTGCAGAGATACTGAGAAGAGTCATCCACTTTGTTTTCATCGACATAAATGCTCAGTCCTTGTACCTGTCAAGAGTTTACATCATTCAGGACGATTAATATAACGTTAAATAATATTGATATTTGGGCTTTGTGTAAACAAGGGTTCAAAACAAGAAAATGTTTTAGAAGAAATAAATAATAAAAAAATAAGAGAGAGCAATTTATGTAGGATTGAAAAAAAAATATAATGTAAAAAAAAACACTTCATTTTCGGACAAAGCAGTTATTTCCAGTCTGAAATCAGTGAACCAATCTCCGAGACGGCAGCTGGCGTGCGTGACGATGATTTGATGCTTCAATCAGATACTTTCATCTGAAATATTTCGTTAGATATAATAATATATTATTCTCCGGTATTTTGAAACGATTCCATTCACGTAAATCTATATAAAATACATAATATACAAATTGTCGAGGCTTCTGAAAATATTTTCCCTCCAAATATATATTCACCTATTGCCATCGGACAGGCTATTACAAAAAAGGGACTGCTTTTTTAACACTCAATTTTTACGACGATTAAATTGGTTTCTGCACTCAGTGTTTTGTAAGAGTTAATTAAAAAGTAATCGCCAAAATGACTAATTTGTTAAACTAAAACACCCACTAAAGGCATATCACATATATTTGGTATATAAATTATAAAAAATCTACTTTTGTAAAAATGTACTTTTAATGAACTAAAATATCGTCTTATCTTAAATGGACTATTGCGGCGATCTTTCCACAAAACAGTACATCTTAAAAAAAATGCCTAGTTTACTATAAGATATTATTTATAAACCTTAATTCAAAGACCATGGAAATATAGAATACTAAAAAACCGCATCCATTTTCGTTTTGATGAACTACTTGGAAAATTTCGTGGCTGACAGCTACGTTAAGCATTTATTAAGGTACATGACAATCATAATACATTATTATAAATGTAGTATAATAAAATATCAGTTTTACGACTAGAAATGTATACGTGAGTAGTATGTTTATAATATGAGTAGGTTTATCTTGTAGTTTCATGTAATATTATGATCGCTGTCAATTGTAAGACGTCACATTACGATGCTTGTCAGTTTGTTTGCTCGGTCGGTCTTCATACAAAGCGAGAGAACGCAAGGAGCCGTGTTGTATATTTAAAATAGGTAAGTGTGTAGTACTAGATACATATATCTGAGGTAACCATATACAAACGCAATAATTCCAACCCAAATATCCTTGTAAGCATCTACACGTATATAATCATTGAATACTAAATGACTTCAGAGTCTTTCATCCTCACCTTGGGAGACATGAAAATCACATTAAGCTCGCATTCATAATACCGTTAGTTAGATAATGTTTTATGTACATACACATTCATTCATACAAAGTAAATACTTGTTAAGTTTTAACACAAAATAACAACATCACGGTGAAAATAATAATTGTACATTAACGTGCTGGTTAGAATTTTAGATTCTATCATTAAATGTAATTATAAACATGATAAACAGTTTAATATAATAACTGAATAGATAATTCGGTCAAGTTAGATGATATTATAAATAACCACTGGATTCTAATAATTGCATTAATTCTGTTGAAATGGAGTACATCAGGAACAGAATTAGAATAGCGGTGGAAGGATAAATTGAATTTTCCAGTATTCGTTGGAAGCATATTCAAAAATATTTAAAAATTTAAATATGAATTTCGTCTAATCGTAGTTATCACCGAATCAGCAAATTGTTATAATCTAGATTTCTAATTTAAATAAACGTTTCCGTTAAGGTTAGCACGATAAGATTTTATCTGACGCAGCAGGAATAATTTCATTAATAATGTTACAGATTGGATAGTTTTTAAGGCGTAAAGATATTAACATTGATTATCATAAGGTATAAAATAATGGTTTAAAAAGTTAAGAAGAGATTCGTTTCAAGAGAATTACAAAAAATAAGTATTTTACAGAACGATCTCTATTATAAAGTTAATGAATTTGAAATGATATTCAAAATATATTATATGTAATACTCTGCATTGTATTTCATTATAAAAGTGGCGCAATTAAGTCACAAAGTATAAAAAAATTAGCATACCATGGATTGTACTTAAGAATAAAAGTAAAAGAATTAAGTCACGAGTATAAAAAAATGAGAATACCATGCACTGTGCTTAACTAAAAATGTAGTGTAATTAAGTCAAGAAGTATAAAAAATATATCAGAATAGCATGTACTGCAGAAAACTAAAATGTAGCGCAATTACGTTAAGAAGTATAAAAATATAAAAGAAATTATAATTTTAATAATTCTTCTTATGACCTTGCATTCCCATCATCTGGGATTGGACCTCGTGGTATTCAACCTCAAAGTATCCATATACTGCGCAAGTGCTGTATCAAGTGCCCACAAGTTTCTTTTTATGGTCTAATAATTAAATTAAACTATCAGGTTTAATAATTAAATTAAAATATTTTCTAATGGGAAGACCCGTAAGTCTCATAAAAAAATTAGATCGATTTTTTCAATGTGTGCGTCGGTAAGGCAGAAAGAGTAGAAATAAAATATAAACACACTTTGGGATCGTCAATTAAAGTATCAAAATACGAATGTGTTTCCATAGAAAATTAATATTGATAAGATCAAATTGGAATTAGGTATTTCATTATGAACATATATCAATCAAATTTGGTTAGCGTTAAATAAACAAAAACCGCACGAGTGAAGAATTGGAGTAGGTACGTATAAACGGAAAAAATAATAATGCCAACATGAAAATGAAAACAAGCCAGTTTTATTTGTACAGCAAAAGACTCGTAATCGATTCTAGTAAATGACACGATTATCAAAATAAAAATACTCAGACGACGAATAGATAGACGCCCAGCGCACACAAACAGAAATTCATTAATGTATTCGATGGCATTATCAGAATACTGAGTAGGTATACCTACCCGATACGTGACGGAGGAGGGGTGTAAAATAAAATTTAAAAAAAAACATAACTTCACATAATCGAAATACTGACAGCTAACAACGACGACAGGCTTGCAAATAAAATAAAAATAAATTGTCAAACTAATAAGGTCACTGTTGGAATTATTAAGAGAGAGGATATAAAATACATGACAGCTAACAATGAAGATATTTACAGCCTTTCTGAATATATATGTACGAGACATGTTAAAAGTTTGACTAACAGGTGGAAACGAATGGTCGCAGTATATAATAATAATTCACAATAGAATGAGAAGGTTCATTCTGCAATAAACATATTACACGTGAAAGATTAACTGTGGTAATCAGTCTTCGTTAAAAATGTCTAAGATTTAGAAAGACGATATACAAAAAGAACAAGCAGGATTTAGACCTGGACGTAGCTGTAGTAACTAAGTATCAGCCTTAACAACAAATATTGAAGCAAGTTCTAGGGATAAAAAGACAGTAGTGATAGTTTTAGATTTGTCAGCAGCATAAGATACTGCATGGCAAAAATAACTTATTAACAATCTCCACAACCTCTACGAATGTCCATTCACTACAAAACTGGTAGAAACATCCTAAAAAAGGTATTTTCGCGAATATATCGATAAGGATATCAGCCGTACTTTTTTAACCAAAGAATGAAAGACTTCAGTGATCTGTACCGGCTCCGTAACTTTTGAATATATCAGATATACCATACATCCAGCCCAGAATGTTTACAAAGGCAGATATGTAGCTTTTGCGTGAAATCTTAAACGGCGACCTTCTCGATATGAAAAAAAATACTTAAAAAGAGGAAATTTAAGCTAAGCCCAAGTAAAATAACCATTATATCTTTCGTCTCCATAATGCACAGACGGGAAAAGAAGTCGACGTCTACTTTATTTTAAAGTCAAAGCTCTCAAATATGCAGCTCATACATCTAAAGCGTGAAAAAACACTACAGACAGAACACCAGAAAATCATCAAAAATCCAGATCTCTCTATAAGTAAAGATCATCATGAGAATTCGGATAAATAGAAGTTCCCAGACTTCTGCGCAATCCGAATGATCGGTGGGTTTCCTTCAATATACATAAAGATAAAGGACATCCATCTATTTATTGACTTAGATCGAGACATCCATATTGGGTAATAGCTGGAAGCGATAGCCGACCAACTAACGACAAGTGGCGAGATTCAAGGGCACCGACAATGATGAGAAACTAAAACCTGGTTCCTGATTCAACTACACAGCTTCCAGTTTCTCAGTTCTAGTTCCCCAGAAAACTTTGGTGCGCTTTGAACAGACTAAGGAGTGACGTCGGATGCACAGCGTCACACCTACATTAATCGGGAATCGTAGCCTCTCCGTCATGTGTGTGTGGTGTTGACCAAACAACAGACCACGTAGTAAATGCAAAGATGGGAGGTTCCAAGCACTTAGTTTATGGTCGGATAGCGCGATTTCATGGTTGGGAGGCCTTGAGATACAAATATAACGGGTATAACCCTTAGTAAAAGACTTCGTCTTGTACTCTAATCTGTTTCATGAAAATATTCTCAATCAATATGAGTGAAGAAGAAGAAAGATCCACCTCACACCCGGATATCTCAGGAGTCGTTAACTCCTACTTATCCACACATTCAAACCAAAATTGTCCTCACGGGCGGGCCATTGGGGAGGCCTGAAGGGCCGGCCGGCCAAAACCGCCGTCGTGGAAATCTTTTAAATCAATATGAGTGGGTGTGAAATGCGTAATATCAAATTCACAGTTTGAAAAGTAAAATGCTTCATTATCCAAATTCGCCTACGACCAACACAGAGTTGGCTGTATAAGCGAGTTTGGTACTATCGTTGTTTCTGCCAACAATGAATTATTATAAGATAAAAGCGTTGTTCAAACACTTCCGGCGCTGATAATTAGCCGAGAATATTATTAATGGGTTGAGTAATTTATCCAATGAGCGGAGCAACCTGCCTTTTCTCTCTTGGGGTAGGGAGAGAGACAGAGAAAGAATAAGAAAAGGGTTATAAAAACAAGAAGTACCTTTCTTTGGAGCAATTTCTTTGTAAAAAACTCAGTAAATGATTGATTCTAAATATATATCTAAAGAAAATGAAAAAAATATAGTATAATAAATCAAACTATATTCCAAATTTTCATAATACATAGGTTGATAACAGAAATTTTAGAGAGAATAATGTATGAAAAGACAGTGATTTTTTATTGCGGCTTTATGAAAATTCCAAACATTTTACGTAATAACAAATGCCAGAAACAGCAAGGACGCAAATTGTATTAGTCGAAAATGTGAAAGTCACAAGTCTAGGAAATTTAGGTAAAAATCATACAAATATATGGAAAGAGCATACCTAATCCCCGTGGTTTCACTACACCATATAAAAAAAACAGATGTTAGTTAGTTAGTTATACCATCACGGCATATCCCACAAGTGGGGTAGCCAGCAGATCAGCTGCATGTAAAAAACAGATAATAACACATATTATCAAATAGGAAAAAGCACGCATTATCAAAGGAACAAAGAGATTATAAAAAGTGACAAAGACTCTGAAGCGATGGTAGTCATAACTTTATACGCAATGTTGATAAGTATTAATAATGTAGTTGATTCATTTTGTTTGTATGGGATATTCATCAGTGTTGAGCACTTCACAATTCGTTAGAACCTTTTCTTATCAACGGATGTACGAATAATCTTCTTGAAATAAGAGAACTCTGTATTAAATATATATATATAGTAGATAACAGGGTATATGTACTGCGAAAACGCTGACGCATTTTGATTTAGCAGGTATTCCTAAGGACAAAAAAAGAAGGCTTAATAGTAAAACGTAACTATGGACTCAGGTAAACCATCGAGCGATTTTTTATATTATGACGAGGTGAAAAACTAAATAATGTGCTCTGTAGCGGGATATTTTGGAGGGACGATAAACACAATGTTTTCAAACAAATAATAAAATACGGGATGTGAAAACTTGCAAAATAAAAATGGTAGGACAAAGCGTTTACAACTTTGATGTTGTCACAAATTTTTCCATCAGAAAATTTCAACGTTGGTATAATTAACAAAAATAAAATATAAACAGGCATTAAAAAAATATCTTCCCTGTTTAAATGTCACAGTTGTTATGCTTATATGCGATAATACAGTTGTATTGTACCAAAGTGTACCGGGTTGTATAGTTTGCCTTCTAAGCACGACATAATAACATTCAAATAAAAATAATACAAACTTTGAAGGAAAAAAAATACTTAAAATATATTTGATGATGTAAATAGGCATTCTGTCATTAAATACCATTTATTTAAGTACCTAAACTGAAATATTGTACTTCTTTATGATTAACATGTTGATTTTTTTTCAGTATACTAATCAAACAAATTTGAAAGTCATTAGATATTTATATTTCAAAAATATAAATAAACAAACATAGCAAGACGTAATTATTTAGTCTATAGATTAACTATATTATAAATGGCGAATGGAATAATTACTTAAGTAAATTTGAGGTACAGGAAATACGGTACATTTTGCGACGAATATTTCAAGTGTCTTAAGAACTGATCTCCTGTGTCATCCATGTATATTTTGTAATAAAAATCTAAAAATCTTAGAAATTTCGTCACAACGTGCGTAATCTACGAAAATCCCACATGTCACAGGTCTCGTGGTTGTGTAAGCGGATTAGCGTTGTCTTACCATTAAGCACTGTCTCTTTAGACACGAGAGTGAAACATTACTATAGAAAATGCAGAGGTGGTTGTCCCGTAGGGAAGATAAGTGGCTATGTTTCGATGTCTAGATGAGACAGCTGAAAATATCACTCGAAAATACATCAAATGTAGAAATATTAAATGTATAACGTACATTACGGAACACCTACGGAGTACTTGTATACGCGCGAATATTATAGATGGACAAAAAAAGGAAATGTAATTTGTGAAATGGAATTAAAATGAGCCTGTACAATATCCTACCCGTCCCACTTTCGGCTTCGAGGTAACTATGTATCGTAAAATACTGTAATGAATATGCAAAATATTCGTATTTTAAATCACTACGAGATTTCTAATAATTAGCATAACACTTTAGTTAGAATCCCTTTGTTTGCCGTGCTCGTGAAAATTTATATATACTTACTGTATATCAACACAAATATAATGGTATATTGAGTACATATTTTGTGATTGTTCATAAGACATGAAAATATTCGAAACAAACTTATTTTATTAAATTTCGTGTCACACTTAAGAAAGTTTTATGAAACATTATGAAAGTCACCCCAAAAATTCACAAACTGGAGAACTTCTATTTCACCTGCTCCAGGACGAAAAATGTACTACATTAATTAAAAAGGTATATATTTGCATAAGAGAAGATTATGCTGGAAAAAAGGATGAAGGAGTGGTACCTTGTTTCAGACACTCATTAAGGGCAACATATAAATAGCTCAGGATACAGAGTGTATTAGCGAGACTTACTAAATTTGTCACGTTTCAGATCAGCATAAAGCAGGAAGAGGTAGCATGGAAACAGTAATATTATTAGCTCGAGGTTCTGATACTTTGAATCGTGGTATGCGAAGATTAGTGGCCGGAGTAATCAATGCAATCACAACATTACCTAACCCAATGGCAGTAATGCCAATGACTTATTACAACCTATCGAGTCTTTACTATTACTACTACAATACTACATAGTTGATTTGGTCTAGTGTGATCATGGTTGTCGCGAGCGAACTCGTTTATTTGTTTTTGTGCTGTCCTGTCTCCCTTGGTGGAGAGTCTTAGGTCTGGGTGGGATGTCCCCTAGGGAGGGAAGCGTCTCTACAGCGATGACGGTATCGGCGACTCGCGTGCTCGCCGACCTAAATACCTGGAAAAGTTTCTGGACACCTCAATTCAGCCTCGTGCTCAAATATGTATATAAATTTGTTTTTCTTATTTTTTTTTTCTGTTTAATTGTTATTTTATGGTTTGTAAAATTGGCTAAGAATGTTTTTGTACTTATACTTTTATTTTATTTTGTTTAATATATGTTGTTTTGCTTCTCTCGTATAGAGGTACATCGAAGGAGTTTAGTCAAAAGATTTCACACGGAGGTTTTGGCCGGCCAGCCCTTCAGGCTGCCCACTATGGCGCCTCCGTTGTGGACAAGATTTGTTAAGTGTAGAATTTCGGATAAATGGAAGTCCTCAGACTTCTGCGCTATCCGCGTGGTCGGTGGGTCCTTCAATACTACTACAATATATACCCGACACTTATCAGGCCTCGATCGGGTTAAATTTCACATAAATGATAAAGTAGCAGGACGCGTACATTACGTTGATACTGGATTTGTATTTAAACAGTTGTATTAAAATGTAAAAATAATTTTAAAAAATGAGCGTGAAAGCAGATATACTTCAGAACCTTATTTAAAACGTATAAAATATTATAAAATATTATACTCCTACCCTCTCACCGTATCTCAAGTGGGGTAGTTAGATAGGATTGAACGCCACACATATTTTTATAATGGTATTGGTATTACTATATTCAAAGCTAATATCGTATGTTCACAAAATTGTTGGGAAACAAAAAAAAAACATTAGCCCTGTTCTTTCATTACTATCTTCAATATTGAAGAGCAATTTACTTTTAGGTTTCGTTCGGGTTAAAAACATCGGCCAGGAAAATATCTTAGATACAAAATAATCATCAGGATACAGAGCGATACTGTAAATTACACCCGCTTATTTGGTGAAAGGGAAGCTTAAACATTCTCATACGCATCTGGGCAAATGGAATGTTTTCTTTTAACTGAATATACAAGGAGAATAACATATTTGATCAAACTGATAAATAAATACGTGTACCAATTCGTGTAAATCGAGCTCACTTTCAGTAAATATATATATATATATATATATATATATATATATATATATATATATATATAAAAACAAATGGTACAGGAAGCGAAAGACATAAAACGAAATATTTTAGGCATACATTTAAAAATGACAAATACAAGAGGCTTAGAAATAGGTAGGTATTTATTCTGAAAACATATTAAAATTTTCTAAGACGCATGTACCTACCTACTTGACACGTATCGCAAACATGGAAACGTAAAAAAAACCGTTAAGACGTGTGAAGGTAATCCGAGAGATTTCAGAACACATCCGGAATCCAGAAAATTCCAAGGAACAAAATTCTGAAACGAGATTACCAAAGACGACGTGTCAATAGGAGAGATTAAATTTATTAGTGACAGAAATGTCGATGCTAAAAATGTACACCAATACTATTTTAGATTTTTCAACTAGGTATATTTCATAAAAATTAATCCCTTTTCTATAGGAAACTACTACAAAATATTAGATTATACCTATCGTTATAATTTAGTATAGAAATCAATGATATTTTGGAGGGCGTAATAATTCCTTCAACTATAGCATAAACAAGCATTTTATAGTATTTAGGTAAACGAGTTAAATTATACTAATAATAAAGGACGGACGAATGGTTCCTAGACAAGTTTAATTACTATGGAGGGTCCACTCAGAGGGATTGTAACCGAGTAATAATAAACAGTCCGCACTTGGGACTGCGACACTGTGCTGAAGCTACAACGATTAGTTGGATGAATGAACAAAGTACCGCACGGTGCATGTAGGTATCTAGACGTCTCATAATGGGATGAGTAATTTGTTGAAGTAAACGGGACGGTTGAGATCTTTCACCAGATTCATAAAGATGATTAAATCCTGTAATATAAGATTACAACAGATTAGAAACTTACTCGTTTATATAAGTACTACCAACTCGTATACCTTCATACAAAGACTGCTATTGTTTGCGTGATACTATTAAAGTATTATTATTATTATATCTCCGTATGAATCTGACATGCAGCGTCCTAACCAGCTATTCATTTCAGTATTATTTTCATGCGCTTCAGTAATTAAGTACCTAGTACTGACACAATATCACAAACAACAACTGAAATGACGAAAAGAAAAAATTCTAGGAAGACACGTCCACGTTATCAAAAAGGATATTCATAATACTCACTTATAAAATACAATGCGAATTATTATTAGCTTTATTAAAGTTGAAATGATAGAAATGAGGTAATCGTAAAACAATCACATCGCAGTTGGGGGACAGAGAGAGGTTTAGAATTGGAAATAGTCACTAGGGAATAAAGCCTAACTAAACCATAAATGTATTTTCAAAATAACCTTCTTTAGAATTCATGATTTCCATACCGTAAAGTTATTCTAACATCAAACTCAGTTTTTTCAACAAATATTAATTATTGCGATATTCATCCCCAGACGGTTTTTTTACGTTGTCGTTTCATACATTATGGAAAATAATAAAACCCTTAACGACAAAATATACTGTGCTCGTAATATGAAAAATTCAAAAGTACGCACCAGGTAATACTGCCACCCCAGCAGGAAAATGATGGATGGATGTCCCTAAGATGTCCATTCCAACATCAAAATATGAACATACTGAGAATAACAATATAAGAATAGGACACATATTATTAAAAGTACGTCTATGTACAATAAATAGTTTTTTATTATTATAATTTTACGTATAAAGCGTTAGACACAAAACTTCCATGAAAAATTGTGAAGATACAAATGTAATAATAGTGCCCACTTGCTTCTACCGTCAGCCATTTTAGTGTAAAGTCTAATAAAAATAATCATAAATGGAAATTTTATGTAACATCCACCGCAGGGAAAGATAACAAATATAAAATAGTAAATATTATGAAAACACGAAATATTGAAACCGTCATAAAATATTATATTATGATATTGAAACGGAAGCTATAAAAAGTTGTAATTAAATTTGGTTTTTAAAACGACGAAAATCTAAATAAGCCCGAGTGGTAGAAGTATTTCACGGTAATAAACATCGAGTACCCTCAATAGACCATAGAGGTTGCTCTCACATCTCGAGGGGAGAGTCGAGGAGATGTTTGAGATTTCATTTAAAGGAAGGAAACAGGATGTTTGACAATCCGATTCAAGGTGAGTGGGGACATATTCCAATACAGATGGACGATTCGGGGACGAAATGTAATTTAATTTGATATACTGCGCGACGCACTAGAAGTAAACGGAGATGACATTTTTTATTTGTACATACTTGTTTATTTTTGGCACATCATCATAAAACAACCAAAATTAGAAAACAGCTTAGAATAAAAAAATATTGGGATGATATGCAGTGGCGAGATTTTCATGTGATTTATTCCATTTTACCACGGATGTGTTTTAAAAATGAAACGAGTAAACGAAAAAACCTTTTCAGTAGCCACTATGCCAATGTATAATATGTGGAGAGATACATTATGTATCGATTGAGTAAAATATGTTTTCGTAGTATCTACATAATATGTATGTTTGTTTGTACCCTTGGATCGCAGCACTAGGTAGTACGAAGCGTCACTGGAAGTTGTAGGACACATCAGATACGTGATACGATATTATGAGAAAATATGACACGAGAGAAATAAAACAATCTCAACAACTTTATCCATCAAACTTATACGAGGGGAATGTGTCATCAAAAACTATCTTCACTGTTTCGTATAACTAATAACCAATATGACAGACGGGATCTACATCTTATTCCTCGTACAGGCATCTACTTCATATCATATGCATATACTATTTAGAACACATTATATGCGGTAATTATTTCAAAATCAATACATGTCAGAGCCAAATACTGTGTAATAATGTCCTGGGTGACATATGTTTACGCGTTTGGTGTAGTGTATGTATTTATCGTCGCGTTGGTACTCGTAATATAAGATTCATATTTTAGTTCGGGACTAACTCGATCTGTGTGAATTTTCTTTGCATGTGTAATTAAAGGAAAATAATTTAAAATAATTTATTAACTATTCACTGATGTTATATTTAGGATAGTAGTGGAAAAAAGATTGTTTAATTGGTATGAAATTGTTCTCAAGAAAGGTTCATTTTGATTTTGCAAAATAATCACACTGGGCGTAATATCAATCGTAGAATTCTGTTGAATAAATGGGCAAAGTTGCACTTACTGATATCCACAAAGTCGCTGTCATCACTAATAAGGATTCATTTGTAATAAAAATATTATATAATATACTGCATTCAAATACCTGCAACAAAAGAGAAAATAATACATAAGAAACTTGCTAATATTAGAAATCTTAATGGTGGTTTAATCAACGGCATATTTATTAAATAACAAACAATATGATGTGTATAAATGACAATGTGTAGGATATAAACAAGATCATTCAATGCCAACAAAATTAGAAAATAATATTATATGATGATCGAAACCTCTCACAAACAAGCTGATACTATCATATCCATCCTAGAAGTTTAGAAGCTTTAGGGAGGCTTCAAATGAAATTTAATCATTAAAATAACAACGCACTTTAATCACATGATAACATTTAGATACCCATAAAGCAAATTATATATGGTGTAATTGAATTTAATTAAGCAAGACTCAAATAACTCACTTATGAGCAATCGATTTATTTAGCACGTGTATAAGTATGTAGGTAGGTGAAAAATATTCCAAAAATTGTGATTAAACGTGAATTGAACGATAAAGAATAAAAAAATAAAAAATAGCTCTTTATTATAGGACAAAATTTATGTGGCTTTTACGTGCCAAGGAACTTGAAATACTTGAAAATACATCAAATCAATTTGTTATATTGTATTTTCATTACTTTGATATTTTTTGTATGCATATCAAGAAAAAAAATTATATTTTAAAAGTAGGCAATCAATAGAATAGAAAAATATATTACATATAAACGCACACATTAATTATTTGAGGGTGAGTTTATTTTCCCTACGACACAAGGTTCATCACTCCGTGGAGTAGGGATATAAGTCTAGTATTTTATAAGCACTAAAATTCGTTTCAGATCTCCTTTTTATCGCAAATTCCTTTAAATTGTTTAATTTCATTACATTGTTTTGATGTTAAAGTACAAAGCCTTTATAAATTTTAAGTGAAAAAGTACAAGTAATTTGAAATATGTAAATTCTTTTTCTAGTTGAATTAAAACATTTGAGATATTTCATAACTGCCCGTATGGTAGAATACTCTACAAGTAAAACAGAAATTACAAAGATTATATTATAAACTTTGTTTTGAAGTACAAATGGAAATATGTAACAAATAATGTATATTTTGAAATATGGCTAAGTAGACAAAAACGAGGTCGCTGGTAGCTTGGAGGTAGAGTCTCGGCCTCGTGAATAAGGGGTCCGTGATTCGATCCCAGGAGTCTGCAAACTCCCCTTTCACGACACTAGCTTTTAGCTTACTGTGAAAGGTGTATAAGGTTGTATTTGGGTGCATAAAAAAACACAGATGTAAAAATAAGAAGAAAAAAAATCTCTCCACTGGCCCGATACAAAACTGCTAACAATGAAATACCAACAGTTTCTGAATATTGTAAGATTAAACTTTATTGAACAGGTAAAGGAAACTACCCTTGCCCTAGAGATGGATGCTCCATTAAACGACGCGGAATAAATAATCCAACAAACATACATACCTATAGGTATTATTAGCTGATACTGTAGTTCCGTCTCGAAGAAAATATTTGGTGCATTCTATGCTATACCCGTACGCCGTTATTAATTTATCACAATAAATAAAATTGAGCATTTTTGTCATATATTTTTTTGTAAATATCTATATTTATATCATCACATCGCATTCCAAGTGGGGTAGGCTGAGAGAACGGAACGGCACCTAATACATTCATACAGTTTTCCAAACATGCACACTGATCTCTTACACGACATGCAGCCGTTCTTGACAATTTGATCCACGTTATCAAGCCATGTAGTTCTCGGACGTCCACACTTTCCCACATCCCCTCTTTCTGATAGATACATCCTTTTCACCATCTTTTCATTATCCAGTTATTCCACATGCCCACACCATCGCAATTTATTTACGGTAATTCATCACGCAACGTTTTACCAACCATTCTCATCAGCAATCGTATCTCCATCACCAAATCATTTATTCCACTTTCGTCCTCTTTCAACCACGTACAAGTCTCGTTCATAGTTTCAATTTTTATCCATTGACATATGTTCATATACCCTGGTAGCAGAACAAACATAATACCAAACTCTCCTGTCGGAAGGGCTATAAAATTGTTTAATAATTTGAATGTTCATGTCGATATTTTCAACATAACATACAATGACTTTATCGCCAGGATAGAGATTCTCCTTTGATTGTCTTTTTTTGATGATATCTTTTTTTTTCTTGACCTTTTTGTTTTTTCATTTTTCCTGCTGAGACCGCCTTGGCCAAAAGCTGTTATGGTCTCAGTGCAGGGTGATGTTTTATAATAATAATATTAAGTGCGTTCCTACGTAGGCATATGTATCTACTAATTAGGCACTTCTTTTATCGTAATCAATGTGGAATAGCATCACACAAGAATGAAATAAAAATAGATTTAGTTTGATCATGACGTACTATTTAAATCAAGGGTTTATTCCAAATTTTGTCCATTCTCTAAATATGGATTAGAGTGAGATTTTGTTTCGTTACACGCCGGTTTCCTAGTTCGAGTGAATTGCACAATTAAGAATTTTTGAAATAGGTCTAACACATAAACGTTTATCTAAAACATATCACTCCATACCCAAATGAAGTTACTAACCGGGAGACACCCAACATAATGTTAATTTTAATAAACTACGCATCCATTTATGTACAAACAGGCAAGTTAATATTTTGGATTATTATAATCTTCTACACGCCTTGTCATTGGATATTCCGTAAAATATTCCGATAATAAGTACCATAGTTTTTATCGACTTTCACTGGAAGACTACTTTCCGAGGCACTTTAAAGTATGACATAAATTCTAGTTCAAAGAGATCATGAGGTCTTTTAATTTAAATTCACAAAAATATAACAGCTCCGAGATAGGTAACCGTCATCTACTCTTTAAAGTAAATAAATAGATAACTTTTATTTATTTATACTAGTTTTGTTCATTCATGTATCATAATGCCTAATTTAAAGCGTATTTCAATTAAAAAAGGTTTATTAATGAACTTTATTGTCTTCCACTGTGATGTATTTATTTATTTATTTACAGTCTTAAGGGACACAGATAATTCAACACAATAAACAAAATAAACCTTAACGAAAATATAAACAAACCAGTCAAGGTCCCGCGAATTACCAGAGCGCATGATGAACACGTTGTTGGCAACTAATATAAAGGCACCTAAACATCCGAATATAAAATATGTATTCAAATTATATCTAGGTAAACAATTAACACGAATATGTAAGCCGTAAAAAGAGTAGAATTAAACCATGAGCAATGGTGAACTATTGAATAACATATTTCTTGTGTTTGGTAATCAACTCGAGAACAATAAGGATTTTGCAAATTATACACAAAAGCAGCAACAAAACAAAGAAAAGAGGTGATTAATGATTATATTGTAATACTATTACTGTATACAATACATTATGTTAAGCTCTTGTTTTTTTAGATACAACAAAACTGTGTGATAATAGGTATATAGTAGTTGTTGGCACTAATTAAAAAGGGATAAGGAATAGAGATTTTTTGAAATTTATCTATTTGTGAGTGTTGGGTTCGATCGAATACAGCATTCCATTGCTTATGGCGTTTTCCTGATTTATTTTCTGTACTTGTATTAAGATATCGACAGGTGTGAAATTATTTTCTAAGCTTATAAAGCAAGGTACTCGTACTTCTATGAAAAAACTTTTTCATTTTCTGACGATGTTATTGAAAGTAGGTACTCTTGCATATACCTATTATACAGTCAACTGTAATTTTTGCATACCGTGGTATTATTTTGATGAATATGTGCCACCCAGATCCATGACAAATTGAAAAAGGATGTTGTTTTTATGAATACAAGAAATGATCAAAAATGTTATTTTCTAGAATAAAATCGAGGAAAGAACTAGTAAAAATATCAAGTTACAAATTTAATTACGTAATAAGAATATATACAGGTAGGTATGACAATTATTATTATTATTAACAGTCTACCTGCGTGCAGTGTTGTCATAATGTTATTACAATCACTTGAAGGGTGAGTGATAGGATACGCCCGTAATAAGAATCAGTAGTGATGAAACGGATAGTAGTGTGGCCGAATATCGGATGTCGGAAGAAATTCTAAGTCAAATCCAAATATGACCACTACTGATACTTGTTTAGTTAAGAGCAGGTTATCCTATGGAGAAAACAGTGAATTCATGTTGCTTGAGGTCTGACAGTAGATAAATTAGTTTTTTTTATGATCAAGAGATGCACATGTGTTTGAACAAACTAATTAAGTAATTTTGTTATTAAAATTCAGCACAAGTATTAAGTTGCTTATGGAGGGAGTAATTTAATGTGTTCAATGTTGTTTTGTTGTTTATTATTGTGATATAGGTATATGTAAACTATTGATATTTTTAAAATAAAAAATAAAATAAAAAAAGTTTTAGTAGGGTCTTTTAAAAGTTTTAATATAAACGAGGTTTTTCTATATATTTGACTTTACAAAATATTGAAAAAAGTCGATTATTTAATGACTTTTCTTAAATTATGTTAATCAATCCGATATTTTGCCGGATACGGAGTCACCATCTGCTCGCCGGATATCAGTTTCCTCCCTTATACGAATTACAATATAACAAAAACAAAATTATCCCAAGAAGGATTCCCGCCACCGAGTCTCTTTGATAACCACAATAATATATCGTATCGTTGTCATATAAAATTATTGAGAAAACAATTGCTTTGTATAATACAATTAACTAATACTTAGTAGACCCCAACCTACTATAAAACGTAATATGTACATTAGAATATAATATTTTTAAGAACCACCACCATCATCTGAGATAATAGAGTATGGAGTACATAGATAATATTATTCACATTCATCACGCGGGAGAAAATTTATCTCAGAATGTGTTCATTATGCTTCTATAATCCAGAGATAACTTATTCACACAAATTAAGCTAAGCAAAATATAGCTTAGATTCACAGTACGAGTATCATAACATTGGTGTGTATACAATATTCAAGCAGCAAATATGTGTTTACCACTACCAAATTTCAATTAAATTTTCTTCTACAAGACAATTTGATAACGTAAATAGATAAACACAGCCTCAAACATAATCTTAATTTGTAATTTAGCAAACTATTTGGGTTTATTAAAAATGTATCAACAAGTACGTCGTTATTATTTATGTAATTAAAGGATTAGTATGCACAACGTTTGGTAGACCTGAAATAATTTTGTTAAAGAATTTTGCACAATGTTCGCGGTACAGAGACCTACATTTTATCTACAATTACTATTAAAATAAGCTTGTCAATACTGTTTTTGTAAATACAATAAATTATTATAAGAAGGTTGTAGTCATCCATAACCGATATATTGTTTGAAGAGAATGCCAAGTAATAAAATATTTCACAGCTAGGAGCAACAGTGGGACAAATAATATATTTTTAATTATAAGGAATTAGTTAATTATGTACTACACCACTTAAATTTTTTAAAAACACTACCGGTTTCAACGCTCAGATGCGTCATTGACGAGTGTTATACTAAAACTTTTAGTAAAGTGTTATAATTATTAAAAATGTTTCGTGATTACCACTTAGTTAGTGCCAACAAAATCAAACAAATAATTTATAGTAGATATAAAGATTCTCGAATCAAATCGAAGCGGAGATAGCATTAAAATAACGCACCTCAAGATCAATACATAGAAGTAATGAACCAAATCTCTTCAATTCTAAAATATTGCCGAAAATATATACAAACATCATTTCATAAAAAAAAACATGAGGATTATAAATATAATTGGTCACAAAGTATGTAACAAGATTGTTTGAAGTAACATTACTAAATTCTGCAAAACACCTTCAAGTGAAAGAGAGTTACGCAGTTCGAGCTAATAAATTCACGCCTAAGGCGACTATTCCAGTATTTAATCCACGTTAGTACACAGAAACACTTGAATAAGCGAGAAAGATAAAAACGTGCAAAGAATAGTATTAACCGTATGTGCGTTAGGCAAGGATGGGTGGAATGAATGAGTTATGTCATAACAGTCTTGTCAGATCGCACGGCGGCGCTTCCTGAAGTAGGTACAGCACGGAGTAGGTACCTACAACATATATGAACTAATATGACGTTAATACTGGCTGACTACAGCTGTAATGAACTGAAACAACCACTCCGTGAAGCATTGAATTCTTTCTAAGACACGGTAGCGAGAATACATAGTTGAAGGTTTCACCTTTAGAAGAGATAAAATAACTTGGAATACGATGAAAGATGAAATTAAAGCGAGCGTGGGAAAATAATTTTTGGAGTCGGTAAATAAGGTTAGTCAAATGTAAATGTAAGTTCAAGTTTTATTATTAAATTAATACTTTATAAGCTCAGCACAACATTGAATACAAGTTTAAGGTTTACATAAAAAAATGTACCCAAATGGAGAAAGCATATTCAATCATTCAACACTATACAAATTTAAAATAAATACGCTATTCGGCCATATTATAAATAATAATATCAAATGCAGTATTATGAAACAAATGAAAAGCAATATGTAATGATACTACCAATAGGAATAGAAAAGGCTGTTATTATTCAGTTAGTTAACAAAACCACCCACGAAATTACAGACAAACCATACCATAACAAAATACAATCGAATTTTACGTGATTAAAATTATCCTAAGTTTAAAAAAAAAACATTTGATCTTTTCGAATAAAGGCATACTAATTAAAAAAAAAGACTACGTAGAAAGGAATTATGAGTATCGTTAGGCTATCTACTTAAAATTCAGAAAACAAAAGTGGTTAAATTTAAACGTAGTAAAAAAAGAATAGGATCACTAACGGATGAGTGTAATAAAAGGGAGGGCTCTGGAACAAGTCGATGTTACTTAAAAGAAATTTCTGTTTAGAAAATATCGCAGAGATAAAGCGGTTATCATAAGAAGAAAGAGGAACAAATACCAGAACAATGAAAAGAATGTGCGCCTGACAGAGACAAGCGGAAAATTGAGTTTTCAAATAGTACATGAAAATATGAACACATAAATAAATATTTAGATACCTTTACGTATACAACTTAAATTATATAATATACTCTGAATAAAGTAAGAAATATAAATATTATGGAAATTTAACTATTTCAGATACATATATCTACAGTACCTACCTATATTGAAATGAAATGGTGTAAGCGTTCGTGGAGCGTTTTGATTTAAACAGGTGGGACGCGTCTAGGGCTATACAAATAAAAATAAAGAGAATCAAAGATGAAAACAACGTCATAATAATAATTTGCGAAGTAAAATAGGACTCTAAAGTGTGAATATTATACTTTAGTCAAATAAGCAGGAAAGCAATTCACAAATATTTTTTTAAATCATAGTAATGTTCTCTACGGGTAAATAGACTGTAGGTATGTATAAAAATATTTCAATCAGCCCCCATAATAATCAATGTTTAATATGTTGCGCACAATCAAAATGGTTATAAACACACAATCTACTACTACTATACCATCACGGCATATCCCACAAGTGGGGTAGCCAGCAGACCAGCTGCATGTAAGAAACATGCAAGCTGTCCTCTCCGTGCCAATATAAAATCAAGACATTCATGATGGGTGGCAAACCTCATCGCTGAATTTAAGATGTAATTAAAATGTCTTAATTTTTTCGAACACCTGCCTTTTACAGGACACTCGAAAACTTACGGAGAAGAGTGGGAGACCAATTCTTTACCGGGTGCTCCACGGCCTATACACACACAATTTAAATAAATCAATACTCGATTGTGTGTGTCTATACACACACACAATCGAGTATTGATTTATTTAAATTAATAATAAGTATTATAATATTAGAATGTAATTAAGAAAATTAAGTGCAATAATAATATGTACTAAATAAACGTACCTATATAACGTTAATTTAACGAGACATCAAAAGTTCGTAATAATTACAAAATAAAGGTCTTCCGCTTCTCCTACGCGTGGGTTATAAAAAATAAGGATAGTGGAACCTATATGATCTTATACTAGGATTATTTTATTATTAATAATATCAATATTTACAACCGCCTCATTTCCGCTGCAAACAAAATATAATATAAAAGTAGGTATATAAGAATAATGGATTTAATTAACTCGTAAAATGTATCATAACGCTTTTATTTATAAACGTGAAATCGACATTAATGAGGATAATTCCCTCGACGTTGCGTAGAAGAAAAAGTTTCAAATAAAAATAAAAATGAAAATCTGATGAAAATATAAGAAATGTAAGTCGAAAACATTTGGGAAAACAAACTATACTTGCGATATGAAACAGAGAGGTGTACGTAATTTAAATCATATGTCAAATACGAAAAAAGTTGCAAAGGGTTGAAAGAATAAAAAGAAAACATATATACCCGTGCAATTCCCTCGATGTCACTTACAAATTGTATGAAATGAGAAGAAAAGTTCGGGAATAGGAACATCAACGACTGAAAACACTAACCGCAATCTTGTGAGAGTTTCTAAAAGCAAATATTAAATTTCAAAATACTTATTAACGCTTCTAAGTATACAATAAAAGTTTATAGGTAAACAAATAGCGTAATATTCAATATTTGAATATATTCACTTTTAACATTACTTATAATCAACTATATACATATTCGGTGTATCTAATATTTATTTATTTAAATATTAAATTTAAAAATACTTATTAACGCTTCTAAGTATACAATAAAAGTTTATAGGTAAACAAATAGCGTAATTTTCAATATTTGAATATATTCACTTTTAACATTACTTATAATCAACTATATACATATTCGGTGTATCTAATATTTATTTATTTAAATATTAAATTTAAAAATACTTATTAACGCTTCTAAGTATACAATAAAAGTTTATAGGTAAACAAATAGCGTAATATTCAATATTTGAATATATTCACTTTTAACATTACTTATAATCAACTATATACATATTCGGTGTATCTAATATTTATTTAATTAAATATTAAATTTAAAAATACTTATTAACGCTTCTAAGTATACAATAAAAGTTTATAGGTAAACAAATAACGTAATATTCAATAGTTGAATATATTCACTTTTTACATTACTTATAATCAACTATATACATATTCGGTGTATATAATATTTATTTACTTGTACATAATTTACGGCACAAGCCTTTAAGCGCCGTGTTTAATAATATCACTTCAAGGGCGCTTAACAACATTAAGTATCAACATCTACATCCACTTATTCTCCCCAAAGCACGAGCTACGCTCAATTTTGGGGAGTAATTGTATTAGGAAAATAAATGTATTGTGTTTAATAAACTGTTATTATTATTATTATTATATTATTATTATTATTATAAAATTTCATATAATCAATTTAAAAATAGTCATCAGAAATATAAAAAAATACAACACATACATAATATAAAGGTCTCTATATATTTTTAGTGTATATATATATATATAACAGTAATTTGCATAAAAAATAGGCACGACATCACTTGATTAGGCAGAAATATAATATGTACCCATGTTGCTCTTTTTATCCTATGGTTGTATGTTATCGAAAATATTGATGAGAGTTGTGTGGCTATTTATATATGGATTGAATGTGAAACATATTAAGTATGTTAGTTTAATGAAGGTACAAAGAAAGTTTATTTCATATTTTTTATACTAAGTCTAAATGGGACCGATCACGTATGCTTACAAAACAAGAAGATTCACGTATTCACACCCTGATGTTTCAATGAAGTAATAATAATATTATTAAACAAGAAAAAGAAAAGAATTGCTAACTACCTGATTATTTTACTTTATTCAATGAATATGCCACGAATTAATGTAATTAATTCTGCTGAAACTCGTACTAAAAATAAAAATAAGAATATAAAACATGGCTATCAAAGCGCTGTATTACCCAATCAATTATGTAGTGAAAATTCATCCGATTGTATTGAGAATATTATTCCCACAGGGTTATGGGATTGGATAGGATTCTTGCTATTTGCTTTATTTAATTACGAAAAATGGGCAAATAATAGCAAAACTTAAATTCAAAGGCTCTTAACATTTTAGCTTCAATTATAGTGGTAAGATCACTCCTTTCCATAGTCTTAAAGCTTATATCTTTAACAACGAATTATAGAAACAACGGTTTTTAAGTGACCAGAAATTTACTGAACGCAATAAAGTAGGACTTGTTTTCGTTCATAATAAGTAAGGAATATAGAAAAATTTATGCATGATTCTACAATAAAATCGGTTATGAAATTATTCTATCGCGGAGTTGCCAGTTATTGCATAAGCACTCTAAAATTTTCTTAAAACATAAAATTTGAAAAAAGCTGAAAAGTTACACGAGTTTATTGAAAGTAAGTAGCACACACGTTCGCTCCCTTAAGATTACAGCTTCAATGATTGATTTTTTAAAAAAAGAAAACTTTGGTTTCGTTGGAATGAATTCAGATTCATCTCAAGTTTGTAAGCATTTAACTTTATACAGAGGTCGTACTTTTAAGAAATTTATAACAAGCTACAACATTTGGTGTGAGGTAGAGATGGTACTTTTGTCATAATAAATCAGTTCAGTAGTGAGAGATAGAAAGAGAAGGAACGAGAGGGAAAAATCCATGAAGTTCAGATGGGTCTGGTGTTATTGAAGACAGGAACTACATACGGAAGGGATTCCACGAGAGTGGCTTTTGGTTTGAAGAGAAATACAAGCACTACAAATATATGATGACGTAATATTTCACATAAGAGTTATTTACGATTTGTTTCTTTAATGTTTTTATAAATATGTACACCCATACACCAACATGATTAAAAGGAGATACATACTTATAAAACCATCGTGATATAAATGAATAATCTTTCATACTGGTAATATTAACCAACAGCGAAAGTTCTACAACTAATTTGAAATGGAACATCTGCAGGACTGTAAGAAACAAATGATTTTATTGACATATAAATTATTACAACGAACAGACGGGTACATTTGAGAATTATCGTAATATATCTCATAGGGACATGTGCTGTGTTGCATTACTTTGTAATAAACGTTTGTATCAACGAACTATGTCGATATTTGTTGTATTTATGACGGGTCTTTAATATTATTATGTAAATGATGCGACAATGTTATTCCCGCCTATGACAAATGATAATTATATTGAATAGCAATACGTAGTTTAGATACGTAAAACAACGTTAATAATAACATTTATTCCATAAAACAGTTTCCCAGGTACCTGTGGATCGTAATTAGTCGGTATGGGAGCATTTGCATAATGGAATTGTAATATAATAAATATCACAGTCGCTAAACATACTTCTAGTTTTGAAGGTATAAATTATATAAAATTTATAACAGAACTATAAGTCTCATCACTAGTATAATATTTAATGGTAATATAATTTGTTATCAAACAAGTTTTGGATCAAATCAGGTAGACAAAATTTCATATCTCAAAAATAATATTATTGAATGCGTCAACAATATTAAGAAAAATGAAATCTCGGAATATTGTTGACGCAGAAAGTAATATTTTATTCATCGCCCAAATTTTCAAATTTTGGAAATAAATCAGTTTGGTGAACACATCATATTTGAAATATTCCATAATAAACGAAAATGAATGCGAAATAGCAAGATTTTTTTCGATTTCAATATATATAATAATAAATCAGTTTGTTAACATGCCCCCGTCTAACAAGTAGAAATTTGTTTCATACAAATGAGATTGTTCTGCTAGGTGAACGCGAAAAATATGGCAACTTGCATTCATTGTGAAGGGAGTAACATATCTATCTAGGTACTCTGGTGTAAAAAGGATGCTATTGTTAAATCTACTTAATCCACAATACGACCGCTGCCATTTACATAACATAGATGTGGATTAGAGAAAGTACAATGTACTAGGCGAACATAACCAGTTCAATATTATAAACAGAATTGGACATGTCATTGATAACAAAACAGCTACATGCCATATCTATACAAAGTAGTTCTTATAATTGCATGAAAATGTAAGTGTAATACAGACATATACCTATCATTTATCCTATGTCAATAATATGTCCGTATTGGACTTTATCGTTTGGAAATGACAGGTATCCAAATGGATATCTTGAAATAGAAAGTTAAGCGTAATTTTACGGTCCAAATTGCAAATCTTCTTAGTGATATGAAATAAATTAATTTAATATATTATTTTAAGGATTGAAGTGCTCCTACAAATCCGCGTTCGATCAATCAACAAACATAGAGATAATAATGTAATCATACTGTCTATACTCTCGTTTTTTTAATCTAATTGTTTTGTGTCTTTTTTGTAACTGATCGTTCCTTTGTATACATTTTTTGTATGTATACAGAGCTTAAACATGTAAAAGGCTTTGGCCGTAAATATTTGTAAATAAAAATATAAATAAATAAAATATCTATTTAACTGAAAACATGTTAAGTTAATGAAAATAATATTTGAATTTAATTAGATTAGACAAGATTGCAAGTATAAAGTCTTGTAGTCTCTAGACTTGACTACTGCAATATACTATATGTAGGACTGCCGCAAATTCAACTGAATCGTCTACAAATGGCATTCAATAGCGCTGCAAGGCTTATTTTCCGCAAAGATAAGGGTTGCCACATCACACCTTTGCTGGAAAAGTTACACTGGTTAAGAGCAGGTGAAAGGGTTCAATACAAACTGTGCCTTATAGTCTACAAAGCTTTGAACAAAATGGCACCTCAGTCACTTTCTGAACTCTGTGTTCTCAAAACACCTGCAAGTAGACCTCTACGCTCAGCTAAGACATCCACCAACATGCTGGACGAAAACAACAGAGCAAACAAGTCCTGCTTCTATGATAGGGCTTTCGGCGTCGCAGGACCCGTCATTTGGAACTGACTCCCCGAGGACCTCCGTAAAAACCAGCCGATTACAACGTTCAGGAGCAAGCTGAAGACTTCGCTCTTCCAACATAGTTTCCCGCGCCCTTGAGATGGATACTCCATTAAACGGCGCCGAATAAATCATCCAATATAATAATAATAATAAAATTATTAGAAAATAACGTAGCATCAACAACCGTGAGTTCAAATAAGGCAGTTGGCAGCTAGGTACTTTATTTATTTACTCTGATGTAGTCTGATTATTTTTACTTACCTAAAAAAAAGACTACATTAAATAACATCACACCTTCTCGATCGTGAAATAGTTGTTGGTAATAATATGATATACATACTATATTGTAATAATTCCATACGTATGTGGTTTACATCATTTAAAATAATTACACGAGTATTACACCGGTGAATAATACCGTCACAAGGTTTAAAGCATGTATGTATGTACTAAACTATGATGGAAACAACACCAGAAGAGATAATATGCCTATATAAATGTAATACAATCATTGTTTTTAAGTATTATATTACCGTATTAATAACATACTATGTGTATCACAACATCTGAGCTATAATAACATTAATGTTTTAGAAAGATTTTATTCGGGTAAAAATAAACCCTACAAAGAAAGGTATGTCGTAAAACAAAAATCGCAAACAAAGGCCATTCTATCTGAGTAACATTTTAATGGTTATCCTAAAATTCAGGTGTCAAAAAATTTACGATACACGTGCTTATAGGATACACTAATAGATTCTGAGGGATTTGTGTCCTGTTGTAAGTCAGAGATGTACATAGGTATGACATTGTCCAACAACCTTTTTGGAACGAATCAGAAATAGTACAACTACTACGAAAGACATGCACTATATAGTCACACGCACTAAAGTAAAAAAAGTAAAATATTCACAAGAAATAAACTGTGTAATAAATAATTCAATGTGAATAACGTTAAAATATTAGTGAAATGACAAAATAATTCGAATGCAGAGTTCATTGCCATTCATAATGATAGTTTATCTCAAGGAATGTGCCTCGTCATTATGGTGATCCTCGTGGTGGAAGTTGATGCTTAAAATAGGGGTAGAAGTAACTTTCCCCGAACAATATAACCTTAGGTTATTTGAGAGAGATATTCAAATCAGTCGTGCTAATCTCTCCCCATAATAGCCAGAGAAGATTAAACTGAGAAACTCCCATTTCTTTTATGTTACAAGCATTCGGCGCAATGACCTTCCAGTGCATACGTGTGTTCAAACTTTGTGAAAAGCATAAAACTCTTTAAATTAATTTCGAATGTATGAATGAATCTTCATTAGTTCTATGTGTAGCATACTCAATTTGGAAAAGTGCATTGTGGCGATATCATAAATTAAACTGCAGAAAAAAGCGATTGAACGTAAGCTTTGGCAATTTAATATTGTTAGAGACCACGGACGTGTAAAAGACTAAAATAAAAAGGAAAAAAAAACAAACAAAAACAGAACGGCAACATGGACTAATCCAGATATAGGACACAAGAAGCAGCATACGTGAACACAGCAAACAGAGATTTTATAGAGTACGTATAACGTGGAACTGAATCTAAAAAAATGGCAATAAAACGAAGGCCGGAAAGCTCTGATTTTTAGTATAAAAAAAGAAAAATAGTTAATCAAATAATAGGTCCCCTGTATCTGGTTTGCCATGTCTTGATTTGTTTAATCGACGTTTCCATCTTCAGGGGGCCAGCAAGTGCACCGATGCAATCAAGATGAATCAAGTGCAATCAAGACATGGCAAACCCGAGAATCAACAACCAGATAGTGAAGATCGCCATGAAAGCCTTCAAACCACATTGAATAGGTCCTCTGGTTCTCTTATTTTCCAATCATGTATTGATAATAAACTTAAGAAAAAAAAATGAATATTCTATAAATAATTAAGAATCCAATAATTTGTAAATACGTAGATCAAACTAATTACTTTCTATTTTTCAATTAATGATTTTCGTAGATGTGAATAATATTTTCAGTACCTAAATATTATGTAATTTGTAAGTCACACGTGTTGAGCGGACAATAAACTACATTTTATATTTAAATGATGAGAGGGTAGAAAAAATATTTTTTCAATGAAATGGGTTCAAATGACACAAAAAAGGCGAAACGGAAAATTCTAAATCAAATAATAAAAGTCTTTCAAGCACGAGGACGTAGATACAACTCAACAATAAAAAGAGGATATTATTGCCACTGATAAGCTTTAATTTTCGAAATAAATTATCAAAAAAGATTTTTCAAATTGTAGTAGGCGCGTTATAAAATATAAATTAGAGTACAAAGATCAAGAAAGAAAGTCATACGACAAAACAAAACGCCTACTTTTTACCTTATCCTAACAATATAAATAAATATTCTACCAATTCATCAACAGTTTGATGACAACGTCTCTAAATGTTTTCCAGAAAAATATCTAACAAAGTTTAAGGGTATAAAAACTTATCTGAAGAAGTTACTAAAATATGTAGGCGATGATTTGTTAAATTATTAAAATCCTCTTAAATATACACGTGTACAATATTGTCTATGTAATGTAAGAAAATTTTTGAATAATTATCTATATACCTTTATCACCTAATGAAAGAAACAAAAGCGATAAAAAAACATTCGTTCATATGTCAGAAAGTATAAGACTACTGCGTCATCAAATTAACAAAGCTATTGTGTTGTTGCTCGCAACGTTTATCAACAACTTTGTAATTTGTTTGTATTATTTGAAAAAAGGACAATACAGCTTTAGCTAGGTAGGTAGGTATATAAAATTTTGATAGCTTTTAAGAAAAGTATTTCTTTATATATTTTTTTGGTGTACAAGTCACTAATTTAAAAAAAAAACATCATTAAAGGACGAGACAATGGCAATTAAGTGGAAAGATCCTTGAAACAAATGAATAGAGATCAAGTGGATAAATTAATTCATTATCTGAGGGGATCGCAAAGGAAATTAAATATTTAATGAAAGAGTCAGATTTTGAATTGATTAATTTCTTCACATAATCTAAAATATGACCGACGAACTGGATCAAATGATCTTAAAAATATGGATAACATCGTCATTGGTAACGTATCTCACAGAAAAAAGAGCTACAATATTATGGAAAATATTACTCGAATTATAGATCTGGCGAAGTGCTCGGTTTAGTACACCAATATGTTATTATTTCTTCTAGTAGGTAGATACCATAGAAAATGTTGAAACACTTCTTGATATAGAGGAGACAACAAATTACTGAAAGCCTAGTAGGTAGTAATATTTGAGTCTCAAGTTTGAAACCTGTCATATAATTTTCGAATTAAAATCATAAAAAAAACATGTATCGTATTTATTTTCACGATAAAGATTATTTTTCCAAAGAATCCTGAAAATAGAAACTAAAAGAACAACATTATCTACTACTCAAGTTAATCACATTACGACAAACATAGTTCGTGATACGGATATGACAATTTAACTAATTAGTTTAAATTATTTTACAGACAGAATAAAGAAATTCGGATGTAATAACTTGGATAACGAAATTCAATAATGTAAGATAGATTGATTGAAATAATATCATTACAAGTTAAAGCCAGAAAATAAAATAACAATGAATAGTAAAACGCGAGAGGAAATGATGATTGCCTTTTCACGTAATTTATTGTAAACATAAAAACGGAACGAAGCGAAATGGACAAATCATGTCAGAATGAGATGTCGAATTTCTCATAACCACTCGCAACAATATGTTGAAATGTATTTTGGGATTAGGGTTGGAACGAGCGTCTACATCGCCATTTCTATTTATTGCTAATTCCAGTAAACCCAAGGACAAACATAACGATTCTCTAAAAATCCTCCAGACGAACAATGGGCATGGTGTATTATGTCCTCGCACTTATTTAGAGAATATTCAGCCCTGTTAAATAAACATAAAAGATGCGTGGGTAAAGAATGAGTAGAGACGACAGGTTACTTACAATACTGGGATGACGAAATGCTTCAAGTTGTCCTATGGGGGGGGGGTCGAACAATGGAGACATTATATGATTATTACCAAAGGATGATCACTAACTGAATTATGGTAAATAGGGGTCATAGCTAAGGGCGGATTGAGTACTTGTCTACTATCGAAATTGGAATACTGAATGTATTAAATCAAATGTATTTCACCAATTATATTGAATACTTGGACCGTGTTCACATCTACTCGTAACACAAACCACCTATAACTGTACCACCCCTAAATTCATTCGAGTAAAGAGAAGGACATTATATTTGTAGATATACGGTATGTAAGTTTGTAAGCAATATGTATTTTTAATTGAATATAAGTATCGCTTCATCGCCAATCAATAGCCTGATGATTCAACGATGTCTTTATTGGAAATACGTAAATCTTCCTGAAGCATTCAAATTGAATTTGAAGCAACATTAAAGGAGGCAATAAGAAATAGTCAATCATGGTATGAGAATAGCATTAATTAACTATTCTACATTATGAAGATCGTTCAAAGTCAATGACTGGAAGTAAATTCAACAGACAAACCATAATTTGTAACCTTTTAAACTCAAATGAGAAATTGTAATTTTGTCCTACAAACTTAAATCGTAGTAAAAATAAGCAAAGAATGGCTGATAGAAATGAGTTGAATAATGTACAAAGAATAATTACAACAATAAAGAAGTTGTAAAGACAGGAAAACCTGGTACGAAATAAAAGAGTTTGTGGCGATCTGAAGGTTATTATGAAATAGTGAAACGTCAGTCTTTTTACTATTTGCGTATAATTATTACTACTACTTTACTATACCATCACACCATATCCCACAGGTGGGAAAGCCAGCAGGCAATCATGCAAGCCGTCCTCTCCATGCCAATAAAAAAATAAGACATTCAGGATAGATGGAAAACTTCATAGCTAAATTTGAGATGTTAAATGTCACTATTTTTCGAACACCTGCCTTTTACAGGACACTCGAAAACTTAAGAAAAAGAGCGGGATGAAAATTTTTTGCCGGTTGCTCCACGGGAAATGTATAATTAAAAGGTTTGTAGTTTCATCAATTTTTATCAGGGATACCAAAACATGTTCTGGTTGTTTGTGAAAACTATCACGAACATGAACCAATAGTAAATATTTAGCATGACTACGGTCCAATTACTAAATACGTGTAGATATAGGGGAAGTGGACCAATCAGAATTTAAATACTTGCAGAGTTCGACAAAACACAAAGGTAGTAATCATTCTGTATATGGAAATTTCTTTACATCGCCTAAAGAAGTTCATTTATTTATTTTGATATCTTCAACGTGACGTATGCAGAATTTATAAGGAAAATCGAGGATATATTGTAGTTGTGTTATCGTTCGGATATTGTTTAATGTTTTCTTCTGGGATCGCATTGGCCTTCAGCTGTAATGATCCTTGTAAGAATCGTCTTATTGTCAGTAATAATAATAATAATTTACAGATAATATGAAATTCAAATATTATGTTGTTCGTGTCTAGGTAAATATAATATACACGTATTTCTTTATAAATATTTACAAAATATGTGAGCATATGTTTTTAATGTGCATGCTATTTACAGAGGCTAATGAAGACAGTGTAAAGCAAAAGACTTGAGATAAATGAAAAATTACTTTAGCGGAGAATTTATATGCGAACATACTCTTCAATGGGATATCTAAAAAGAGGAAATTAATACATAATAAAGGTTTGTTTAGCAGCATCACTCATATATTGGGCGCAATGCCAAAAAGAGAGAGAGAGAGAGAGAGAAAGGTTTGTTTAATTTTTAATTTTTTTATTTTATTACACCAATAAATTACAAATCTTATACATATTTTCATTGATGCTGCCCAACTAGGTATAACCTGTTCTAGGGCAAACATCTCACAAACATATCAATCATACTGAAACATATATACAATCACAAAAAGCATTCATCTCCTATATTAACACAATCACATTCATAACAAGAAAAATACTGCTGCAAACTGTCCATACATGAAACAACACACAAACAAACCATTTCTCCATATAAAACCAGAAAAAAATAACACTATAATCATAATATTATTAGTTTATTATAACATAATAATATACCAAAAAATCAAACAAAAACAAGACATCACTCTCAACAGGACAAGCGTGGATGGAATTTAAAAAGCTCTTAGAAAAAAATTAATATATGTGCGTATGGGGGACTTAAGCGAAATAAAATGTCAAGAAGAAAGAATTTGCAAAATAATACAAAGGAGCTAAAAAGTCTTATTATTACCTAAGTAAAAGATTTTTGTAAGTTGAATCGAAAAGCACACCATATTATAATGTACATAGTAGTTGAATAGAGAAAAATGTAACAATAGACATGTGCGTAGTGCGTACATGGACGCATGAAAAAGTTTTGTATTCATACTTAGGGTATATGTTTGTTGTACACAAAGTGGATAATGGAAATGGAATATTATTGTTACACGGTTTTCAAGAATATGGATCGCGATACCGCACATATTCTTTGGATATTGAAGTGAAAAACGCGGAAAATACGCATTGTGAAAAATGTAATCCAGCATTATAGTCATGTTTACAACACAGCCTTTTTTTGAGGGACGTGAAAAGACTTCTTACATTTCCAATGTTTTTTATTTGCACTGTGTGTAGATATAATTTGAGTTATTTTTCATAATGAAAGACTGCTAGATACTAAACAACATAACTCAAAGAAAAGATGAGGAGCTTCATGCTCAAACAATTTTAGAAATATGGTGATTAAACGAAACCCACCGTCTACCCGGATACCGCAGAAGTCTGGGGAGTTTCATTAATCAGAAGAAATATGGTGTTATAATAAGACATTTATTCAAAGAAATATGGTGATATTATAAAACGATAACTATTTACTACAGAGTAAATAAAGTTTTAAGTAATAAATTAAGTCAAAATCAACATGATTTCACTCCCGAGCCGCCAACAACCAATGGTTAAACAGAAGATAATAATAATCAAATAAGAAAATCCAACTTCATTTCCAACTTTCAAGCTAACTAATTGCATAAAACTTACCGTATTGTCGTTTTTAATTCTAATTAGTTATTCCGAGTACGGCGATTAGCCGCCCACGGTAATTTAAAATACCTAATTACACGTGGCGATACGAAGATAATATTTAATTATTCATAAAAAATATTCTTTTTTATATATTTTTATAGCACTCTGCCAAATGTGAATACTAAAATACGACATTAATCTCGCTATTAATCTTATAATTAAATATATTTCAAACAACCATTTAAAAACTTAATGTTACAATGATTCAGTCTCTCCTAATGATATTTATATTATTTTGTTGGATTATCAAAAGCAACATTATTTTCCTGTAATAAGATTTCAACAGAACCTAGACGCTTGGCTAGACATGTCTTAGCGCGGATATGAATATTTGCGATGAATGTGTGTTCATGTGAGAAATGAAATAGAAAACAAAAACAATGTGACATAGAAATCGATAAAATACACCAAATAAACGTGTCTTTAGATTCCTTCCAAAAGCTTTAAGTTCGCAACACGTTGGGTAATTTGAGTTTTATTTATATTTAATAATCAAATATATTTTGTTGCTTTAGGGAGAAGTACCGCACAGATGGTTCTATATTAAGTTGTAAACATACAATAATTCAATAGACTAGATTAGCATACGAACCTGAACAAACTGCTTGATACATTCATTGCCATGCTCCCTGAGAAACATCTGAAGGGTTTCCATCCCCTGGGCAGACAGCAACTTGTATCCGTTATTATTGTTTCCGTTTATATTATTAAACATGCTGCTTGTCATGATAAAGTCTTCATTACCGTTATTTGCCACAGCCTGTGGCGTGTCGTTTGATTGTACTTTTTCATCATTGTTCATTTGCTCAGCGTCGTTTTGATTAAGAGCGAAATTATTGTCTTGTTGAGTTGTCGTTACGTTTAATGGAATAGTCATTCTGATGTTCATCAGATCAGTATCGTTCTTATTACTCTCGTTTACTGTATTATCATGTGTCTGAGATATTGGATTAGTATTCGTATCAAGTGAATTGGTGTTAGCGTTTGTAGTAATATTGAGAGAAATGTTGGAATCAATTTTGTCGCCGGAGATCTGGTTATTGTTTAAGGTAGTTGTATCACTCGCAGGAATGTAGCTAGATGTACGGGTGTACTTAGTTTCAACGTGGGATACGTGATTGATAACAACTTTGTTGTCTGCAAATCTGTTTTCATTCTGTGACGCATAATTACTTGCCATTTTAGCCTCAGTGGGACATGTATATGCATTTTTATTATCGTTAAGAGACATGTACTTGCTCGTAGTTTTTTCAGTCGGAGATGTGTAGGTATTGTAAATTCTCTTCTCCAAGTTCTGGTTAACGTAGCCTAACCTCATTGGAGAGTGGCTGCCAGCAGGGGGGACTGTCCCGTTTGATATATTTATTTTGATTCTGTTCGGGATTTTGGGGCTGCTAGTATGTTGTTGCTGCATCGTCGTAGATCCATAATGGGAGAATCCACTATTGATTCTTCCATTGCCCATTGTCCCATTTGGGTTACCAACTGCATTATTGTTAGACATGGGCATATTACTCGGAGGACGGTACGGCCTTATAGGGCTATTTGTTAGTGAGCCCGGCCGGCTGGGAACTGCTGGAAGGTTGTTGTTATCGGTGGGTGGATTATTTTGGAAGAACATTTTGAAAGTTTTCTTAATTATACTTTTTAACTGAAATATTTAATTCTCTACTTTACACCAGTAAATATCGAAGGTTAACAAGTTAATTTGAACAGCATTCATTATGCATGATTCAGTAAACTTTGCAATTTTATCTGATAACTGCTCCATAATCAATTTTGTTTTACAGACATTTCTCAGTACACGATAGAATTGATGATTGTTTACTGAGAGCGAACATACATAAAGGTAGTATATTAGATTTCCAACACAAATTTACGAACGTGTGCTTTCATATATCCGTACCTAATGTTGTTGTGAAACCTTTGGGAGTGAAGATTGACAGTAATTAAGAAGAGAGATCGGCGTTTCAGTCACTACAGGGAATTCAAACAAAAACAAGTTATAAGTAAGTAAAGCAAATATAGTTAATTTTCTAATATCCTCGTACTATTCTCATTTATCTTTTATTTATTCACTACAATATACTTTCACCACTACTCAAATAACAATATAAATATGATTAAATAACTTGAGAAATCACTCGACGGAGTTGACGGACGAAAACTTTGTTTCTTTTTATCTAGAAGATTAGAATTAAACTGACTCGAATACTAATTATTATACACAACACCTCTAAACAAATAATCTAAAAATAATGAAACATTTGGCACTGTGATATTATATGATGAGTTGTAGGTGTGGAATTTAAATTATCTTCTGGATTCATTTCATGAAGTGTAAACAAACACCGCGGTGTGAATAACAAAATGTATGGCGCGACCGAGAATTTGTGAATAAAATTCAAGGGTAGGGAGTGAGGTAGTTGTACTGTATCAATAGCACGTATTATCATCTGATTGTGGACCACCGTAGCACGCGAGCATGGCGGGCCGACTGTTCCCAGTTCACCCCTGAGATGTAGGGGTAGCACTACACCCGCGCATGCCTGTCCATGTTACAAGTAAACTGTAAACACGAGGACTGATAAAGTCACTTAAAGGTTGACGGCGATATGTACCATATCCTTTTTACCTTCACTAACACATTGCTTCAGAGTGATGGTTGTGCGAATCCATCAAAAAACAATCTCAACCACGTATCAAATCTTATGTGTAACAAAAGTACTGTCGGTCGACAATATTAATTATCTCCACGTCTTGATTAGTAAGAAAACACACGAAATCACTTCGTAACAAATTTCAAAAAAGGCATTCCAGAAATTTACATATTATATTTATTTAATTCTGATGTAAAATACAACATTGCTACACAAAAATATACCACACACAATGTATAATTTTTTAAAACTTACTAATATAGTCTTGGACAAATCTGACAAGTTAAATGAGAAATTTCCTTTCGACACCTAAAAGTATGAAAATTTAATGTATATAATAATTATTAAAAAGACAACACAATTCGATCAAGTAAAAATAGACGAATCAGTACGATAATAATCAGAGAATAAATCGAAAATTCGGTGAATAAAAATCAATTTGTGGAAGGTGATCAAAAACTAGATTATTGGGATGACATGTAAAACAATGTCACAAAATTCTAAAAGCATTATAAAAGGTATATTTAATTTAATACTAGCATCACTTCTACTGTCGTATAAATCAAATTCAAAGTCTATTCACACTGTCAGCCTTTACGTAGTAGAATTCCACAACAAAACATAAAAACAAATCCAATCAGAAACCTCGATTGGAGAACCATGTCTACACAATGCAACATTGTGTAAAATCTAATCGGAAGCAGTGAGAAAGGTGTCCCAACGTTTACGAATTGGCTCTAGGCGGGTTTAAGTGATAACTTTCGGTGTCCATGGACAACGTTCACCAATTCCACCATTCTCACTGTCACGATGTAAGGTCCACCAATCGAGAGACGCTTTATGCAAACCTTAGAAGCAACCATCTTTTAGGGATCCCATTTTTCAGATCTCAAATGGATCGTGATCTCCCGTCTAAATGGCGCCGGAACAATTAAGTTCAATACTTTATCGGTTGCTAGTTCGACCAGTCAGCAACAAATATTTAGAATATTTACTATTTTTTTTTATTGATTAACCGGATTTGGGTGTAAGCGTTGGGACACCTTTCTCACTTCTTCCGATTAGATTTTACACAATGTTGCATTGTGTAGACATGGTTCTCCAATCAAGGTTTCTGATTGGTTTTGTCATCTGCACCCCAATCCGGTTAATCAATAAAAAAAATTGTAAATATTCTTAACATAAAAACAAATGTTTTTTCTACTATATAGTTTTTTATTGAGAGAGAGGTGTCTTTCGTCTCACAAGGACATTGTCAAAATTGTCAATATTTTTTGATGTGATTCAAATTAAAATTGTTAACCAATAACAATTAAAATGATAAAGTTTATGATTGAACTGACCGGATAAACACTAAAAAGTTTATACATAAATTTTTAATCGCACCTGTTGTTTCTGGAATACCAGAAGGATATAAATACTTATCATTACATACGATAAAACTAAACGATTTCCAGTAACAAGAGTCTTTCAAGAACTAATAAAAAAAATATCAAAACATGCAAATGTTCGAAACTTGCACGATCGAATGAACTAAAGTAAGTAATATGAATCTATTTGGAACTGAAACGCTTCTGAGTGAACTGAACAACTTATTTTTATAATATGTACAAGTTTTATGTTTATTCCGCATTATGAACAAAACTGAATGTAATAACAACACAGACATGTAATACATCCAGTAAAACAGAGAACTTTCCGTTTGATAAATATTATTGTGTAACATTATGTTCTGGAAAAAAGTAGCCATGTATTAACGACACGGAAAAAGAAGAGAACTTTAAAAGATAACACAAACGTTATTTTACAAAGAAAATACATTATTTAATATACCTACACGAAACAAAGGATAATAATAATAATTTTGAGAAAGACTTGCTAAGAATATTTTAATAAATGAAGTAACAGATAAATAATTTAAATACGAATATCTGCCAGCTTATTTGGAATATTTGCGAAAATCGATTAGGAAATACTTCACGAATATTTTAATTAGTAATAAGCTACTGTAGTACCTTCATAGTACTTACATAGCAAGGAATATAAAATATCCCAAAAAATATATTAGTTATCTGAATACAACATTCTCACCATACATTAAATGTTTAAATATTAATTGAGAATGCTTCTATTCTATAGATTTGTGAAATGTATTTTTCGCTTGTACATTGTTTTACTAAAAACAAATTCTAGATTTGAAGAACTGTAACTGTAGGTCACAGTGTTAAGCTGTCGAGTTTATTTGAGCTCAGTGGAATAAGCCAGCAGACTTTAAAAATTAATAATCAAGTATGTTTCGTGTCACTCGACATTTAAATAAAAGTGAAAAATTGAAAATAAAGTCTGCCATACTAAATACAATATATTCATTCCTATGTAATCTACAATGATTGCGCGATTTTTATATTCTGTTAATTATCAACATTGTCAATTTAAATCAATGATTACATAATAATGAATTGTTTATATACTCCCGAAACTTTTCCATTTGCTGATACGTGATTGTCAATATTACCTATATAATACGAGTAAATCAATACATTTTTAAAATCAAATAATTTTTTAAATATTAATTCAAAATATTAATTCAAAATATTAATTTCAAAAATGCAGACATTTGATTACAAGAATAAATACTTAAAATAAATATTAATTAACATTTTATCACAAGGTATCGCAAAAGCTCGACAGTAAAATCAATCAGCTGACACAAAACAATATGTTACTTTTGCTAATATGATAAGGAAAATGAGGGTGGTTGATTGAAATTTGAAATCAAGTGTTAACGAAGTATCTAGAAATTACATGGAGATGTCGACTACATCAGTTCTAGGAAGGAACTGTGATTGTTATATGACATTATTTTATATCTATCTAGTTAATTTACTACTGAATATTTGTACTATAGGAGAATTATATACAGAAGAGTTATAACTTTATCAAACTATAGAATATCTACCATTAAAACATTCCGCAATAGTAATGTAGACATATCAATTACAGAGGTAAAGACTACGAGGTAGTTGGATGAGGGAGCAATGTTTACACAATACGATGCTGGACAATCATGTATTTTATTGACTGATTATAAACACACAAAGTCGACTAAAATTTTAGAAATTTCAGTCATACAATGAACAGGAAATTTTATGGTTATACGGATGGCCAAAAAATGAAGTTAACAAAAGACTTCGGAAAAATCTTTTACGTTCAACCATTAGTATTCTATGTTTTGACTGTTCTGGGACTAAAAAAAACAATAGACTTTAATTTGATAGTCATGTTTTCATAAACATTGTAGTTTGTCGTAACTGAACAGAAATAAACTATTAATTTCATTTTTATAGTCAAGTTCAATCTGGTGAAGATACATCCGAAAATTATGGTTTTCATAGGGATTTCAGTTACGCATCCAAATGAAGTTCAATTATTTCATTTAATATAAAGATCTAAGATGTCAAACTCAGCGTTAATGCTGTCAGTATGGAGGAAATCCATTTGGAAAGCACTTAACGGCAGTGTACGGAGAGATCACGGATATGTTGTCATTATTACCTCACCGCTAACGAAAATCCAGTGAGAAAAAAAAACTAATAAAATGAAGACGTAACGCTCTCGGATTTCAATGGAGAAGTCATTGAATGAGATTAAATAGGTAATTTCTGATAATAGCGTGAACTGTACCACCTCTCTAAGGTTTCATTCAGTAATAGTGTTATCTCAGCACCCGGAGAGAACTCTGTAAAACTGTGTTTAATTCATTGTCACGATTAGGAGAGCTTAGCAATCCGTAAGATCAATATATAATAATCAAGATCTGTAATAATCGAACGAGGATTTAATCATTTAAAGGGTTTGCGTATGATGTAACATTTACACATTGCAGCATAATTCTGTACATAGAAAAATATTACTGAAGTCGTTTTTAAAACAAATTATTTCTAAGGATCATTTTATGAATGCTGCAAATCATGCAGAACGATGCAAATGAATTTACTGGAAAAGTAAGACTATGACCTATTTTTATAAATTCTACAAATTGCCGGGTTTTCAAATTTGCAAGTAAAATATTGAAAACCTATAGAATTATAGTCGTTAAACAAGAAAAAAATTAGATATTCATATCGAGAGATTCATTTTATCAATTTTATTTTCTACAATGTGAAATAAATAATTTACAATATGCAAATTTTAATTTTTCATATCCGCTGTACAAAAATATTGAGATAACAAATAAATATGTAATTGAAAAAAGTATGTTTTTTCCAACAATAATAAAATACAACCTTAACGATACACAACAGAATTTAAATGTATAAATCACTTCTCAGATAAGACACCGAGATTAAACCGATATTGTATCCCCGGCACAGGCGACCGTATTTGTATATTCATACGTCGATACAATTGAAAAGGGTAAGAAGAAATATAAATATGTGTACAATACATACATATATACACACACTAACATACAATAGGCCCTAATAATGTATGTGCGAGTAGGAAAAACAGAAATTTATTATAATGAAAAAAACGAGAGTATAAATAAATAGTAGTAGATGGAAAATTACGAGATTCATTAGAAAACATACATTGTAATGGATGAAGCGAGTGGGCTGGCTGAATGAATCCCATCGTAAAAAAGGAAAGTAAATGGGGAGTGCAGGTACCTACAGGGAATGAACAAATACAGACCATTCTGACAAATTGTTTCCACTCAACGTAATATGCTGTTTTTATGAGTTGAGCAGGTTAAACTTTTTTCAACGACATGTGACCTAAGTAGCGTTATTAATTAAAACATTTACAAAAAATAGCATAGGTATTATTTAAATTTGCACACAGGTGTATCGTACTCTTCAACTGAAACGGCTTCTGAGATATTATTATTGTTATTCTAAAAATATCACTCTCCACTGAGACTGTAAAATACAATCATGGTAAAATTCAAAAGTCTAGAACAATTTATACATTATTTTATTTTCATTCTTTACTGTGCATTGGATAAAACAGTAATCATTTCAAAGTATCGCCAAATTATCAGTTATACAATTCAATAGACAGAGGGCGAGTTTATTGCAAAATTGCGACAAAATCTGTCTTAATTAAAACGGCAATATCATATAAAAGTATTTTGCTCATAGCTTTAGAACATTTTCTAAATTTTTAGTACCTATAGATGTACTAAAAGATGTTGTACTATCTAAGCTAGGTACTAAAAGTAAACCTCAAAAGAGATGGGCAGATGACATTATCAAAGTTATGGGAAAAAGTGGGTTCGTGTTGGTCAAGACCGTGAAAAATGAAAAAGAATGAAACATAGCTATATCCAGTAGTGAAGAGACAAAGGTTGGCAGTGAGTATGTATTTATAATATTTGTTATTACTCTGAACGTTTTAGGTATACAAGTAGGTATTGTAAAACAATAATTAAAGTAAACGGGAACGAATATAAAATAGTTAGATTGATTATTCTCGATTATAATGCCGTAGAAAATTTGTCTTAGATATTCAAGGTGATTATTAGAAAGCAGATAATAAATCACGAAGGTCGTCTTTACAGGATGGTTAAAGCGGTCATACTACAAACTGTGGAAAACTTAAACTCAAAGTTAGTATAGTTGAGAACATTTGGTATGAATTGTCTATACAGAAACCGCAATGGCTAGGATTGTTTGGAGAAGTACCAACAACTCACTTCTATATATGTATGTAGAAGAGTAGTGACTATTACTAAATTATTTGTGTTCAGTTTACAGGTAGCGAGAATGGAAAATAATTTATACAAGATAACTTGATGCATAATTTAATGATACATTTATGATACACGTGAATTGTAACAATCGATCAGGGATTTTACATATTATATCACATGATATTTGGTATCTATAGAGGCAACGATAAATAAATCACAACATTTTCAGTGGATTGCAAAACTGAAAATCAAAGGATATAACGACAAAAGAGATTTAATAAATAGTGACAAGAGAATAGTCAGTCTATAGTACCTAATAGTAGTATGATAGCAAAATACATAATTGTGATTTTTCATAATCGCCCTTTTTATATCTCATTTTTTAATATTTTTCAAAGGATTTGTTATATTCGTCTGGGAAATGAAAATAATAGAACATTTTTTATCTTATAATTACATCAATACTACTATAAAAGCGTTTCTCATTTGCATAAAAGGCGACATTAAAGTTGATATACATTATTTTTAAAGATATATCTGGGTTTTGTTATAAACCCAAATACAACCTTATACACCTTTTACAGTAAGCTAAAAGCTTGTGTCGTGAAAGGGGAGTTTGCCGGCACCTGGGATCGAACCCCGGACCTAATGTTCATAAGACCGAGACTCTACCTCCAGGCTACCGACGAACTCGATTGTTTGTCTAAAATTGCTTTCTACGTAAGGTGGAATGTGTTGATTTCCAAATACTGCGCAACAAAAAGTAAAATACGTATGTAAGAATGGAACATGTCGTAAAAGGGGTAACGACAAGATGCAAAACGAAGGAAAATAAATAACGATAGCCTAATTGCCCATTGTTCCGAGAGATACCGCAAGAGATTACTTGTGTCGTTTGCAGCGAAAAGATCACATTGTGGGATGTATGCAAATAGTTAGTATATATGTTCTAACACTTAACTATATAATGTGCACAGCTTCCCTAAACAAACATTACAACAGGAGGTGATATACATGATACATAAATCCACCAATCATAAAGAATTTAAATAGATGGGTCAAATATTCCAGTGCAATGCGATTTGGTGATGTGTTATTTGAACTGCGATAATCTAAATATGAATTTGATCCACGAGATCAAGCCACGTAGTTTTCGAACACCCGCGATTTCTCACATCTCCTCTTTTAGAAAAATATATCCTCTTTGTTATACTTTCCTCATTCATTCGTTTCACATGATCAAACTATCGTAACTTATTTAAATGCATTCTATCCACAATGCTCCTCTTGCATCCGTTCATTCCTCCAAAGTCCTTATGCTTCATTATATTACGCAACGTTTTACTAACCATTTTCCTCAGCGATCGTATCTCCACTGTAATAATTCCACCTTCGTTTTTCTTCAACAACGTCACGTGCAAGGTCGTCGTCAAGTGCACCGTTCACTCTAGCACCGGCCACTTACCTTCTTTCAATATCCTTATCGCATCTTTTATCCCATGCAAACAAAGTTCCCAAATATATGTAAATTAGTTTGGAGCCAACATTCATGACCGACCAACATTAAACCATTAATCAATTAAAAATATTTCTAAATAAGAAAACTCTTACAAAATGAAAATGCTGATGGTGTACTGTTATGGTGCACAATGCCGCCCTTTATATGTACAAGCAAGGTAAATGAGACATCAACAAACCTATTCAAATATCCCAAACGATGTCCACTTTCCTGTTAATATGATTGATGGCAATGGACCCATATATCTATATATAATATTGATCATCCAATACTACATTATATTCAATAGCCAATCAACCGAGGGCTCTCCACTGATCCTTGGCATTTCTTTGTTAGATGACAATGTACAAAATAAAATACAATCGAAGCCTAAAATTTTAGGTACATGGTTCATGAAAATAGTTAGGACAAAAAAGGACAGTGACGCAATGATTATAAAAATTGCCTTGGTACGGGCTCATGCTCAGTGAGGTAGATCTTATGATATACTATGTTCTCTTATTACTTGTAAAATTTAATGATAAATAAATAAATAAACCTGTTTAATGAATTGCTTCTCAATACAACTAAAATCAATTAATAGTTCTAAAATTATCACAACGTTATCTGATAAATCTAAATGTGTTTGCACTAAGTAGATTACATCTTATTAAGAGGATTGGAGTTGGAGCTTCTACTTTAGAAATAACGAATTATCGTCGTCACAAAAAACATTATTAAGACTTCAAAGTTACGAAATTCTAATTATTTCGCTTCTTATAATAATTAATGCTTGCTTACTCAATGGCTTTACTAGTTGTAAGATATTTATGAACAACTAACTACAATATGCAAATCATATGTAGGTACTGATATGACGTATGTTTATTCCATTGTATGTTCGTGATTCCGCTGAAAACTTTTGTAATCCTCCCAGTAACCGAGATAGCTGGTGTGTAAGTTGAATATTGTTTAGAATAATGGGGTAGGTGGTAGGTAGTTACAATAGCAATATAATATATATTTTAGCAGAGAGACATAAACGTCGTTTCATCAAGTTATTTGCAGAGTCTCCTGGGAAGACCTTTCGGCATCCCGTACAACGATCTATATTAATTCAGACGAAGGTATTCTGAAAAATGACCGTTGTTCATGTGAGATTATGTCGTGTTTTATAAAGGCGCAGAAAAGGCCTTGTCAGATACGAGTTTATTACTATACTTTTACAGATTTCGGCAACCCTTTTTCCTACACGACCCTTTGCGAACGTAGGAATTTCTCAGCAAGAGAAATAACTAATGACGTGTCAATTAAAATAAGTTAAATCGTAAGTTTAGTAATTACCAATATTAAACTGGTATATTCTGTGATGAACAATGGAGATTAACTTACATATTCAGATAAAAAAAATCAAAGAATGTGGTTCGAAGATAATAAATGATATCAAAAACTAAAGCCCATAAAAAGGAACAAAGTGAAACGAAAGTTAGACGAAGGAGAAATTATCCAATTTGCTACAACTTAGTTTTTAGAGTAAAATTGGATAAAGTAATAACTCAGCATTACATAAATCATTCGAATATGGATATAAAACACGTTTTGAATACAGATAGTAGAAAAGTTATAATACATAGAATACTACAATAGGAGATGGGATCGTGCAAGGGTCATTTGCCCACTTTAGACGTTTGGTATCACTTGAAAGGATGTCCCATGAAAATAGGGAAAAAATATTTCCCATGTGACGATGAACTGTTATTAGCATTAAACTGGTTTTGTACGTACTGTGCAAATATTTCATACACATCATACGTACCCACAATGAGCAATTTCTTTTTCTTATATGTAATAAGAAAACGAGTGTATCGTCATATCAAGATTTCCCAAGTGATCGCAAATATATTGGAAGAATAAAGTAAATATAATAACACGTTGCTATTGAAAAAGGAGAATCAAAACTTTACCCTGCTTTGAAAAGTAAACGTCACTCAAAAGTTTGATTACAGAATACTAATTTGATTATAAATTTTCAATGTCTTTTTGATTGTGTTAAACTAACAGTACTTTGATTAAATAATATTTTGACCATTTCCAAGTTTTGTATTTAGTTCAAAAAGAAAAATGTTTTGAAGTTCGAGAGTTAAAATTATTATTAGACTTAAGTTTCTGCAATCATATAAGACTCGCATGACATTACAGCGCCTTAGTCTCGTTTAACTTAGAACTCATTAAGTGTTTTATAGAGAAAAATTTGAGTGAAAAATATTTATAACAATGCATCCGTAAATCATATAACATCAAGTTTTCAAAGACGGTCAAACAAAAAGTGAAAACATTTTGTATCGAAAAATAAAACATTATATCGTATATTAACACTAAGAAAATATTTTTATTCTTGGCAGATTAGTGGGATAAAGGCCAGGATTTCACGGAACACTTCACACCTTCCTTCATTATATTGCTGAGATGATTAAATAAGCGCGATAATGAAATAGCGAGCTGCTACCCTCCTCGTTTTCCACCACATGGAGGCGTCACGCTGTTTTGGAAGAGAAGTTAAAATAGCAATAAGGTATGAGCTTGTTAAAATGAAAAATGTTCACAATATTTTTAAAGCTGGAACTTCTTGCCTATATATGTAAAAAAGAGAAACAAAAGAATTTTTAAAAGCTCACCATTCGTTTATTGCCTAGATGATGGGGGGTAAAATATTATGTTATAAGTATTATTTGTATGGGTCTCAAAACAACGATGTTGCGAGAAGGATAATAAAATGATGCTACAATATATAAACGAGGAGTCATGTCGAGGGACGGTTTAGAAAATAAAATTAAATAAAATATTACAGAAAACTATTTTACAAAACATCTAAATAGGAAATATGTACATAGATGCTCGTATATGAAAGTGAATACATATAAGGTTAGTCTTAATTCTTCCTTTCTTTTTAGGAATATTTTAGTCTTTTTGGGAACAAAGAGGAAGTGAGCGATTTTGTGCTGAGTGAGTTATTTCCAAACGCTCATTATTCTAAATGGCGAAATATACTGATTCAAATATAACGAAATGAAAGTATACAAGAGATTGTGTTCTCGAGAACAATTAACCTATAAATAAATAAATAAAAATGCGTGACGGCAGGTAAAAAAGCTTATTCTCAAAAATTTAAGTTTTATGTTATAAAAAATTAGCAACATCAATAATGTACCTAGAAAATATGAAGTATATTCGAGTATTATGTACAAAAAGATACATTTATAAATAAATCTTCATGAGTGCCAACGATTTTAAGTAGTGGGCTCGTATGTGTATTTCAGATGAAATTTTTGAAATTAGGATCGTTCATAATATAAGATAATAGGTACATTCAAATAGGCAAGAAAAAACTACTTTCAATAAAATAAACATCAAAGCATTGAAGCTTCTTCCATTTCGTCTTTTTTCTGGAAAAAAATAAAAACCTTCTGATTTGAATATCGGGGTATTTTAGTGCACATAAATACATAATATGTAAATAAATTTCACTACAGATATCAGAACGTGCACATAGCATTCGAAAAGGAAAATAAAATACTCATTGTTAGAGAAGAAATCTGGACTCAGCTGTTTTGTGAATTCAATGCACTGAAACATTGTTTAGTGTGCAAGCACTTATACATAAGAGAGCCGTTGTTGTGAACGTAATGTATTGACTTTATACGTCGACTCAGGGAGATGAAAAAAGGCCATTACGGTTAATATTTCACGAGTTAGCAATATAAGACAAAAGGTAATAAGATCTTATTGACTTATTTATATCAAATGTCACACATTCCGACAGATAATTTATGTGGATGTAAAACAAAAGGCGTATAGTGTTATTCAATGATCTGATTTATGAAATAACAAAATTTATACACACAGATATGTTCGGTTTTTTTACCTGTGTCAAGTACCCTTAACCAAACTATAACCGCGACATGACGTGCTAGGGAGAAATCCAGACAGAGATATATATTAAAAATACAATATTCTGGCATATATGTATGTACAAACACACATATTGCACGATCTGTTCCATATTGAATGACGAAGAATATAATATTCCTTACACTACTATTTGCAAATGCAACATGACTATAATAATAATAATAATAATAATAATAAACTTTATTGTACAAAATATTTAAACAAAAAGAATGAGATTAGGTACAACATGGTATATACAAATATTTTGCACAATGGGCGAGTTTATCGCAGGGACGCGATATCTTCCAACTAACCCAATAAAGTAAAACAAGTAAACAATGATAAAAAAATGGAAACAATTATAAAAAGTCTTTTAGGTATAAATATAAAATAAATTTGAAGGTGAACGAACACGGAAACGAAAAGGGTGCCTCGAATGTGAAAGAATAAAATAGGAATGTGTATGTATTCTAAAGTGCTACTAGAGGAGATTCATTCATATATCATGGCATAAGCGTAGGGGAAAAAATAAGAGATTGTCAGAAAAAATGTGGGTGAAGCTAGTTAGTTATTAATGAACGATTTGTGACTGGGATGAACATTTGGGTCAATTTGTTCAATTGGGCGAGAGATATCAACAAAATATATTTTTACGCTTGAGAAAATTCCGTGTGTACATATATCCTCATATCCATTAGTGAAAAACATAATCCAAAAAAAGTAAGGAAAATTTGTTCTATATTTTTTGAAAAGCATTAGTTAGTAAAGACAGGCACAGCCATCAAATTTCGCGCGCTATCAATGATTGAGGTACCTACAGACTGTAGCTTATCGAGATTGATTTGTTTTATAAATAATAAAAAGGAAGGGATTCATTCAATTAACAAACACACATAGCTCCCCTTTAGGCAATAAGTTTGGTAATTTATATTAATGCGATACATATAACGGATACCAAACGAACTGTGAAATTCATCCCATAAATTGGGTAATAAATCTCAATTAGACATATATGACAGTTATTTATACAATCATTGACAACTGTAGTTTCGATTAAAAAATAATAATAAAAATAATAAAAACTAGATTTGGGGATATGATAATGTTATTTTCAAATTTGATGGCTAAATGCACATAACAAAGAGTAGCTATACTACATAACAAAGAAATATTAAAACTGACTACCTATCTCGAATCGAATTACCCACAGGTATTTTACAATGGACGGAGTTCTATTTAAAGGAGAAATTATAGTAAAAAAAGAGGAGATAGGAATTCGTTTTATAGACCTTTGGGAATAGGATGACAGGTTCACAAAAAGGCCAGACGTGAGTAGGAACCATTGTGAGGTAACTGGCATCACGAGATCCCAAAAATGTTGTTATTATCTACTGAGCCGAGAAAACTATTGTTGAAGTGGTTCAATGGCTACGAACTAAATGAGAAAATACTTAGATGGGCTATTTTATTTTGAAAACTACTATTTCAATACTTTGGGATTGTAAATTAAAATCACTAGGTAATATTGTAACGTGATAAATGTGTACGAAAAAGGATTTAGGTTAGTCTTCTTTCTTTCTAAAATCAGACAACGGAGGTACATATTAAAATACATTTTTTTTAATATACAATCAACCAAATCACGAGTTGAATTCACACCTTGTTTACGTATTATTTTTAAATATACGTACGTTCAGCCTTAATGAACTTGTAAAACAGTCTACGTGATATTAAAAATACGGTATTACCTTTATTACCACGTCATAAGCATTATTTCTTAATGTCAAGGGACGAAAAATAGTTAGTAAAATATTTAGAAAATATTTTACAAGAGAGATGCGGTATATACATAAATATATACAAGATTTGTGTAATAAAGTGAAATGAAAAAAGTTTTATTGCCACAAACTCTGAAGAATATAAATAAAATGTGTTTTCATATACAATACCAGGTTTTCAGCAGAGTAATTATTTTATGCTTGGAAACCTTTTTTGTGGGTCACTATTTATTTACATATTTTCACCGGGAAGGTGGAGGTCTGTGTCTCGTTTTTAAATAAGGACACTAGACGTGAGGTTTCATTGTCACGTGGGTTATATTATTTACAAAAATCAGCGACAAGCAACACAACGTGGCGCAGTCACATGCACAATGTATAATCTGAAAGGACTCAAAATTGTAAAATTACGTACTAAACCGAAATTGAATCAAACGAATTTAACTAGCAACGCAGTTATTACAATATTTTATGTGGTAATTTATTGATGGCATTTTTATTAATTTCCTTACATAATACAATAAAATCTTCTCTAGATGTGATTCCAGCAACAATATTTCAACATTATTTCGTAAGAACTTTCAAGTGTCAGACTCAAAATCAGTATGAAAAATTTACAAGTTAAGACGATATTAAAACATTTCATATGTTAATACGTCCTTATTTTATTGTTGATGTACAGAAGATGGAAGGGAAGAAAACTTTTTGTAGAACGCCACTAACTATCCATTTAAATAATAGGTAGGTATACAATAATTAATTTGTCACAGTGTTGTGGAAAATATAAATATACGTCATTATGTGTAGTGGTTGTTATGGATTCGTTGTAAATAGAAGTATTTTATACCACAGTAGGTTATTTACAGGTTTGGGTGATACTTATTCATAATGGTTGTATCGTTTTTGGAACAACTTCGAGAAACTTCATTTCAATAAACTCAAATAAAAACAATGGTTACTTTCACTATAAACAACACAAGACTATAAAAAAAATATTTTGTAAATATTTGTAATTTTTAAACCATGTATTTGAGTTTTTAATGAACACTTACTGATGATGGTTGTTTATCCGAAACGTCTCTTGATGATGGTTGTTTATCCGAAACGTCTATGGTTATTCATAATGAAAGTAAAATTTTATAGGACAATTCTGCACTAAACAATTAATTAAGTGACGCACAATATAGGTGGTAAATGTTTCAAGAAAAACGCGTATTAATCATCGTGAAATCATTTACATGGCAAAAGGTCAACATTGTCCACAATCAAAACTGCGTGTGTTGGATGATGAGTGACCTGTCTGAGGATTTTTTAGACTTCAACCTTTTTAACCTCTTTATTTGATTGCCCAATAAATTCCTGTACTAGCGTAACGACCATTGGATGGATCAAACTTAAAAATTACCTGGTCGTAATTTTATGTCCTGAGGGTGTTTGTTATAAAGTTTTTAAGGGAAGGTTAGGTACAATAAAACTACGAGACTTGGTCATGGTATAAACAAGTTACATAAAATCTTTCTTTATTGGAAACGTACCTATTGCGAGGTATAAAATTTGAAACGAACCAAAAACCCAATGAATGAAACGTTATTTTATTTAGTGAACTTAGTGATCATGTAATTCAAAAGTAGCTTAGTGCACCTACTTATGAATTTATATGGGTTTAAATAAAATAAAAAAAATACTCGTAAAATTCAGGGGAACTATTCGGCTTAGCATGAAATCGATCATGTTTATCCATTAAACAATGAAGATTTTAAAATTAAATTATTTAAAGAAATATGGTTACAATTTATAATCAGAAAGTTGTCTGACTTGCACTGAGTGTAGAGATTTAACGATTTTACTTTAAAATAAATGCAAAATGTTATTCGTTACACAGAGATTTGTCGTGTTTGTATACGATCTGTATAATTTACATAGGTAATATATGGATATAATGTTTATTATTTATGTTAGTCAATAGGTTTTATTTCATGATATATCTAATACTATCATCCTAAACAAACATGACGAATACTATTCTACAGTAGTTTCATAGTTATTTCGATATTAATACATTGTTTAAATGTATTAATACTATTGAGTAATGATTATTATTAAAGGAGGAAACATGTCGGGTAAATCTGAAGGTAAATAAAATTATTGTTTAAACAACGGCTATTCCAACTGGGGAAATTATGAAAGTTTACTAATTATACCTTTTCGAACACCTACAAAATTAATAAAGTGAAATACATAATTTAACGGTAAAATCAAAGGCATCAAAGAAATACGTGAACTAGATCATAGTGTATTTTTTTTATAGTTAATTTATTTAGTTTTGTATTAGTTACGATACTAAGCATTAAATAGTGCAAAAAATAATTAAATTCAATACGCTGTGAGTTTGCTTATCTTATTAAGTGTAAATATCGAATTCACAAAAGTGTGAAAAATGGATGTCTTAGTATTTCGATCATAACGAAACTAAAATTGGAAAAGCAAAAATGAAATATATAATTAAAGTTAAGAAAAAGCACCAATAAAAACTATTTTACAAAAATTAAGAAATGAGCTGCTTACGCCTAATTAAGAAATAAAATCGCATACGAATAGAAGGTTTGTATAGATTGTCATGTAGGTGTCTCTAATAATTATTGCTCGATAAAAAACCAACGGACCGATATTTTGTCAGGTTTTCCGACAAGTTTTCCTATAATATATTCATTTCTTACCCCAATCACAAACTCTGTTTTTGAAATTGTTTTTCCATACCTACTTTAAATTCCTTTGTTTGGGACACGGGCGAGGGGAATTGAAAAGTTAAATTTGTACATCTCTACGATTCCGGGAGATTATTTTACTCTCGAACAGTTCTGATTGACCTCACCGTGAATCAATCGACTTTTTTCGGGAAAGCATAAAAACTTTGAACCTTTTTCCTTCGAATCGTTAATATTCCCCAACCTCAGGGCATTCCCAAGAGATACAAGAATATTACTTTTACTTTAAAATGACAAGAAAATGAATAAGACTAAGTTAAAAACACGGATAAATTTATATGTTAATATGTTTCGCAAAATATATCATTTTACCGTCTTGTACACAATATATCGTAGAGGATAAAATACAAACTTACAAGTAATATTATTTTCCTCGTCATCTTCGTAGTTTCATCTAAAAAAAGTCTGTCTCCACTGTTCAATTATATTAACGCTTCAATAATTACAGCATGTGCGCGAATCAATTAAACTTTTTTAAATTTTCATCATCATCATGATCGCCCTCAACGCTCCTCTCGGGAGCACAGGGCAGAAACCAGCCTCCTCCATTCAGAGCGTCTCTGTGCCAATTGCGTCACCTCTTCCCACGACATTCCTTGCGCTCTGATATCGTTGTCATAGGAACGGTGTATTGTGAAAGAGGGACGCCCGGGCCTACGGAACCCCTGCGGACGGAAGAACAGTGCTCTTTTTGGCCAACTATCATTGGGCATTCTCAAAACATGTCCCAGCCAGGACCATCGTCTCTCTTGTATTACGGAGATTACAGGTCTCTGCTGGGTGCGCCGGCGCACAGCATCATTTGTAACATGTTCATACCATCTGACATCCAAAATCCTTCTAAGACACTTGTTTTCAAAGCTTAGTATCTTCCGCTCTTGAGCCTTGGTTAAGTGCCAAGACTCGCAGCCATATAGAAGGATTGGGATGATGCACGCATTGAACAAGCGACATTTTGTCCTGATGCTGAGTCCAGACGCCTTCCAAACTTTGTTCATGTTGTTGAAAGCCTTTTGTTGTTTTGTTTTGTTGTTGAAAGTTTTAAATTATACGTCTGTAAAATCTTGTTCAAACAACTTCAAAATTGAAAAATATCAGATCTATTTCGAAAGACGCAAAAAATTGTGTAAGTTTTTAGTCTTATTAGAAAACTTATCTGACAGTATCACGTTGAAGGATTTTGGGTTATGTATATGAAAACCTGTAAATTTAATTTCTACAACGATTTTAACACATACAGCGCACATGAATGGCTAGTGTTATTAAAGTGATTTCAGTTGAAGTACGAATGTGTGATTTTTAATGCTATCCCAGTTTCTGTGACAAAGGATGTTATTAAAAGAATATATTTTGACTAAAACTAGGCCACATAAAAAAGGGGTTCATTGTTAGAAACATGTAATATATTTTATATTTCAACTAGACCTGTACATAAATACAACCCCTGAGAAACTGTCAAGATGTACTCTGGGGGACGAGATATGATGAAAATAATAGAGAAATACCGTTCAGATGTCCTCAGATGGACTCCTAACATCAAAGTGTCGTCGTAATACCTGGAAAGAATAAAATAAACAAAATTAGTCACGAATGTTACAGATTAAGAATACAGCTAGTAATGAAATTAGATGTCAATCTTGAATTTGTAATTTAATTAAAGAATGATCTTATAATACATTTTTATAAAAATATTTGAACTGTCATAAGTTGTCAAAAAAAAAAAATACGAAGGTACATTTTTTGGTATATATACCACGAAGATGAGTTTTTCTTTGCAATAATGAATTATCAGGAAAAATATTGAAAGACACAGTTAAAAAACCTTATTACCACATTTATAAAAAGAACAAAAAGATTGAATAACACGTAGATTGATGGAATTCTTATTTTGAAAAAATATACAAAAATACAAAAATGTGTATTTGAAGAAATATCTAATAAGCGGATAAATATCGAAGCAGAAGTTCTTCTTTGTAAGGTTTCACACTTGATCACTATGATACCGAGTCTCTGGCGTACCACACAGCACTTAGCAGGTGTCAATGAAAAGCTACGAATCCTGGTGGAAAATTCACTTAGCACGTTAAGACGCAGCACGTCAAAGTAAATAAATATACAGAAATCAGATAATATTCTTTCTATCAAAGAAAAGATAAATTGCAAATGGATTTTAACCTATTAATTTTTCAAATTTATTTAAGCATTTAAGGTTTTGTGACGGAGTTTCATCAATATTATTACAATAGAGTTTGTCGGTAGCCTGGAGGTAGAGTCTCGGCCTCGTGAACAAGAGGTCCGTGGATCGATAGCAGGTACCGGCAAACTCCCCTTTCACGACACAAGCTTTTAGTAGCTTACTGTGAAAGGTGTATAAGGTTGTATTTGGGTTTATAACAAAACCCAGATAATCTTTAAAAAAAAATTGTATATCAACTTTAATGTCGCCTTTTATGCAAATGAGAAACGCTTTTATAGTAGTATTGATGTAATTATAAGATAAAAAATGTTCTAGTATTTTCTTTTTCAAGACGAATATAACAAATCCGTTGAAAAATATTAAAAAATGAGATATAAAAAGGGCGTCTGAATGTTAAATGTGGTAATTTCTAAGAGAATAAAGAAAATTATATTGAAATTACATAATAAAAATAATAAAGCGCTTCTTAGTATTAATAAAAACGTAAATCAAAAGGCAACACAATTTGCATATTGATAACATAATTTCATATCACGAGAAAAAAAGCTTCCGCTTCTAAATATCTATTGTAATATTTCTTACATAAAAAATTAAGCGATTTGCTTAAGCTGAAGTAAAATACATTTAAAGTCGTTAAAGCTAAATCATTACTCGATTATTTTAAAATAAACAACATTAAAAAACCTCTTGATGCTCTCAAACAGAAAGTAAATTTAACCTTTGTAATTTATTTCAGAGATTCTAAATTCAAATTGGTAAATCGTGTGCATAAGTAAAACATATGTGCAATGATATAAATATGAAATAAACATAATGAAAGTGTCATGGTAATACTTAGGTATAAAGATAATCTCGTTTATAATATAAAAGAGCTATGAATTTCGTCATAAAGTCGATGACAAAATTACGACCCAATAAATAAGGATTATTATTCTCATCGATATATTAGAGGATATATAAAATATAAAATGTGCCATCAATATGTAATGCATATTGTTGTACATGTATAAAATATTACTAGTAAATATTCGTCTTAACGATCACGAGTTTAAAATACCACGTGAACTCTACATAAGATTCAATTTGAACAGAACATATACTGTGGTAGCTATGCGAGATAATATAACCACATATAAAGTGAATTTAATAATTATGGATGTGCTAACAAAATCAAACAACCCCAGAGAGAAAACGGAAATTCAGTTTGCGAGTCAGACATATGAAATTATAATTTGCGGAATGATAATACATGTCATAAAATAAGGTATGAATATTATTACGAGGGATAAAGCGAGTGAACGCGGGATGTTATCGGAGGAACTCGAGTGTCAAATCTAAAGTAGTTATTAGACATGTGGTTAAATAACACAGCGCGAGATGTTCCAAAGTGTACGTCAAATATGTCTCTGTTCATAAACAAACACTCGACTTGAAAACAATGTGAGATATCAATGAGAACCGGAACAAAGAAGAAAGACGATCAAATAAAAACTTATGTAAGCGATTTTTATAATGCGACCATCTACACACATAAAAGATAAAGCTTGACCAATGATAAACTTTGAAATATGTCCAAGTAACGCGTATAAAAACTTATAAACGAGGTGTTAGGGAGAAAGCTTGCTATGCAACATGGGAAGTACGTGACGATTAAGTGGTTGCATTATATCAGGAGTAACGAGAAAAGCATCCATATGTACCTACTAGGTATGACGGTTAAAAGAACAGAGTCCAGCACGATACCATTGCTGACGCTTTAATGAAATCCCGCAACTACTCACTATGCGGAAATGAAAGAATGATTGGATGCGAAGCAATCTAATCAATGCAAACTCCCACATGTACATAAACAGTAGCCTTTTTACGACTGTAACATACTTTCATTCCAAGATTTAATTACTGGGTATTCTCTCACAAACAAGCGGTAATCACAGAAATTACTACAAACAAGTGGCAGAGGATGTATACCACAATATTTGTAAGTATATAATATTACACTCAGTTAAATAGCTAAGATATTTGAATAGATCATTAAACTATTAGATGTGATAAGTTATCAAGTGAGATATTTTCATTTCAGAACTAAATTGCTTTCAGCTAATTAGAGTTGATTAACTTAGAGATTACAAACTAAATTTGATGCAAGAAAACCATCAATAAATAAATCTTCAAATAATTTTTATTTTATAACAGGTCAATGTTAATTTTATTAAGAGAATTAACAAACGTATACATATTATATGAACTGAATCCGGATACGTTTAGTACCTTTGATATTCATAATTTCAACAACATCCCTCGTGAACATCCGGATTTTTCACATCAAGGACACAGATTTAATAAAATAAGACAGGATTAAAAATATTTAATTATATTATACAAACAAATACGTTGAACCAAAAAATAATACAGAATTAAGAGAATTAAAAGTGATAGCGGAAACAAAAAACTTGGGTCCCATAAAAATTCTACCTCACCTATCCACATAGTCCTGTAGTGCTGCGGTTACATAATATAAGTAGAATATTGTGAATGTAACATGCATTGTGTTCTGTGTGTGTGACGTCGGTATTATATTTATTAGAGACAGTAGAGACTGGAGTCCCGTTATTATAACATTATGTTTGTCAGCACAGCGGTAGTAGCAGTAGTGGACGCCGTTAATACAGACTTATTAGCGTCACCAGAAGGAAATGGACTCGGTAATACGGGTAATGGTCCACTACTAGCTTATACATACTACTACTAACGTTTTAACGCTTAAACAAAATATATATATACTTATGCAACCACTACTCACATTGTGTGGCAATTATATTACATTCGTACCAAGGCAAAGAACATCGCAACTTTATTTGATGATAATATTATAATTATTAACGTAAGTTCATCAAGGGTAATATTGAATATTTTCCTAAATTAATTATGAATTCTGAAGATAAAATCTGAAGAAAAATCTCATCTGTTTATTATAATCAAAATTGACTAAAGAAAGAATGAAGTATTTATTATCGCGAGAATCATTCATAGTGAAATCTGCGATCTATTCATAAATCAATCATAACGGAGTGCCTGAGAGAAATGCTACTTTATTTAAATTGATTACCTCCATTTTCCCCGATAACGGAAAACGGGATGTGGCATATTGTTGTAGGAACAAGATAGTAAAGGAGGCGATGATTAAACGAGTACGTGTTCTCACTAACGATGGAACGGAATATCGATGATAAAATTGCTGCGGCGCTCTGTACAAGCGTATACACAATAAATGAAATAATAGCATTGGGTAGTGACAATCAATTCGAAGTAACTAGATTACGAGAACACACGTAATATACGCATTATTACATTTTTCAAAAGTTTTCTGTATGGATGGAGGATGCTGTTACGTCATGACGCATCAAACCAAATCCAACAACAACATCTCTGAGTAAAATTCTTTTCAGAATCCATAGAAATAAACTGTTTTAACAAGAATAAAAGATATACGACAAACCGAGACGAATGAAGTCTCTCTTGATAAAAATATAGAGTAATTATTTTTTCTTCTAAAATTGATGTGGAATTCTATAAGACGTTATGATCACTAGTAGCTAATGGAAAGTATTTGCCTAAAAAAGAGAATAGATAACAAATTTGTATAAAGAATTATCTAGTTGAAAATACAAATACGTGTTGAGGTTGCGCCCCAGGAAAAATAAAAATAGAAAATAAATTACAATTAGTAAAAATAATGGGTTCCTTGTAATCAATATAAGAAAAAAGAAACGTGTGCAGTGAAGGTTAATACAAAATAAAAGACAGAGAAGTGAAACACAAGGGGATCAGATGTTGTAAGTAAATTACAGGATACGGGCTATTAAGTAATCATTTACCTTGGCATCAAAATAATATTTTTTACAAACAAAAAGCTATACTAAAAATATATAAATTTGCGACTTGGAAACTCGATACGGAGAAGTTATACACGAGTAGGGAAATTTTATAGAAGTAAAAAAGATGTAAGTTTGATTTGAAAAGGCTAAAAAAATCTTATTGTAAAAAAGATTACTAAAAAAATTGTTTGGAGGTGTGTGGGCCTAGAATGAATGAAATAATACGGTTATCGACTTTGTATTATTCGTTTCTATTTAAACGAATACATATCTTTTTCTAAACTGGTATGTATTTATCATTATTATTTTATAACAAAAATTTATAAAAATATGTAAAAATAGTTCGGTTACCAGGTGTATAAAGAATTAAAACAGTAAACGTGGGTATACATAACGTATCTGAGCCATAACTCAGGGTTCAGGTCAAAACCATTCCTATACGAGAATAAATATCAGGAACTTTGGATAGCTTCCAAGGTGCGTCAGTTCACGAGTGTAAGAGACAAGACTGGAGAAATATTAGGTCCAGCAAAGCCTAGTCTTAAGCATCCCGTATTCTGTTAACAACACAATGTACGTGTACGTGTTCCATTATGCGGTGGAAATATTAATAACGTATTATCATCATTTACTTTACTCGGATGTTTAACGAAATTAACGAAGAAATTATGTCGATTATAATTTCATCATATTTGTACAAAAAATATAGATAACATAAGAAAAAATAGTGTAAAGGAATAATAACATTGCTTTCAGAGATTTATTTCTAAAAATTAAATGAAATATAAAATCAAATAAATACAACATTAAAATCAACATTTTTTTAAGAATTTAAGTACAACTTGTGTTTTGAAGAGATTTTCATCAATATAATGCAAATGAATCTAAAAGAATGACAAAAAATATCGAACATGTACCTACTGGTAACATCCGAAAATTATTGAATTATAGTGTAACTATAATGATTTGTGTACTTAAAATCATGACACTATTTAGAAAACTCGTTTATGAAACATGGGAAGGCGTTAATTCAAAGAAAGCACATCTGGTGATTTGAAAAACATGAAATTCAAAGACTATAAATAAAAAAGATTCCAAAACAGCTAACGATCTTAATTCAACGCAATATTGGTTTAATTCTGCTCATGCAAGCCATTAGAGAGATATAATAATTATTATAACAATTCTAACCCCCGACATGATATTGAACGAGCGCCATGTATTCAAATTGACTAATTACTGCTGACATTAGGATCTCCCCAGAACAATAATAATAACAATAATGTATGCATTCTCACTCTGTAAGGGGACTTATAGGACATTTATTAAAAAAGCACGTCAATTTCATATCCAAAATAAGTTCCATGAATGACAGTAAAAAATGAAATACAAATGGCATTAAACAATTACATATACATTTTATAATTAAATAAATGTTAACTCCCACAAAATACTTATTAAAATGGTACATAATACTTGAGCAGGAATTTCAATTCGCCCATTCATTGTTGAAGCCGGCAGGATGCGCTGAGGAATTCGGTCAAAAAGGAGTGGAGAGGAACGTGTGGCAAGGAAACTGGACTACGCGATGGCATAATAATATACAAGCGAGTAACTTTAGAGTGAATAGTGGTGAAATAAGCTAATAATACAGTGAGGTTTCATCGACCGCAGTAGACAAGGATAACCACATTACATTCTGCATGATAAACTGGTTACATAAAGAGAGCAATACATAACATAATTTTAATACCTCTCATATATTTCATTTCATGTCACTATACTAGGTCTTGCAGTCATATTACCAAAAACAACGATACAAACATTGAATTTTAACAAAGGTAGATAGATACTTCTGGTATTAGCTAAACAATTCAAAAATACTTATTGTTTATGTTTCAAAATTGACTGTGAATAGAGTTAACTTATGAATTACGAGACGAACTAAGACGTTTCAGTAAATCCGAATGGGTGATTAAACTTATAGTAAATCAAACATCACCCGTAAACATTAAGCCCAAAATACTTAGTAAGGATTTATTTAAATTTAGGCAAACTTTATGCCAAGGGATAATATGATTTTCAATAACACAGAGTCAACACAAAGGCGTTTGAAAGACACTTTAATCAGTGAAATTTTGATCCAAAACCAAACCCAAATAAATATTTAAGAGCAACAGAAGAACATCTAAATCTATATGATTTATAAATATATTTTGGAAACGATTTTTTTCCGAGACAAAAACACAAATGTGAAAAAGAAACAAAACAAACTGATAATATCTCTATCTATTCCCTCACGCCGTATCCCAAGTGGGGTAGGCAGAGAGAACGGAACGCCAATTAGATTTGTCCTTACATACTTCTTTCGCCTCCTCCACAGTCATACAATTTCTCATGCACGCACGTCGATTTATCTTACTCAATACACGACCGTCTTTGAGAATTTGATCTACATGTTCAAGCCATGTAGTTCTAGGACGCCCGCGCTTCCTCACACCCCTCCTTTCAGCCAAGTATATCCTCTTTGTCATTCTTTCCTCTTCCTGTGGCCTCATTATACTATTTCAATAAATTGTGAAAATATGAGTAAAATTTGAACAGGATGATTAATGCATTGTTTATATTTTATATATAAGTACAGTAAAGAATATAATGAATAAATAAAAATAAAATAAATTAATGAAATATATTAAAAATGGAATAAAAAAAATCAAGTTTAAGTACCAAGTCATAATAATAAACTGTGTAACAATTATCGTTGATAATATTAATCTATTAAATCTACACATGCAACATAATGTAGAATGAACGTGTCGAGGATTATAATCAAGATACTACAAGTTCATAATAATTATTTATTAAATGGTTATTTACTTATTCCGTAAGGCACGCATGTGAGACTAAGAGATCAGAAGCGGTTGTGAGGGAAGTCAACAAACAATAATAATAACAAGTATTTGTACATTGGATATTTCTTGAGTAAACATCAAATGAACGTAAATTACACGATTTTATACAAAGTGCTAAAGTACAACAATACTTTCGAAACTTGGTTGTATTTGTTCAGCGATGTGCTGATAGTTAACTCTTCATATGTAAATAAATACATCGAAAATATGTTAAACAACACATTAAGGCATTGCTTACGAAATAATTTTCTTCTTAAAATGCACCCCGAAGTACTTATGTGAGGACGAAGACGCCCTCGAAAAGTGAACGAATTTCATACAGAATAGATGAATTCGTAAACTACTCGTATTATTAAAAATATCTTAAAAAGTACATTGAGCAGTTTTATTTTATTTTTATTCTATACCGTTAATTAATTACAGGCAATTTTACATAGATATATATTTAAACAAAATACAAGATGACATATTATTTACATAATTATTATCATTGTGTTAAAATTATTTTTTAATTAATTGTACGATAATAATTTTATTTTCATGACGTAGATTTTTTCATTGAAATGAATTGATATAACGTTATTTTGAAAATGGACGTGAATGTTAATTCTAGATATTGTAAAGCACTCTTATATAAATATATTGTGATAAATTCTTTCTCTGATATCATCACAATACGGTGCTATATAAATTGTTATATTATTATTAATCATACAATCAACATACAGAGTTAAGCACGAAGCGCGATTCTTCCAACTAACCCAAATACACGTTTGGGATCTACAATTATTCGAAGTGATAAAAACTTATTGAATGGTAATAATCATGCATAAAAACATCGTTAAAAAAAAACAAAAAATTCCAAAAATTCAAATGTTTTAATGGTGATTCTTATTACATCAGAAGAAAGTAGGTAAAACACCAACGAAATATTATTTGTAGATGAACGTGGGATTAGCATATAATATCTACTCCGATTTGTTAATTCAGCGTACTTGTGAAATACTGTATTTAATTATTATTAGGAGAATAGGTTTCGCGATATATTTCATTAATCTAAGAGTAAAAATGCACCTTTCATCTAATTGTAACAACGATTGATAGAATAGAAGAAGAAAACTTCTATAAATCAGTTCAGAGCAGATTAATTCACAACTAACATTTTCCTAGTCAACATTAAAATACTTCAACATATGTATTGTAAACCTAAGCAGTTGGCAGTGAGAGAACAGCGTTGAGTGAAAACATCTTAGTATATATTACCGCACACACTAACATTATAGAAGACAATATATTGGTCTAACAAATAATAAGGAGAAAAGTTCCTAAGAGGAGTGAATATAAACATTCTGTAGCATTACTGAATGCGGCTAAGTAAATTTCCGTGTGAATGGTTTAGCAAACTTTGATCAAATATTATAATACAGCTGCGTAGTTATTAATATATTATTAGCTCAGAGGGAAATATTACATATAACCAGGCTGTCCTCCCATCGGAGTCTGTTATATCCATAACGCATAGTTTTATATCGCATTATGATAATTAACACAAAAACATCTCTCGTGGTTAACTAAGCCAACTTGCACCAAACTTTGCTTTAAGCACGAGCGAACGAGAAGAAGTTTTTGTCGACTTGTAAACTAAATTCGTAAATTTTGTACATGTATAAAATTATATGTCATTGGGAATTATCGTATTCTTTTAAATATTGATTATGTTTCTTGGAAACTTTGTACTGGGAAAATATTTGAGGTGTCTGTTGCATAAATGGTGTATGCAGTTGATTTAGAGATTATTTGAAACAGAAAAAATAGCAAATTAACCTAAAAAATAATATCTAACGTTAAAAAAAAGATGATGTTTTGTTTCATCAAAAGTATTTTTGAAAAAATTACGACAAATGAAAAGCTATGACATAAAAACATTAGTTTTTATAAAAAAGCTACATAGGAAAATAAAAGGTTATGAGAGTGTTATTAAAACATTATTTTCCTACGCCACACACGTTAATCCCGACACACATACATCCCAAGTGATAATTCCTTATTTTGAAAATATACAAGAGAAAAAACGTGACGCGATATTTTTTCCTTCCAGATGCGAAGAGCATAAATAAATACTTTGGCAAAGTAACATGACTGAAATGTAGAGAAAAAACTTACCAAAGAAATAAGTACCTAGAGAAAATCGTATAGGTACTACTTATCATAATCTATACAAAAACAGAAAGTTTGAAGATATGACATTTATCTCACAGGCCCCTTAACCCAATAAGGTCTAGAGGATGTCAACTTTCCAAGAACATAATTATTTTTTTTGAGGATTTCTATTAGAAAAACACACAGCACCTTTAACCCATTAACGTAAAGAGCTTTTAACTCTGTGAAGTCTAGAGGATGTAAACTTACCAAGTACATAATTTAATTATTTGAGGATTTTTACTATCACACAGTGCCTTTTACCCGTTTACCCGAATTTTTGACACAATTGGATGTCGGGGACTGGATTTTACTTACTAGAAGTATTGATGTTAATCATATTTTGAACCACTCTAGATAAATCATTCCAGTTAATTACACTCACGGATAGTCAACCTATTTGAATAGGTATTAACAATGTAGGTATGTTGTATATTACATACATACAAATGTGAACTTCCTTTAGGAGTGCATGATACAGAGTTTCGACATAGAAAGCTTACCTTGTTTCTGAAAAGGTTAAAGAAATCAGTTACTCTTTAGAAAAATAAAAATCTGGAAAGGCTGAGTACTAATGGATTGATATGTCAAGAGTGCTGAATATACTACATAAAGCTACAGGACAAAAAAATGTGATAAAGGCGTGTAAAGAGTGTACTCGTATGTGTATAAATCGAAATCTCAAAATATTTATATCTGATACTGACAGTTTCACGAAACAATTAATATCTATCATTACAGTGTATGAATAAAAAACCTGCTATCTTTTTTCATGTCATTAAAAATCAAACCTACAAAATATCATTTACAAGTTAAAGTAGGATATACGAACCACTATATCAAAATACGAAATTGTCTTTCTTCATGATGCATTGAAGGTCACGTGTCATACTAACAATGTTTAGCAAAATAAAATAAATTTAACATATGAGTCGGCGGCGCAAGGATTTTTCAGTTGTAAGTTTCATTATTTGCGACATGAGGGACGTGAGCGCTCAACACAGACAGATAGTAGCAGGAGTAGTAGTGGTCGTAGTAAAGTACATAATAAAAGTAGTAAAGAAGCAAAGTTAACGGCGTAATGAGTAAAGGAATATACGACCGACATACATCTTCGTTCCGAGACAAAACAACTGAAAGCAGAGAAAAATGGAACAGACGAATAATAGACATGGGTACAGGGAATATACGAGAACGTTATGTGGAAAACACATACGTCAGGATTAAAGTGCAAGCGTGTGGGTGAACTTGTGCAAAGGGTGATGGCATCTCACTGTTACGCCCGCCACAACTGTCATAATGATATTGTTGTTGCTATTCTTCTTCCTATTTACAGACAGACAAAACTTTAGTAGAAACTACGATCAGATTAGGACAAGGGATCGTACTGCAGCTTAGATTTCCCCCTACAGCCAATGCACCGACAACGTAACAGTCATTACTGTAATAAGAATAATAATAATAATGAGATTATGCTTTTATAGTTGTTAAATTAATAATAATAATAAGGCAAACGGTAACTAAGAAATGTGACAAGACTGCAACGCTTATTTTTAAAAGCAATACATATATAAAGCAATACACCACAGACAAAAGAAACGGTTTCATTTCTAGTATGAAAAGAACGTGTATTAGTGATGTAACGAATGTGTGATTTTGGATATTCGCGAATGCGAATGCGAATGCGAATATTTGTTGCCGACATTCGCGAATGCGAATGCGAATAGCGAATATTGACTTCAAAATGGTATAGGAATTTGAAATATTTCAAAACTCCTCGGTTTTCTTAAAGAATATTTTCTTGCAGTACCTTTTTCCACAATGTACCGGGTAAGTATCCGGTACTTTCACCGAATCACTGATTTTTTTCTTCATTTACATGGTATGGTACACAACAGATGAAACACATATAAATATAAACATGTAAGCGACTAAAACATTCCAATAGTCTGACAGCGAAACAGTGCACACTTCAGCAATAACACACAAAACAATATTATAGAAAATCTTACACATAATACATTAATTCACAATACATCCACTCACCCAATTTCGCACACATAATTCATTCATTCGCACAAACACATCCACACTTCACTGATATATGCAATAACAATACAAAAAAAAACTCTGAAAAAAGAGAAAATCAAAAATTTAAAAAACAGACTAAAAATAAATACTATCCCAAACACTTCACATTTTATCAAACATATACATTTTTTTAATATTTATTTCATCTAATTCTACTCTCCTTTCTCACAAACCTGACGTAATTGGCACTTTAAAATTCTATAAACAGGGTTTCTTGAGTCTTCGTTTTTGTTTTTTTTTTTTTAATGTAGAACGGAAAACAAGATCTTGTTAAAGGAAGCATTCTAAAGTTAATCCTATCTAAAATATTAGGCACATCGTATTCGGACAAGCATATTTTTCTCAGGTTGTATGCATCCAGCAAAACTCTTCTTTATTCCAATTTAGGTAAATCTTTAATAAATACAGGATAATGCAATCTCTTCCTAACCAAACGAATGAATTTAGACTGAGTTCTCTCAACTTGATCGCCATATTTCTTAAAATGTGGATTCTATACAACGAAACAGTACTCCAGCTTGGATCCAATCAACGATAAGTACAAGTACAAATACGATTCATATAACCTAAATGACTTAGTAGATCTCAAAATAAATCTCAGTATCTTATTGCTGCCTTCGATAATTTTGTTCACGTGATCATCAAAGTGAAGCTCAGAATCAAACACCACACCTAAATCTCTAATCTTATGTACTTCTTTTTTATCATGATTATGTATATTGTAAGTATATCGAATTTTGTTTCTATTTTTGGTAAAAGAGATCAGATTACACTTCTCCAGATTCAAGTGCCAGTTATTTCTGTTACAGTACTCGTGTAGTCTTCCCAAGTCCTCGTTGAGCATTTCAGTCAGACAATGATTGAATTTGACGGTATATTTTTAAATCGTCCGCAAATAATATGAGCTCTGAGTGTTTAAAGCACTTTTTAATGTCGTTTATCAATATCGTGAAAAGTAAAGGACCCAAAACAGACCCCTAAAGGACACCAGATGTAACACTGACACTCCCAGATGAGAAACCGTTAAGTTTAATTGTCATCAATCTATCAGAAATATATGAGTCAATCCACCTTAGAAGATTCCCATGAATTCCATGAAATTCTAACTTCTTAATCAAAAGTCGATGTTCTACTTTATCAAATGCCTTTTGAAAGCCGATATAAATGGCATCCAACTGTATACGATTGTCCATAGCTGAGAAAAAAAAACAGATTTGTTACTGTCGATCTTCCACTCATGAATCCATGCTGCTCTACAAGAAGATACGGCTTCAGGAAAAAAGTCATTTCTTCACGAACAATACCCTCAAATATTTTTGAAATAGGTGAATTGAAATTGGTCTGTAGTTACGAACGTCCGATTTGCTGCCAGATTTATGCAAAGGAGTAATATTAGCCATCTTCCATTTGCATGGAAAGCACCCTTCTTGTAAACTCCTAATAAATATCAGATACAATGGTTTGGTTAAATGACTTACACATCTCTTTAATATTATTGGTGCTATACCATCAGGGCCAACTCCTTTTGTCTCATCTTTACCTAATAAACGTTTATGAATATCAGATTTCAAGATATTAACCGTGGATAAACATGAGTTAGTTAAAATATTTTCCGATTCTTCAGTATTAGAATCATGTAAATTATTCAGTGAAAATACAGAACCAAAAAACGACGAAAACAAGTTCGCAATTCCCTCTGGATCGCTCGAAGTCTGGTCACCGTCACCCATTACCCTTGGATAGCCTCTAGATTCTTTAAGGGAATTCACGAACGAAAAGAAAGACTTGACATTGCCCTTAAGTGACTTCTCAGTGTTATTAATAAAAGACCTATAATCGTGATTTTGCGACAACTTCAACTGAGCTCTTAGTTGAAAAAATAAATTGTAGTCAGAACCATTACGGTTCATCTTCCAATTACGCCAAGCCTTGGACTTTCTCTTAAACAACAACACAGTTCTATTAGAGAACCATTTGGGAAAATTATTAGGTGCCACCCTCTTCATAAGTGTATGCTTCTCAAATATTGGCAAAACATAACCATAAAAAGATTCAACCATCTCATTCACCGGTCCGTTTCCCAAAACGCTGACCCAATCAACACTTTGTACTTCAAAATTTATTTCCGAAAAGTTTGACTTAAAGTATATCAATTTCTGGATCATATTTTGAGACAAATCCTCAGCAATTTCAAACTCATAATCTATCAACAGTGAAGGATAGTGTGAATCCTTACCAACCAGTGGAGAGTCACATCTGGTAACAGAACACGGAATAGTTGAAAGAACTAAATCCAAGATAACTTGATTGCTGTTATAAACTCCGTTAGACTGAAACATATTGAGAAAAGATATAGATTCTATCAAATACTGCGCAACAGGACCCGAATATCAATACGAAACAAAGATTGACTCAACATCGGGGTCTTTTTTCCATTGGATTGTTGGGATATTGAAATCTCCAAAAAGACAAATATCCGTTTTGTCGTAATAGCTGATTAAACGTTCAGATATACTTTTAAAAAAGATGTTTTAAGTATCTAAGGATGTGGAAGGCGGTATATATACTACACCTAGTAGCGATGAGCATTTTTCCATGGAACTATGTGTTACCGATGAAAAACGAATACTGGTAAAAAACTTTCACCAATATCATCCCAAAAAAGAGTGGATGAACATCCTAGTGTCCGATCCACAGCAATTAAGAACCCACCTCCATCCCTTTTACCACTCAACATGAAATCCCTATCCTTCCGGTAAACTGTATATTCGTTTTGAAAAAGTTCGCTATCAAATATCCCACAATTTAGCCAAGTTTCCGTCAGAACAATTATATCATAATTATTTGCAAATAAGTTTGCTCTAAACTCCTCGATCTTAGACTTCAAGCCCCGAAAATTCTGATAGAATACTTTAGTTTGGTTCACCTTTAGTATGATATAAATATTCCCTAAATAGACAATAAAATTATTGTAGGGCCCTATACTCATAGCAGTTGTACAATACTTAAAACAAACATATAAATTAAATCTCCACAAATGCATACTTGTTCCAATAATAATAACATCATCAAGCAAACGAACACATGAAACAATACAACAAATGCGGCCAACACGGAACAGACCAGATACTTTATTACTAAAATAATATTCGCAAAACATTCGCATATTTTTTTGCGAATGCGAATGCGAATGCGAATACTTTGAAAGATGCGAATATTCGCGAATGCGAATGCGAATGCGAATATTCGTTACATCACTAACGTGTATACATAAAATAATCATAAGAATTACAATTCTAATATTATCTTTGTTACACTAGAAAGTGCAGTGTGGGCTGTTTTCTTTATTTGTAATACATACTGCATACAGTTTTTAAAATTTTAAAAGGAATTACTTTCATGAAATTACATTTTACGACCACAGCATAGTAACTTTTACATGGTCCATAGGAGTTGCATATGAAACAAGATATGTTTACGCATAAGATAGTAAAGTAAATAGAAGATAACATCACGAGAGTTGCACATATTACGTGTTTAGGTTTCACTCTGATGGAGAATAATATATCTTAGGGCTGTGACACACTTTCAACTCCACATCATCATAATTGGACAGGTGCTGCTGTGGGAATACGAGAGAGAAAAGAAAAATAAAGAAAAGGCGAAGAAAAATACAACAATGCGAATATCACAGGGGAAAATTTTTTCGGGTCAAATCGCACAACAGCGGGTGATAATGTAGAGTTGAAAAATGGGAAAAAGATCTCTCCAAAAGCCCTTCAAGTATAACACAACACTCACAATGAAAATATGTATATATATAAAATAGTTTTTGTTTAATAACTCGATCCAAATACAATGTAATGACAACATTTTTAAAAGAAGCTCTATACAATTTAAAACGCGTACTTAGGTAACATTTACAGCATTTCATAAATTCAGTGTGCGGACTATTATAAGAACTCTCTTGGTAAACACAGGTACTTCAATCACTAGATTGTTTGTATCTATTATAAAATTGAGTTGGCTTACTTCTAGCTAACAGTTAACTAAATTGATTATTTTAAATGTCACACAAAAACATATTATTTATGCGTGTTTCACAATCCAGATGAAGTTATGAAATTGACTACAAATAGACAGACAAAAGTAGCAAATATCTTGTATCTCGAAAATTCTGAAGTATTAGGAGTCCTTCGCATAATAATACAACATATTTTAGGGAATAATCAAATTCAACAGTCACAAGGGTCATAACACATGGGTAAACAATGTATACATGGAATAGGGCGTTGTACCTGCTAATTTACGAGGTGGCCTATAGCTATTGTAACATTAAAGCGTTGTAAATTTTCTGACATAGGTACCTAATACTATTTACTTTAGTACGGTTATGTAAAAGTAGTATGTACAATAGTAACTCTAAAGTTTTAGGGGATAAACTCAAAAACATTCCATGGGTGGAGTGCAACGGATCATGATAGACGATCTTAAGAAACATCTTGAATTTCTCTACTTAGGTATATCATGTACCTACATACGAATAGACAACTCCATTATTAAAATAGGTACTTATAACATTTAACAATCAAAGACTCAAAAACTCCTTTAGGTAAAAGATATTATTCTCTTGTTGGAAGTTTATTAACTGGTAAACTCCATAAATATACAATGTGAAATATTAAAAAAATAACCAAAAGTAAAAAATCTGCCTGAGTATTAAGTGAACCTACTTATTATTTATTCGTAATAAAGGGAATATAGTTTTTGATATAATATTTCACAATAAATTAATGGCAGATATTAAGAGCTGTTATAAGTGTAGTATAAAGTATATTAATATTAATAAACTTTGCATTTGAGAGAACGCGGGGAAAATATCGTCAATTTTCTTTTCGTAGACGATGGAAGGCAAAAAAATGTTAAATGAATATTTCATAAGCATTTATGATTGTTATTAAAATTTATGACACCTTTGAGTACTGAGGATGATGCTACTACGCCTTAAGAGATTTATGATTTCGGAGCCGCTATAGTACCTATCTTGGGACACTCAATATTGCTACTTGTGTGATTTTAACACAAAGGTCCACATTCTGTTATATTACCACACACACACACACACACACACACATATATATATTTATACACGCATTGTAACGTACGTGTATAGCCAAATTGATATGATGCGATGAGACTTTGTCATTTTTATCATAATTGCGATACAGTAAATGAGGCGAGTTTTTTTATTATTAAAATCAATATGAAAGAAAGATCTTATACCTGTACAGATTTTAATGTCATAAAATGCGTACCACCTCACCAAGTACGTCAAATCTTGATTGCATGATTCAATTTCATTGACTCTTGAACACATTTTTTTTTAATTATTATAAATAAAATACTTGTTTAGTACCTTCACTGAGAGCGGAAGCTCTTGAAAGTCACAATGGAAGTACTAAATAAGTGTTTTATTTGCAATAATTTAAAATAACTTTCACCAAGAACCGTCGGTCAAAAATATCGAAAATTAATTATGATTTTATATTAACTAGTCAAGTCTTCTTCATTTCTTGTCTCCATGAAAAAATCGATACGAGGACAAGAACTCTATTTTAGTTGTGTTCTGTTGGTAAGGATATTGTGTACCTTGGCCTTGTGCCGAAACGATATATGTAAATAATATAGAACGTATCAGTAGAAATGAATATCATAGCAGCTAAAAATACAAATGAAGATGCTAATAGAATAGTAATGATAAGAATTTTGCAGTGTCTTTTAATAATAATTTAAGTGTCAACTTCATAACGAGAAAAAAAGGAAGGATTATTATTCATACCAATGTAATACATGACAGTTGATATTCAAGTAATGAAAGGTGGGCTGTCGGAGAGCAAATTTAATTAAATAGGAAAAAACGACAACGATATCGAGAAAAGGTTCGCAGGGTAATTGAAAATATTGATAATACGCACCTAACGATCAGCCAGCCCACGAGTATAATGTAAGTCACAAGAGTTTATTGTAATCTTTGGACCGGATTCCATTTTATAATATAACCTACACTTACAGTGAAACCAATAATGATAATTCATATTCTCTGAATTTAAATTCTAAAAAATATGTATAACTTCTCCATAACGTTTAGAACTTAATAACGTTTCTGTTTTTAAATAGAAATATTAGTGTTTCAATAACTTTTACATATTCTCCGCAGGTAAAGTAATTAATACTTACCTATGTATTTATTAACGAAATGTTTAACGCAGTGATCGCCTTTTACTGGATTTAGCACACCTGTGTGAGTGAAGATATTAAGAATATTACTCAAAAGGGTAAAACGTGTGACAGCGTTGCAGCGCAGACCATGCCACACTTGTTGGAGTTTCCGTTGTGCCCTGTCGCACGCACTATGGAGTATATTTTTTGACGCTGGGTTTCGACACGAAAATCAATCAAATAGGATAAAGTATAGTTAAACCAACCTAAGCCGGTTCGTAAGCATCGAGACACTTTTTCTGTTTCCTACTATAAGATGTTTTCAGACTGTTGGTTGTGTAGATGGGTGTCTGTTGAGTAATAGTCAATTACCTGTTAATTTAATACTTCGTAATTCTGAGAGGAACGTTAAAAGGCAAAACAAGATAACCTCAATCCTCCTTAAACGATACAACATAATTGATGATTTCAATACTTCGATTATCAATGGGATTTGAGAAAATCTTTATTTATTCATAAAAAGCGGTGAATCATGTTCTTTTATCAAAATTAAATTGATATTTCATATCTAGTGCTTTACATCATATGAATAATACACGCACATAGTATTTTCATAATAAAATCAGCTGAAGTGATCATTGCTAAAAAGCTCAAATACTATTATACATCAGGTTTAACTGTAAATGTGTCTGTATTTGACAGAGATAAGAGTCAGAGAGCGCGCACAATGTTATAAAGCGGCGATACAGGAATTCAGGAAGAGTAGGAAACACTTACCGAATGACCCTTTTGTAAATTAATACGTCCCCAGGGACTGTATCAATTTTATTCACCAGAACATTCCGTGTTCCTAAAAATTTGCATGGAGAGGAGTGTAGCTGTATAAATAAGTGTAACTGCTCTTGTTGGTTCAAGCAATTAGGGGCAATTTGGTGAGGTGAGAGAGATATAGGGCGAACTCTTTATGCTTCTTTTGTGCCGCCAAACGTTCCCAGGGGTTTTAACATTGCATGACTGGAACATCAGTAAGCTAAAATGAGGAGTTATCATTTATGTAAATATCTGTACACCTTACCGAGTGTTGTGCCAAAAAACGAACCAAATTTTCATTCACTGAAATTTAATATGCGGGTGTAATAATGTAAAAAAAATTGTTTTATAAAATTTTCATTATAAATATTTCCAAATGGTCGATAACAGTAATCATAATTTTATTTCCATTAGATCTAAATTGTTTATCACAGATACTTAATAAATATTGCAAAAAAAATTGTGACACGCAAGTTTACCTATAGTGATAGTAAATATAATATTTTTCTGGAGAGTCGTTTATACGCGTGATACAGTAGTACCTACCTACCTACGTTGATATACAAAGTACAGATCATTATTATGGAAAAGAGATGCAGTAAAATCTACTACTATATTCATTCATTCATTTATTCATTCATTTATTCTTTCATTTGTACAACAGCTTTAAAAATATAAGTCATAAAAACCTACCTAACTGGGCATGAGCCCGTACTAAGGTAGACTGAACCAGTTTTCACCATACTTTGTCTCAGCGCTCAATTTTCTTTACTTTAGTTATTAAGATTATTTTCCTTACTTTACTATACCATAAAATAACACACAAGCTCACGCACGCACACATACATCCACACACACAAACACACGTAACAAACATGCAAATCATCCTCTCCGTGCCGACAAAAAAAGACAATCAGGATGGGTATAGCCTCATCGCTAAATTTAAGATGTAAAACGTCTTTGTTTTTTGGAACACCTGCTTTTAACAGGACAATAAAACCTTCTTATTATTAATAAACCCATCATACTATTTAACCCTTTTCAGACGGTAAGGTTTCCACAATTTATATATTCATCCTTTATTGTCAAAATTCAATGAAGCAACATATTTGATACCTATTATTATGGTTTTGGAAAAAAATGTATCCGATTAATATAGGTAGAGTCTCGGCCTCGTGAATAAGGGGTCCGTGGTTCGGTACCAGGTGCCGGCAAACTCCCCTTTCACGACACAAGCTTTTAGAAGCTTACTGTGCAAGGTGTATAAGGTTGTATTTGGGTTTATAACAAAACCCAGATATATTTATTTATTTATTTATTCTTTTTGCACATCATCATTACATAACAGTGTTAACAAAATAATATAAAATTTTAGAAACTAGGACGATGTGCAGTGGCGAGATTATCACTATAAAGTGATTTCTTCCATCTAACCACGACACATTGACATGAAACTAGTAAAAACAAATTTACTTACAAAAAAAAAACATACAAAATATCAAAACACAACAAAAGAAAAAAAAAACAAAATTTAAAATAATATATCTATCTTTTTTAAAGAAATATCCTTGGTACATACATTGGTAAATTGTAAAAATTAACATCGATAAACAATAAATACAAGTTCATGAAAAATATAAAGATCTGTAATTTATTATAAAGATTAACAATATTTTGACGCTTATAATGCAAAAATGGAAATATATATATAATGAGTTACAATCCACTGGATTGGTCTGCAACGAGTTTGGTTTTTCTTCTCCATTCGTCTCTATTCTCAGCCAGTCTTTTTAGCCCTACGTATGAGCCACAGTTCATGTCTCTCTTCAGTTGGTCCATATATGCTTCTCTTGGTCGGCCTCTACCATTTGTCCCCTCGGTCTTACCCTCTGCGATGGCGATGAGTAGTCCTGGATGCCTGATGTTGTGGCCAATCCAGTTAGCTCGTTGTTGGCTGATTCTCTTAACCTCCTCAGGCCCAGGAAATTTTTTTGCTCTCGATTTGATTTTTTTTGTTCAAAAACTCATTAATGAAATATGTGCTATATTCATTTTTTGTTTTTTTTTTTACTTTTTCCACAATTGCGTGTCCCCTAAAGGGGACACTGGGTCTTTAAGTATTAAAGTTGTACGGGAAAGAAAACTAATACACTGAGTATTTTGTTTTTAATTAAATTTATTGTTAGCTGGAAAGCACATAGAGAAAATGGAATATAGAGTACTAATTTTTAATTATATATATGTATCCTGAAAAAAATATGTTTCATGACTATTTAATACCTAACATATTTATTGAAAAAAAAAATGCAAAATTATTTTCAAATTTTATGATATATCTCAAAGCAATTTCTGTTCTCTTGCAAACACAAAAATACTTTGCAAGAAGAACATTGTACTCTAGCTTTATTAGCTTTGCATCCTGGAAGACGGCAACGATTTTTGGTTGGAGGATGGGGAAATGTGGGCATGTGGAGGGCACCTTTTTTCCTTCGGGCATCTGATGGATGTGGTACAGTAGCGTTCGAGCGTTTGGCCAATGGTTCCTCTGGTTGAAACTCTTCATCAGAGTCAGAAACGGTACCCACATTTCCATCTGCAAGGTACTCCTGAAATTTAATTTTGAAAGCCAAATAGTCCATGATGTGCCTGTTTGGTGTACCAATTTTTTCTTGATCCTTTCTGTACTCTAACCATGAAGACGCTACAGAAAAATCAATCAAATGCATTATTAATCGTACTGTCCACAATTTTGTTCTAGCACAAATTCTGTAGTTACTGATAATTCTGTCCAATAGGTCTACACCCCCCATGTTAGTGTTATATGAATTAACTACAGCTGGACGATTGACCATTATATATGCACGATCTTTTTTCGACCAACGTCGACATTGGTCTATTGGGTTCTTTCCTTCTCTGGAAGATGCTAGTACGACAGGTTTATTATCGAACCATTTTATAATTGCTATCTTCTCATCATTTCTAATACTCTGATCAATTGCACCTCGGCCCTGCTTCATCATTGCTTTGTCCTCTTTAAGTTTACATGTTTTTGGAATCCGGTTTTTTTGAAGTGTTCCTGTTGCCTGACATTTTTTCGTACTGAGAAGTATGTCTAAAAGTGGGATAGAAGTGAAATATCGGTCTATGTATATCGTAACTCCCGGAGGAAGGGTCTCAGTCAGACGAATGACAGCCTTACCTCCAATATCTAATTTCGCATGTTCAACGCCGGTGAAAATTGTGTCTCCTCTGCCCTGATATAAAAAAAAGTCGTATGGTATTCCATCTGGTCCAGCTGCAACAAAATTCTTTAGCCCGCATGGATTTGGCTTGTTCCGAACAAATTGCCTTGCCTCCATTTTTCCCCAAAAGGGAATCATCTGCTCATCAATGGCAACAGATTTAGAACGTGAGTTAAGGCGACAACCGTTTTGGACAGATTTTATTAGGGGCTGAACCTTCCAGAATTTATTATTCTGCCTTTCCTCTGGAGTCGACAAGGAATCCTCCACAAGTTTCAAATTGCTCCTTATTGTGAAATATCTTGACCTTGTCATATTGTCTGCGATTATAGGCACCCTGGTTTTTAGAGCCCAGTTCATTCTTATTCTAGGAAATTGGAGATATGACATTGTCAGTGTAATTGAAAAAAACATCTTCATTTCTTTAACTGTACAATTGAGTGCCCTTCCTGTCTTTTTCAAGAATTTAATATTGGTGTATGTGCACATGGTTTCAAAAATTTCTTGCGGGACGTATTTGGAAATATAGTCTGATGGTAAAAGATTTATTGGGTTTGTAGGCACCTCGTCAAAAATTGCAGGAAGCGGAGGAGAAAAATCGTCTGTTTTCTTCCAGAAATTTCTGTCAACTGGTGTGCACACTATCGGATTTATTATGGGTTCTTCTGGTTCCGTTTCTAATGCTTCCTCTTCTTCTGGCTCACCAGTTGTTGGGAAGTCAGCATCATCCAGCTCGTCATCGCTGAGTTCACATTCTGAATCATCTCCATTTATTTCTAAACAGAGAAATTCTTGAAATGCCTCTGTATCTGAAAAGCAAGAACAAAACGATAAACATTTTTTGATACTATAGTTATTATTTGAAGGCTGAGTCCCCCTGTCCCCTACAGGCGACACGCAACTTTGACAGTCTACAGGTTCGGAAAAAAAAACATTTATCTACTTTATTTCTTTGATACACTTGAAATGGTCCTTTCTGTGTCTAAATTGATATAATAAATACTAAATATATCAAAAAATAAAGAAATAATCACTACTTACCGAGATCAGATGCAGCAAAACGTGACTTTTTGACAGGTGGCATTTTTAAACTGACAGAAGTCATAAACAGTAAAAGTAAAAGAGTTGAATTTTATCTCTATGTAGAGTGCCATCTATCCACATTGTGATGAAACAAAATTGAATAGTGTGGTAATGCTACCTTTGATAAGATCACACTTTTAGCAAGTGTTGTTTTATGTCCCCTACAGGGGACTCTAGGCCTGAGGAGGTTAAGGAGTTGCCTTTTTTCGCCTACCCTGGTTAATACTTCTTCATTTTCGACGTGCTCCGACCAATGGATCTTGAGCATGCGTCTGTAGCACCACATCTCAAAGGCCGCCAACCGTCCGCTTTCACTCTTGCTGATGGTCCATGTCTCACAACCATAAAGCAGAATGCTCCATACAAACTTTAGTAAGGTTCTTCCTTACGCTTAAGTCAATATTTGGGGATTCCAATATCTTTGATTTTTTGTTAAAGGCAATCCTTGCCTGGTTTATTCTGCTTACAATTTCCGATTTGGAGCGTCCATCCTGGTTTATTCTGCTGCCCAGGTACACGAATTCACTTACTTGTTTGATGCTTACTCCATTTATGGCAATGTTCGCAGTCGCTTCCTCTCTTCCAACGACCATACATTTTGTTTTTTCTTTATTTATTTTCATGTTGTACTTTGACAACAGAATACTTTCCATTTTTCCTAAGGCTTCGTTCAGCTCCATCTCGGAGTCTGCGAGCAGTGCTATGTCGTCATGCAAAAATGGAAAAATAAAAGTAAAAAAAGTGATATCATGAAAAAAAATTATTTAACCATCCTATATTAATAAAATTTAATAAAGTAACTTAAAATACACAAATCTGTATCTGACATTAGACCCTACAAAAGTATTGTACAATTTTACAAAGTAATTAATTACATTGTACTGGTTTATTTGTCTTACAGTTTCCATCATTAACTGCCGGAACAGATTGACCACAGACTGAATTGAGAGAGAATTAGTCCACCACCACGCTTAGAACCAAGTTAAAGATGCTGCTGTTCGGGAGAAGTCACGGCGCCCTTGAGATGGCCACGGACCATTAAACGGCGCCACATAAAAATGGTCCAATATTATTATTATTAGGTAAATACCTATATAAAGTTTGTAAAATACAAATCAAATAAAAACATAGATTTGATTTTGAAGAATATACATCTATTTTATTAATTTACTGAACATAATATTGACCGACGTCCCAGTGTATTTGTCCAATATATTGGGGATAAATATTAACCTTCCAATGATTTGCGCATTCCAACAGGGGTACTGTGTTTAATCTTACATGTAACCATCAGAAATTCAATACACGCATTGAAAGAATTTCCATTATGTTCAATATGTATTCTAAATTCTTGTAAAGAGGTAACATTCGATTTCAATATCAATAATTTATTACTCAAAAACGCTGGCAATATAAAAATGAAACACTAAAATAAAATGGGAAGGTTGTATTAAATTATGAGTTGGAATTAACGTCTCAACGAATTTTAAATGAACCGAGTATATTTTTTTTAAAGATAAAAGACAATATATTTTTTTTTTAAAAGAAAAACGCTTAATATAGGACCGTTTTGTGAAAAACACTGCTTAATATATACGAATAAAAATCATACTTAATCATAATGCAAAATAAATTTATTTAAACCTAATCATGGCCGGTTCCATAAAAAATAAGTCTCTTAATTTACACGAAAAAAAGCTTGTAGTAGTGACTAATGGTAACTAGCATATTTTTGACAGAAAAAACCTTAATAAAAGACTTTTTTATGGAATCGGCAGTCAGAGCTTAAAGAAATTTTGTGCTGCGGTATAAAAGAGAATGAAGTTCTATCTAACAATTTGAAATACAGTTTGTAGTTTTACATCAAAGAGCGAAGTGATTATTCGAATACACATTGTCTTGTCTACGGAAGAAAAGAGATAAAAAGAAAGCATTAAACACGATGTCATGGTGGCCGTGGAAAGGGAGGTCATTATTAAAAAAACAAGAGACGGAGAGACAAGCGAATGATGAGGGTTAGATGTCTCTCTTTGAAATCTTCAGAGGCCGCAGCTGCGAATTGAAGGGACGGATGAAATGATAATAAAAACTATATCCATCCCAGTACAGGATGCCTTAATTGCAATTTAAATATTTGGAGGAATTATTACTGTGCACACAACATAATAAAATATAAAGATTGCTGGGAGGCATTAAAAGAACGGATGATAATATTTTGTGTATAAAATTATTGTGATGACAGCGAAATAGAGTTTTCTGAAAAAGCTTTGTTCTTCACGCGTAGGTAGCCGTCATGCCGGAGAAGTTTAAAGGGGAAAGGTAAATTAATATTTACAAAGGAAATTGTTCTAGTATGTCTGATTGTATTGCCGAAAGGTTTATTACAAGTATCTGTCGTGTAGCAGAGCACCCACAGAAATGCTTGGCACAGAGCAACGTATCAACGATTACCATAAAATCACGCATTTATGAATAATGAAGTCATCGAAATTTGTCATTCGAAATTATTTTAAACTGAAAAGGACACTAAAAATTTCGTTGCAAATCGTTAGTACATAGCTGAAACGATCCGAGTTAGCAAAGACAAGCAGGCGTGTGTCTGATATGAAATTAACAAGGCATAAAAAAATGTTAAAAATATATAGTCAATATCTAATCAGCATTTTAAACCAGTGGTAAAGAAGAACATACTAGGCAGAAAAAATGTGTAAGTAATAATAGCATGACAGTTCCGACGAGTTCCATTTTCATCGATCCAAGAACACACGGAATGTCTACAAATTTGCTGCTATGAAGTATTGAAATACAATATTATAATGAAAAGCAGTTTTCGCTGTACCATAACACGAACAATATATTATTTTATGAAACTAATGTTAGAAGTAAGTTTCCTTTGAATCTTGTGATTTAGTTGTTATAAGCACGATGTGATGTTTGTACAAAGTTCTATGAAATAATACAACGCCACAATGTTGGCGAACAGAATGATATATGTTTGAGTAGAATCGGGTCAAAAGTTCGAACCTATGACATAACAATGCAGTACACCTCAACTTCCAATTGAAGGGACACATAAAACTTGCGAAATATATTTCTTAACTCGCACAAATTTTGCTGTGTTCGCCAGTAAAAACATAGTTAATATTGTCGACCGACGGTACTTGGCGGAAGTTTATGTTAAATTAATAAAAATTAAACAGTACTATGACGTTGACTTTATAAATCGCGAACCAGCTTTCAAGAGCTTCCACCCTCATCATCAGGCTTACGTCAAGTGTTAAATTTACATAATCGTCGTTGGCCTGAAGATGAGAGCGGAAGTTCTTGAAAGTCGGCTCGAAGTAGGTACTAAACACAGGTGTTTTATTTTATGAATTTGTTAAAATTTTTACCTTACTATACGAACCGGATCTCTTCGCATATTCGTATATGATTTCTATTCTGTCTCTATTGTGCCTACCTGATAAAAATTAAAAAAAAAAATGTATAATCATGGTAATTTTGAGACAACTCTTCGATTTCATTTCATTTCGATTAATTAAGTTTACTAAAAATATTTTTGATTTTGATGAAAATCAAAACTCTCCGATTGTTAAGATCATTCTATTCACTTATAATTTAACACGAGTTCTCAGGCATAAAAAATATGAAACAGAAAAACATATTATTATTATTATAAAATATTAGAACTTGCGGGAGTTTGCAAACTCACCCGCCATCTATCGAAGTTTGAAAATAAAGATTCGTTAACTATTCCGGTAAAGGTTGCGATATTGTGATAAGGCAGAGTAAGTGGGAATACCGCCATCTGCAGATATATTGAACAAACTCCTATGGACGTTTAACCAAGTCAGTAAAAGCAGGGACACAAACCATTAGAAGTTTGAGAAGAAAACTGTTTTATCATATTTCCACAGTATGATAAAACAGGAAAATATCCTGTCGGTATATTAGGAAAACGCTGCCGGGGAAAAACACGCGGAAAACCGCACATGTCAAGCGCTGCGATCGTCAAATCTGTCAAACTTGAGGAAAACTAAATGGGTCTTCGAAGGCGCATCGTAGTCTGGGCTACGAGTAAGAGACGTCCGTGGAAAAAAAAACTGAAGACTGATCTCGAGAGAAAATGAAGCCCGATTTCTTAGGAAAACTCTAACCTCCTGTGAAAAGAGGAGTAATGGATAAATTATGAATCATGTTGAAGATTTTGGTAGGTTTTCTAATAGGCTAAAAAAAACAGAAAATAGTAATGAGTTAATATTTTATCTGAATATAAAACAAATCTAATGTGATATATTATGATGTTACGGTACAATTAGTTGTACTCGTCAGGAGTAAGTGAAAAAGACACGTGCTCTAGTGATAGTATATAAGTGGTGATTCGTTAGGTATACGATGCCAAGGACTTGTATGCCGAGTGAAGTAATATACATACCTACATCTAAGTTAGTTTATATGTACTACATAGTTCGATAACATCACGCTGTAGCGCATGAATGAAAGTTCTCAAGAACAGCACTCACTATAACCAGCGCACTGTATAATTTTGTAGTATTCTGCTACTATAAGAGTAAGCATTTACAATAATAGAACTAGATATTAATTCTCTGCCTAGCCAGCATGGTTCAACTTTTTACATCTCAAAATGTTACGCCACAAAATTAAAAAAAAAAGTATCAAGGGTCATAATTCAAATCTCTCTTTATATAAACCTAAAAATTATATTTTTGTTTAGCATAAAATAGTTGAGCAAGTAGTATATCTTTGAGCAAGTACTCGATATTCTGTAATATTCGCATGTGGTAACTCAAAACCGAACAACTGTTGAGTGCTATCTTAATACGAATCGTGAACAGGAATATAAGAAGGGCTCGGAACAGTAGTATGACAAGCCACAAAACATAAATTTTACAGGGGAATAAAATAAAGATTTCGAATAGTTCTATTAATATTATTCTGAGATATTTTTCATTTTTGTCACCAAAAATTTAAAATTAAATGTTTTATATATCTTAATTAATGGCCATAAATAGAACAATATAAACAATTATACAAAATTTAAGTATTTTTTTTCTACTCTGTCGCAAATTTTTGTGGCTTGTCATCTTAATTGTATGCATTTTTTGTTTGCTACAGTGACTGACATCAAAATTTGGCAACAAAAGTATGACAAGCCACAAATTAATAAATTTTGACGTATCTCATCTAGATCCGAAGATTCATCACTTGACGGTACATAATTGTCATCTTTTGAGCTATCGTCATAAGATAATTTGGAAGAATCATTCAAAATATTTGTAATTTCGTGTTCATTTTAAACTATTTTGCGCAACTGCAACGAACTGACATCTTTGTCGGCCATGTTTGACAATGGCTTGTCAGGTTATTGACAAAAAAACATAAAAAATCTCTGAGCAATAGAATGTTTTCATGAACAGCGTGATCAATACGAGGATATTTAATATTTTGTCATATTTTATGGGTAGTCCATAGGCAGATGCATATAGTCTCATCCATAACTCATTCTGGTAAAAAATGTGGCTTATCATCCTATTGCTCCAAGCCCTTCATTATTTGATATATTTATTCATTAATTCAGCAACAGCCCACTGGCCTTTTAAAAGTAAGGTTTGCACAGTATAATAATAACAATAAGAACTTTTATTGCACAAAATAGTATACAAAGAAAAAACATGACATCATTACTAAGATATTTCAACAAAAAAATCATTACTACTGAAAACATAATTTTGTGCAATGGGGGAGTTTATCGCTGAAGCGCGATATCTTCCAACTAACAACCCATTAAACAAAAATAAAGAATATAATAATAATATATAAATATATAAAATATAATACCTTATAAAAGTAAACACGTACCTATATGAAACTTTTTAAACGTATATATTTTTACAAAAAAAAAAATTGTTTATAACATGTTTTCAAGATGAACTTAAATCAATTTTCAATATTATATATTTTCAAGTTTGGGGGAACAATCAACAAAATAAGACAAAAGTCAACAAAAATGTAATGTTTGTTTTGTTTTATTATTGAGTATTATTTACATGGGCTACCGATTTAGCATCATGGTATTAATCTTTACAAAATAAATTAAAACGATAAGTTATAAAATTAATGAAAATCTGAAGTCAACTATAAAACTGAGATATTGAACCAAGTTAGCGTATACGTGGATGAAATAATGACATCGAGGTTTAAATGTAAGCATACATTTTTGTTAATGAACTGGCTAATGGTTGGATCACCGCATTATTTGAAAATACATTTGTAGCCAGTCACAATGTATTATGTTATGAGTTGCAGGCAGTGTAATAAATAATATCGTACAGCAGTTAGAGAAACTTACGCAGTTTATAGCAATACGTATATAATAATACGGATTGAATCTTGCCAATGGAAAATCTGTGTCATGGTTATCGTTGCCAAATTTTCTTTGCTTCTTAAAGAGGTCTCCTTTTTATTACATTATTTTCTTCATATTAGTCTTTATAACTATTTACTGTACTTTCTAGACGCCATCCACTGTCCACACTGTCTACAGCTTGTTGCGGATACTTTGTAACTTTTATTGCCGTAAATGCAACGTTAGCATCATTTTGTATTGAATGGGAAGTCACTATATGTATGAATATGAATAACTCGTATAGGATTTATTAACCTATTGACACATTTTGAATTAATTCCCGGACAATGTAGAATTGTAGATGAAATATCCCAATTAAATTTGTTCACTTGATACACCTACAAAACAGACAAGAATAATTTCGCTATATTTAGCATCCATTTGAAGACTTCTCAATTAATATATCTACGATTTATAAATAGGAATTCAATTACTCGTTACAAATAATTACAATTAATATTTCATGTAACTACTGTATAATATTGACTTTATACTTTTCATCCACCCCTAATGTTCCAATTTATAATCCAAGGTACACGAAAGAAACCAGTTCTATCGATCGAAGCTAGAAGTCTTCTCACAATCCAATCTCGATGACAGAACATATACCTACTTTGTGAATTAGGCTTTTCTTAGTGCCCTAAAAAACCGCATCTACATAACGTGTCTACAGAAAACGCTGATCACAAAGAGGTGTTTTTATTACTTATCACATTATATTTTCTTGCTAATTGTTTTCCATTGTTTCAGTCGACGTAGCCAAGCAACGTGGTACGGCGCTTCAAAGTTTGTCAGACGAGTGAAGTACAATGTACAATGGGAATTATTTGATAATAATGGAGATTTATTAGGGCGTTTGGATTTAATTAAAACTGACATCTGCTAGCAGCCGAAGACGGTGCGAGTCAATTTGTAAAGGGAGATTGGTTTCGGCCTCTTAATTATTATTATCCTTACAAGACCACAGCGGATTACTGCGGATTATTTTTACGAGAGGGAGTTTTATACACTGATACATGTACGAGTAATTGATATACCTGTGTATACATCTATATACTGTACTGTATCACTCCTTCACAGCTTTTCCCACGAGTGAAATTGTCGGCGAATGCTACCTTAGTAATTTATCTATTGCCTCGTCACCGTATTTATTTTCTTTATGTTTTCACTACTGCGACTAAAAGTTTTATAACAAGAAATTTTAGACTTACGGAACACAATATAGGAAACATAATCTTAGACATAAATACAATTTGAATCTTCATTTTACAACAGTAAAGTCGAAAAACGTTTGTGTATTGGTAAAATGTATATAATATATTGTAACACCACGTAATTTCAACATAGCATAACAATAACATAACCTGCCAATCATGACTGACAGCCGCTGTCAAGACACAGGAAGTACCTGATTAGTTGCCAGGTTCATCAATAGATGTCTCATTGATGGAAGCCTCCAGAATGTTCCAGACCTTTCTAGAACAAATAGGAAGGCGGAGTTCAAGGCCACAGTACATCTCCCACCACTACACTATCCACTTCCAAGGTCTCAATCAGCTGTCCAGTACGGAGTCAAGGGTATAAAAGACGGACCCCGTCATACTGAAAGAGAGAATCGCGGTGGCTCTTCCAGGGCCAAGGTCTCCTTACCTACCCGTTACTCTCTAGCTGTCCAAGAAGTACATACTCTTGTTGCTATGAAGTAATTCTCCTTACCTACCGTTACTCTCTACAGCTGTCCAAGAAGTACCTACTTTTGTTGCTATCTGAGAAAACTTAGTACAACGACATGCATCACAACAAAAAACTACTTGCGAGACTGACAAAAGTTGAAATGAATATATGCCACATGTGTATGCAACATCTGTGACATTCGTGACTTTTAGTTCAGTGCTTTCATAGTAAGGAAGAATAAAGTCTTGAAGCAAAAGTTAAACAAAACGAAACATAATTAGTAAATAGCTCATTTCAGTGAATGGTGGTTGGCAAGAAAAGAGCCCTGATTTATTCATTCTCAAGGTTCTCTAGAAACTACAATAAGAACCAAATCAAGCATACGATTCTTACAAAATACTGATCATATAACGCATTGATACTTACTAAACATTCCTTGATATTTTATGAAAGATTTAAAGCAAAAAACTAAAAATGTTTTTCATCTATAAAGTTATGATTTCTTATAACCGATAGCATAAATAATCAAAATCGTAAAAACATTTTCTAGCACTGTTGTTCACATACGAGTATTCTGGTTATTTTTCCTTGGCAATAAAAAACGCGACTCATCGCGAATACAAAGTGACAAATATGGGTCAGTGTGTCCGAGATTTCCTCTAGCAATTGAGGAAATAGTATCACCATTATACGTGTGCGTATGTGTACATACATTATAATATTTATATGAATGAGATATTTGATTTGTGTATTATTTATTCTTGAACATGTAAAAGGTTGGATTGTGAAATAAATAAATAAATAAAATTACATAAAACGCACTGAAAGATGTACAACACCCATAAAGAAGTACTTTAATAATGACATAATAACAAATCTTTATATTAAAAAACACAACAGATAGTTCAGTGCAATGAGCGACTTATACGATGGGTAGGAAATGGGCAGGACTGCTCATCAAAAAAACACAGAGGGTACTTTAATAGTAACATTAAAAAGAGGTGATCTGATGATACAATATGTACAGTCTCTGACCTTCAATCGCGATATCCTAGGAACGTATCCTCCCGCTGTCGACCTCATTGGGATTATGTTGATTAAAATTTATTTTTTCAGATTCCATCACAAAAGAAGATGAATATAAATTACGTGGAATGTGAAAATATTTAAAATTAAATAATCTCCAAATGTATTTCATAATAAAAGCTGGTATTCGAGTAGGTACATTATGTTATTTTTTGTTCTATACAATTTTTCTCAGAATCAAACAGACAATCACAGAATATGCTTAACAAAATATACATTCAATATGTGGACCAAATATTGACTTAAGCGTAAGGAAGAACCTTACTAAAGCCTTTGTATGGAGCATTCTGCTTTATGGTTGTGAGACATGGACCATCAGCAAGAGTGAAAGCGGACGGTTGGCGGCCTTTGAGATGTGGTGCTACAGACGCATGCTCAAGATCCATTGGTCGGAGCACGTCGAAAATGAAGAAGTATTAACCAGGGTAGGCGAAAAAAGGCAACTCCTTAAGAGAATCAGACAACAACGAGCTAACTGGATTGGCCACAACATCAGGCATCCAGGACTAATCATCGCCATCGCAGAGGGTAAGACCGAGGGGACAAATGGCAGAGGCCGACCAAGAGACGCATATATGGACCAACTGAAGAGAGACATGAACTGTGGCTCATACGTAGGGCTAAAAAGACTGGCTGAGAATAGAGACGAATGGAGAAGAAAAACCAAACTCGTTGCAGACCAATCCAGTGGATTGTAACTCATTATATATATATAGGGGGAAGTCCTACAGTACCGGCCGGCACCCAGTACCGGCCAGTTGCAATTTACAAAATTCTACAACGGATAGCGCTGAGACAGTTATTTCAATTCAAGTAATACGTTTTCACAAGCATATGCCTCGCTCAGTGGCGACATATTTCGACAAGCTTCCTGACAGTGCTAAAATTTGTGTTAAATATAGTGGAAGTGCGACACACGGTTAAAGTTCTGTGAGTGATTGCTATAGTTTTGAGGACGAGTTCTAAAGAAGTCAAACTTGGTATGTATTGACTGTTTATATAGCTATTATAAAATACATTGAAAATCAATCATTATCCGCACAGTCTTACGCTATGTCGAAATAATATTTTACCTCGTTTCCTACAGTACCGGCCACAAAATTGTCCCCCAGTACCGGCCACTATTTAAATTAATGTTTGTGTAATTTATTTTGCTTATAGATACACCAAGATGCTTGGCAATGAAAATAATGGTGAGATGAAGAAAAAAGGGCACATGGGATCCTGAAAATATGCGAAAAGCCGTGGAAAAGGTACTGAGTAATGAAATGAGTGCGGCGCGTCAGGCCGCAGATCGTTATCATGTACCAAGAACGACATTGAATGATAGAATTAGTGGTATTAAATGATGAGGATTGGATACAATGTGGAAACTGCAATGCTTGGGTCCATGAAGCTTGTGCAAACGTATCAGAGCTATCAAATCAATATATTTACGATTATTGCCTTAAATAAATGTTGAAATATTTGCTGGCCGGTACTGGAGGCCAATTTTTTTAAAGTTGATTTTTCTTTGTCTTGTAATTTTGTTAATAAAGTTGATAATTTCTAAATATATCGATATTTTATTATTTTTATTTATAGTACAAGAGTTCCTTTACACATATCGATGGGTATTTTGCATATATCCGAGAGGATTTTTATTTTATTATAAATAAACCTTAGGGTGTCGGTACTGTAGGACTTCCCCCTATGTATGTGGACCAGTAAATATTTCAAATTTACAAGAAATGTCTCAAGTTTATTATCGTATCTAATATAAGGCAATTATATTTATTACTATTAATATCATGCATATTACAACAACATTATACCCCCCTTCCATCAGTTTTCCACCAAAATTCCTATGTATGTATGTATAATATTATATCATTCATTTATCTCGTACCTTTCTATGTTTGTCTGGTGTAACTTGTTTTAGATTTTTATATTGCGCTAAAAAAGGGAACATTTTTGGTCTGTATGTGATTTAATTGTTGTTTCCTTGTTGTCCTTAAGAATAAATAAACAAATATCATGGAAAATGGAAACGGATTTGAAGATTATCGCACTTTTGATATTTACATTTGTATATTATGTAGGTATTATACAAAATCAAATTATTATTCACAACATCCTTCTAAATCGAGAGTGCAACTATTATTTTTATTATGACTCCTAAAAGACAAAGTATATGTATCTAAAAAATCAAACGGAAATTATAACGATTACTTTGATTTACATAAAACAACGTAACGTAGAATTATGTACCTTCATGGACAGGTGACTTTTTTATTCACACAAAACCTGTTGGTGTATAAAATAATATAATCTCACTTTTTTATATAAATACTAACCGTATTATGTGAACATCAAAACTTGGGGGTGACAAATACTACGTAACGATAAAAATCAATCACTGAGATCATATAAAAAGATTAAGTCCCAAGTTAAATAGGTATATTTTAGTTTCATTATTTCACTTGTGTCAGTAGGTATTGAACGAAATAATAGGTCGTGTAGCTGTCCCGAAATTACTTGTAAATGAACCATCTAATCTTGACAGGAAGATCCGGAGAATACGTGGTGCTGTCTAACGATCTTAACGGCCCTCCCCTGATGGTCGTGTAAGAGTTGAGTTTCAGTAGTAGGTATATATATACAATATGTAATATGTAATATGTAATATGTAATAGTGGAGTTCTAGTGAGAGATGGTTAGTGAGATGCATTACTGGATAGCGGTGGAATTATAAAACGTATTTTCAATTTCAAAAAATAAAATCATTTTTTTTTCAATACTGTTAACATGGATGAAAACAAAAAATAAAGGTTAAACTAGAACAAGGGCCCATAAGCCAAAATGGTGTTTTGAGACGAGTTTATTTATAGTTTTCAATTATTGTATCTCTTTTAATATTATTTACCTTATAAGACCAGCCGATCCAACCTTCATATTTATTCTTTAGAAAAACATTTTTTTTTTTTAATTTTAACAGTTTGAAAATTATATTGTAAATTAAATCTCAACATTAATGACCATCAATCCCACAGTAAGGAGAAGTAAATAAAGGGTACAGACAAGACTCGTTTCTGCATTCTACGAAAAAAGGCCTATGCGTTCATGGGTCCTTGTTGCTGCTTCAATGTTTATTTGAATAAGACAAAATAAGTACATACTTATTGAATTATGGATAACTTTCGGAGTATGTCGCATCGACGCTCCAAAGAAGGAACCGCCGCTGGTTCTAGGAGTAATTTCGCTAAATAATTAACCACGTCAGTGTGTTGTGTCCTTAACTAAATACATACACAAAACAAGATAGGTACTTAGTCCCAAAGAATATTTTCCATGGTGGAATAATGTTAATATTATGTGTGACATTATAATATTAATATAATTTAATTTAAATCAAATTATAACCCAAACTTTACACTTGGAACATCCTCGAGGGAACACAATAATTTATATTGTGTATATAACCTTTCAGAAATCATACATTTCAAAATATTGATGGTATTATAATAATGTGATAAATCGTTTCATGTTGATACGATCGGGGAACAATTCGTGTAAATTTATTCCATGCATAATCAATTATTAAATTACCCAATTATTACAGGGATATTACATGAATAACGTCAAAAAGAAAAAAATACAATATCATAAGTAGGCAGCTGTACAGTTTATTGAACCAATCATCAACACTACTCAATCGTCCTTCCATGATCTCTAAGGGTGCAGAAAACAACCTCCTCTATTGAGAGCCTTTTTATTAGGATAAAGCAAAAAGAAACGAGTCCAATATTCACTTCGTTATTGTTTTTCATAGTTTTCATAGTATATAACAGAAAAATGTCAAGAATAAGACTTCAGGCATTTTTTTATGTTACACGATCATCATCCAATTATAGCTATTATTTATCAATGAATTGACTCCATGTAATAGGGAATAGTTACTATGTTGGAGCCGATATCTTCAACGATTCGGAGTACACCGTGAGAAAATGTGCTGTGAGCGGGTTTCTTCGCACGTACACGCTTTCCATTGAGAATCTCCAGTAGCTTCTATCGTCATGTTTTTGTTTTCATTGTCTCTTATATGTTGATTGTGTTTATTTCAAGTATGTTTTTATGTTTTTAATGTTATTGTACTGTAAAGGCTGTTTTGGCCGTATATAAATAAATTAATAAGGTATATAAATAATGCTAATAAATAAATTAATAAGGAAGATAGAGGAAAATAATATAAGTTATGCCAAATTATTTTAAGTGTAAATATTTGTATAAATTTAATAATTAAGAAGATACAAGAATCGATTAAGCACTCGAAGTGTGTATCTATACAAACACAGTAAATATGTCAAAATTATAAAAGATTAAAAATATGACGCGGTATAATTTCATTAGGACCATAGCCAACTCGTAAAACTTTTGTTATAACTTGTAAATAAATACAAGACATGTAGTATTGATCTACAGTAAAAATATATTGTCCAAACAACTTTACTAACCTTCTCAATTCTTACGTTTACGGAAAAGAAGTACATAAAAAAATATTAACAACATTTGCTAGAATATAAGAATGTTTGCATCTGGGGTGTCCTTACATAAGAACTATATATTATTATTATTATTAGAAAAGCCTAATAATCTGTTTTGCAGTTAATTATATGAAAGATAAAGACTAACTTAAAATGGGTCAACATAAATGTTTATTTCAAATAATTAGCTTACAGATCTTCAATGTTAAAAATAATTTCTGTACTTTTTTTTGGTATGTTAACTATACCTACTGCCAGTTTAATACAACGTTTAAAGTGAGACATTATTTCCTAGTTATCCAATTTTTCAACTTCATCTTCTATGTACGAATCCAGTTCTCACCCTGTCTTAGATATTTGATTTATATGATGTACCTTCTATGTACATAATATTTTGTGGAGAAAATTATCTGTCTGTTAAACGGAGTAACAATGACCGTCTAATTACATTTACTAATTTACCTACTAACATCTCATCATAGTGCAAGGTTGCTGAGATTGTTTACTGTTCGAAGAAAGCGTGTAAAGTAAACAAGAGGAATCGGTGTAAGTACCAAAACGTTACAAGAACAGAATCGCGGGAGTGGCAGACGAAAAACAACAGACGGCGAGAAATTCTACATCACAGTATGTAGGCGATACATACAAAACAAATACAATATATTCAGATAGTAATATTTAGTGCTTTAATATCCAAACAGTGGACCGCGGCTATAATATACATACCTATAATAAGTAGTACGTGAGTACTGTTGTGATAGGAAGACAACATTGAAGAAGATTCAGTGAATCATAATATTAATAATAGTCAGTGGGTCGACGACATTTTAATGTAAAGATACTTTGCAATAAACTCCTATTAGAAATGGATGCTTCCGCACATCAATTTAGGCACCGCGGAATAAGCGATGTGTTTACAGTAGTACCTATTAAAAAATATTAACATGTAAGTACTACACATCATAAAAAATAAAGGCATTGGAACGATGGACAATCTAGAAATGGTTACGACAATATTGTCCAAAATGAAAAAGACAGAATTTTAATATTGATTACAATTTTGTATTAAGAAATAAAACATTAGATGATCCTAAGGGCTATTCTTAAATTAAATGGTTTATGAAGACAAAAAATTAATCGTCATTTTTAGAATAATAAGTATAGGTACCTATACTATATTCTATCACGAATAAATAAAAAAATATACACTGTCTTTTATGTAGGTAAATTTTCAAAATAAGCTTTGAAGATAAATTAATCTAGAAAACCAGAAATGAGTATGAAAAATAAAAGGGAATTTTGAAGTTTACAAAACGGAAGGCGTGAAAGATAATAAAATATTTGCAGATAATATAAATCTGAATTTTTTATGAGATGAACACAAAAATAAAGAATCGATAAATGCTAATGTAAAAGAATTAATAAAACATTACATTATTAATGTTTGACAAGAGCGCGATCACAGCAGCTGTCGGATTTACGGTAAATATAAAAACAACAAAACCGATAATACCAACCCAATATAATACGTACACAGGGGCGTAACCGCGGGAGGAGTATACTAGACCAATACCTTCTTCAATATGCATAGTAGATCGGCAGCTGCATCGAACCGAAGGCTTTCCATTTGGAAGTTCGAGACAATACTTACCAAATTCTAAATGTACATGATACAACTACTACTATACCAACATGAAATATCACATAAGTGGGGTAGCTGGCAGACCAGCTGCATTAATAAACATGCAAGCTGTACTCTCCGTGATAACAAAATTTCAACAAGACATTCAGGACCGTTTAGATAATATGTTCCTATGAACGGTCTAAAGTATGGGTGGCCAACCTTTTCAGCAGCCGGGCCAAATATTAGTAATGAGATTTCCCACAACAATATAATCCATATATGGGACATTTCATTTCACCTTAAAATTTCTACCCCCCCCCCCGTTGCCAAATTATTTTCAAAATGGTATAGGCATTTGAAACGTTTGGTAATCTCTTCGGTTTTTATAAGAACATTTTCTCCAAATACCTTTTTTCAAAAAAGTAACGGGTTCTGGTACGAACTATTATAAACAAAAGAGCGCATATTACGCTTCGCAGGAACCTCGCGGGCCGCGGGTTGGCCACCCTTGGTCTAAAGTATTTATACGGGTATACATAGGGATAGTAAGTTGTCTTCCCTTGGTTAAAAAAATATTTCACGACAAACGAGATTGTGACACATAGCAAATTCCTTTTCCAAAATGAAAATTTGGTGACCAAGAGGGGGGGGGGAAAGGACTGTAGAAATTGTGCGTTTATACCAAATTACTAAACGTGAAATGACAATTTAAACAATGAATTTGCAAGATGCTATTCTCCATGTAAAGATAACTGGATACGCCCATGGATATACAAACATTATATAATAACATGTAACGAAGAAGTAAATATTCCAGGTAGGTACATAATAATAATAATATAACTGTGTACGACTGAAACGACGGGTATTTTATAAATATTACCAGGAATTTGAACGATAATCTATTAAGCATAAAAATATTTGTTTACCACGGCCAACAGGACAATCATAATTGATTTGAGCAAACAAACGGCGTGGCTTGTCATCCGAACCTTACCTACTTTACTCCAACAGTATATCCACAAACGTAGATACGTACTAAAGTAAACAAAACAGAACATACGTAATCATAATTACTAGATATTTATGTTTATATTGACAACACAACAAGATTATCAATGAATCGCGCGATATTAACATTACACGTTGAACTTAGTGTTAGAGATAATAATACATGTCTAAGGTTTTTCAGTGATAGGTAGCTATTTTCAAATATTATGCATTGTCATTGTTCAATACGATGATAAGTCATACTTTTCTATGTTTTTATCATATTTCGACCCTTGAAAATCGTAGAACTGTAAGTGATATGATGTATCTGTATAAGTTGCTGAATAACGAGGTCGATTCGATTGGTCTAGTACAGAGTATACCATTTAATTGTCCGACGCGAAGCACGCGGTTCCATCATTTGTTCAGATTTCCACTGTGTACCACCAACTATGTGCAGAATTCTTTTTTGAGACGCTCTTGTTCTGTTTATGATTCATTCTTTCAAAGCCTTGACATACTCGTCATGAATAAGCAAGACTTTAGAGCGGGAGTGTCCGGGGCCTTGTTGTCATCAGCGGTCCCCGTGGATTGATCTCGGTCTCTCACTGTTTGGCAGCATTGGATCACTTACATTTGAGCGGGGGGTGGATGGGTGTGCTTGCTTGAATGCATGGATCTCTCAATCATAGCATCCTTGGGACATTGGATATTGGCTGTGTATTTGATTGGGCTTTGTAACTTATACTGGATGGGTGATTTTGTTTATTTGTTTTGTTTTGATTTCTGGTATTTTGGGATTTTAGATTTTATATTTTTAGATTTACTTTGACTTTTTTCAGAAAATTTTAACTTTACTTTCTATCTAAAGACTAATGTGACTGAAGGACTGATTTCTAGTATTTTAGGATTTTTGACTTTTATATTTATGTTTTTGTATTGTTTTAAGTATTGTATTATCGTTGTTTTTAAATTCAAATTTACTTTGACTTTTTTTAGAGAATTTTAACTTTTACTTTTTTTTCCCTCAAGACAGACATTTCTGGTAAGAGTGGAATCTTCGCTGGTCTACATGTTAAATGTATTAATTGTCAATATATTGTGTAACGACTGTTTGATTCTAAATATTGTGAAAATAAAAATAAAAATAAAATAAAATAAAATACTTAAAAGTAAAAACAGGAGTCCAATATTAAAGATGTAATAAGCTTTGCGTATTGTAAGATCAAGTCGTTCATACATTCATACTAATGAATTCCATATGTTGTGTTCAATACTGATTTAAACAATTTATTATTTCTAAATTCGTTATAAAAGTTTAAAAATGAAAAACTAAAATTGGTAATGATAAAAAGCCGATAAAGAGAATCCAACATGCATTTAGAATTTCTAATTGTGGACAAAATACAAAACATACGCGACCATATTAACTAAAGAAATTCAGTTTGTTACATTATACTTGACCGTATGACATTACATACAACACGATACAGAAAAACAATAATTAAAATTAACCTTTACTTCCCACATGCGAGTTCTACAATGATTTTATAGATAAATTTAATCGTGAATAGTACAAAGGTACTTGTAGTTGCTATAGCTTTTATTTGTTTATTGTTCTTATGGTTGAATACAATTCTGCAGTAGTAATAATAGTGAGTTGGTGTAGATACATTGTCCATCCATTCGATAGGAACAATAAAGTGTGCGACAGCAATTACACGGTACTTGAACGCGCGTATCCGCTCGTCTGGACGACGACATGGAAGGCAACAAGAGTCTACACTATATACACTATACATAATGCACATAATCATAAAAATATAAGAGTAAATATTTATTCATATGTATGTAAATCTGGCAAGTATAAGTTTCTGTATAGAAAAAAGAACGTAAAAACGACACCCTTTGTGCGAACATATTTTTCATACTTTTCTCCCACTACTTTCTATAAGATATTTAAGGAACCTAGTTCCTTTGTTACTATGACTCAATTAGACAAAAGCATTTTTACTAGGAAAAAGTTGAGCTTTCCAGAAGGCAGGAAAAAAATGTCTAAATTTGCAGAACAATTTTCTTTTCAATATATATTCGGGTTTTTGTTTAGAGTAAGCTAAAAGCTTGTGTAGTGAAAACGGATTTTGCGGCACATGGGATCGAACCGCGCACCCCTTGCGTACGAGGCCGAAATTCTACCTATCTCCAGGCTACGACGAACTAAAAAATATATAATATAAAGTAAAAATGGAGGGTAGTGAAGAATATAATGTCCCATTCTGTAAGCATTGCAGAACAAGAAGTTATATTCTGCAATGATAGTCAAAGCGTCTGGGTGTCTTTAATACAGCACAAGGTCGGGTACTAAATCTAGTTTATAATAAATTACAAAATGGAATTATTAGTAGGTACACATATGTACAGTACATCGTCACTTCCGTAGGATACTGCAAACTGTAATATTGTAATAGTTATATTGTGTTATAAAACTAACATATTGTGATGGGATATAACAAATACACCACATTCAAAGGTTTGCACAATTACGTATGTATTGAAAGCGTGCAGTTTGATTGAAACGCTTATTATTTTCATGCGAAACTGAAAACTAATTGTTCGTGAACAATGCCGAGAGAGAATAACAAAACGGGAAGGAAATTTTTAAAATAAAACATTATATATTTTCCGTCTTCAACATTGATTTTTAAAAGAAAAAAATCTCTCAGAAATAAGCAGGTAATCTGCGTATCTATGAAAAATCACGATTATTTTTTATTTATATCAGTTATATTCGTTACATACTTCATCTTTCATACTTTTTTTCGAAAAAAAATAGTATATTCAGTGTTTTTCTTGACAATGTTAAGCTATCGTAACGAAAGCACTCTAGGTAATAATTATCAGCATGGAGAAAACAGTGTTGTTCGATATAAATAGATTTATAAAATTTCATTATCATTTTCAGAATTTTTATATCGATATGGCCTAATCAAATGAACACATTCTAGGTATATATCTATACCTACCATCTAGGTATATACATGTATATGGACAATTTGTAAAGCGCTGTTTACTCATAACATGACTTCAAGGGCGCTATATGGTATACAATCATGGCATATCCCGCAAGTAGAGTAGCCAGTAAAAGTTCTCAATACCAATATAATATTACATTGACAATGTCCTCATAATACGAAAGACGTCTCTCTCATCGAATAAATCTATAGTAGAATAAAACGCTTGTTTTATTTATTTCGATATGGAATTCTACTACCTAAACACCGACACAGTGAATAATAATATTAGTCTAACTCGTATACACTCACACACAGAAAAGAATAAAGTATGTACCTGAAACGTACAACTAAATCAACTGATTCTAAAGAAATCAAATAATGTGCTTATCTATACAAAATATGCAAAAGCTGCGTCGATTGTTGCTGGAACTAAAGATGTGTTTAGTGAAGAGGAATGATATGGAAGAATGGCAATAACGAATCCTACAGGAACAAATAATTAATCAATTCGATACATACCTAATATTATACTATGTAATATAGAAATGTCTGCAGAACTGCGAGACACAATTGTAAGGAGTAATTATCGAGATTATTGGATCGAGAATCATGAGCTACCGAGCACAACAGCAGCGTCGCGACGGCGGTCATAGAAATACATGTCATCGTACTCATATAAGTAATATATACGGGGACGTAGAAACTAAGTACAATATACTCTCAATTATCTGCTTTAAAAAGAGCAATATTGAATTTTTCCATTCTCCGCAGAACACTCTTCGAGGTAATGAATGTATTATCACTTATAAGTGTATAATAATTCATCAACTAACGTTGATTTGATGTATGCACAGAATGAAATTCATAATTATTATCGAAATATTCTCTTTTGTGATAAGGATCACAATTTTGATAATATTTAATAATCAAAAATAATAATCAGTAGACATACAAAGCCCGCGTTTTGAGCCTAATCCTTTGATATCCTGTATATCTGGATAGGTGAATTTTTCCCGGCATTAGACTGTTAAGTTTTTGTGTGACCATGACTGATCATATGGAGACTTATCTGGTTGTATAATGCTGAGAAGTGTGGATGGCAATTATGCCGCCGCGTATAAAAATAAATACGTATAACTTGCTACACACTTACTAAAAACAGCTGGTAATTCATTATCCAGGATCGAAAGGCTAAGAGATCTGTTGTTTTGGAGGTCAAGGTTCTGAAAGGGCTGTTTGAGCATTAGAGGAAAATAAGTAGGTACTACACACAATTGTATAGTAAAAAGTGATGTTAAATTCGTATAATTCAATTGTCTGTACCCGTTTAGGTTGGTCAGCCCTTTAAGCCGACATAAATCACATTCTATATAATCAAAATGTCTACCATTAGCGTGCTTATTAGAAAGTGTATTTAAATTCAATGGGGAACTTTCACAAAAAAAAAATTTCAACCCAAAAAATAGTACAGAAAATTAGAAAAATTATGGTGCTTTTTATATTTTTAAATGTGCATTTTTAAGGTTTTTATCACCATTTAAAAAAGCAATTTCGCACTTTGCCGCAAAAAGGTTCACTCGTGGCGGAGCAGTGTTTGACAATATCAGGCGCTACAAACAGTACTAAGAGTGAAATGTGTGGCAATACAAAATAGCGCCTAGCGACGTCACACCGGACTAATTCAATAACAGAAAATATGGATTTTTAAAATGAAAATAATGAATGAAAAGTTTTATTTTATCGTTTCTTATTAGGATATTCGTGATCAGCGTATATTTATTAATATGAATTGATAACATTTATTCATATTCCTCACACATGCATGTTCCCCATTATAAGATGTATATTTTTATTTAAGTCTGTTCTATGTAATAAAATACTCACAATATTTGCATCAGTGATTTAGTACTTACATCACACTCAGACGCGTGTGATGAAAAAATCTGCCTTACCTGCAAAAAAAAAGAAAAAAAGGTTAAAACAACGTCAATAAAAGAATATGAAAAACGGCAAAATATAACAAGCACGTGCGAACTCAGAAGTGAATCAAAAAGGATTCGATCGTTTAAGTGAGAAAAAATACGATAGACCCTAAACTTCAGAAGTACGTACATGTGGAAATATAATATTGTAAAATGAAAATATTGATTTAAGTCACAATAAAATAATGAATTCTTTTTAACTGTGTGGAGTTCATACAATAAAATAAAATTCACGTTTCAAATTGTGATCAATTTGTATATACCAATGATAGATGAACAATAAACTAATGAAATGTAAACTCTACTTGATCATTAGAAAATATTCGACTCAGTAAGTATACTAAGGTTGTGACTGTATTTGAGAACTCTATTATGGATCATTTTACCCTATTTTTGACATTACACTTTGATAGTGATGAGAGAAGATGCAATCAAAAGACTTTGTCGTTTAGTAAATTGGATATGGATAATCTGAGGCTATGTTTGTATAATGAAAATTGGGATGAGATGTATGATACTTTGGATCCTAATATTGCTACAGATAATTTTATTGTTGATGATAATCATCATCATCATCACCCTCAACGCTCCTCTCGGGAGCACAGGGCAGAAACCAGCCTCCTCCATTCAGAGCGTCTCTGTGCCAATTGCGTCACTTCTTCCCACGACATTCCTTGCGCTCTGATATCGTTGTCGTAGGAACGGTGTATTGTGAAAGAGGGACGCCCGGGCCTACGGAACCCCTGCGGACGGAAAAACAGTGCTCTTTTTGGCCAACTATCATTGGGCATTCTCAAAACATGTCCCAGCCAGGACCATCGTCTCTCTTGTATTACGGAGATAACAGGTCTCTGCTGGGTGCGTCGGCGCACAGCATCATTTGTAACATGTTCATACCATCTGACATCCAAAATCCTTCTAAGACACTTATTTTCAAAGCTTAGTATCTTCCGCTCTTGAGCCTTGGTTAAGTGCCAAGACTCGCAGCCATATAGAAGGATTGGGATGATGCACGCATTGAACAAGCGACATTTTGTTGATAATACTACTGTAATTACTAAAACAATTTCTCATAATAAGTATAAGATTAAGCCTTGGATAACACAGGGGTTGTTACGTTCGATCCGTCTCGGAGATGAATTGAATAAAATAAGAAATTAGTATCCACATGATAGTTTACTTCAATTTCGTTTTAAGAGATATCGCAATGTTTGTAATGGATTAATTAAAGAAGCCAAACGCTTATTTGAATCATCAAAGAATGATCCAAAGGAAACATGGAAGACTATTTTTGATGCTTCCAATTTAACAAAAAAAAACTAATTCAATAGAGAAAATAAAGATGAATGATATAATATATTCGGCACAGGATAACTTACAGTGTATTGTGGAAGGTTTTGTGGATCATTTCTCAGGAATAGGTTCTACTTTGGCTAGTAAAATTCTAAATAACTGTAGTACAACCGAAGATCATTTAGCGCAGATCGGTAGAACAAGTAGAATTTCAGCTGTCTCGTTTAAATTGTTAGCATTTTCAGAAAATGAAATAGATACAGCTATTGTAAAACTAAAGAATACAACTTCAAAATCTAAAGACGGATTAACAGTTTATTTATTGAAATTGATCAGGAATTCTATACTAAGACCACTTCAATACATATTTAACTTATGCATAAAGGAGGGATTTTTTCCTGATTGTCTTAAAATAGCTACTTTATTACCACTTCACAAAGGTGGAGACACTGCGAATATAAGTAACTACAGGCCCATATCTCTGTTGCCACACTTGTCAAAAATCTTTGAAAGACTTGTTAAAATGCAATTGGTGAGTTATTTGGAGACGGAGAATTTGTTATCTAATTCCCAATTTGGTTTCAGGAAGGGCAAGAGTGCTGAGGATGCCATCATTGAGCTTACATCATTCGTGTCGGACAGCTTGGATACTGAAAAAAAGTGTATAGCAGTCTTTCTCGATTTGGCAAAAGCATTTGATACTATTTCACACAATTTTTTTTAACTAAACTTCAGAGGATGGGTATCATGGATCAGGAGCTGAAATTTTTTGATAGTTATCTGTCGGGACGAAAACAGTTTGTTTCGATTAATGGTACAATATCAACTTTGAGATCTATAACGTATGGCGTTCCGCAGGGGAGTGTGCTGGGACCTACTTTGTTCTCAATATATGTAAATGAGTTGCTAGGATTGTCAGTTGATGGAAGGGTTCTGTGTTTTGTTGATGATACTGTTCTTTTATTTGAGGGAGAAGATTGGCAGATTGCGTCTGATAAGTGTCATTTCTTCGTCTTTTGTGCTGTCCTGTCTCCCTTGGTGGAGAGTCTTTGGTCTGGGTGGGATGTCCCTTTGGGGAGGGAAGCGTTTTCATCGATGGCCCCGGCATCGGCGGCCCTCGGTTTGCCGTCTTAAATACCCAATTAATGTTTCTGGACACCTCAGCTCGGCGCTCTGTACCAATGTGTATATATGTATATGAATGTGTATATTTTATATTGTTTTTTTTTATGCTTATGTATTTAGCTGGAAATTCTTTTATTGTTGATATATTTTACGTACGTATATGCTTCTCTCGGCTAGAGGGACATCGAAGAAGTGTAGTCAAAAGATTCCACACGTGGGGGTTTTGGCCGGCCAGTCCTTCAGACTGCCCATCATGGCACCTCTTGTGTGGACAAATTTGTTAGTGTAGAAATTTTATCGGATAAATGGAAGTCCCCAGACTTCTGAGCTATCCGGGTGGACGGTGGGTCTCCTTCAATGATAAGTGTCAGTGAGGAATTAATGTTGTTAAATCTTGGTTTGATAACTCTCTACTTTCTCTCAATGTGGAAAAAACTAAATATTTGAAATTTACAGATATGTGTTCACTCTTGTAATGGCACGAGTACCTGTGATTGTCCTGTGCTGGAAAGAGTTCCTTATATCAAATACCTGGGAGGATGAATCATTGACATGGAGGGATCACATTGTGGCACTCAATAACAAGATTAGAAAAGCATCATACATTCTGAGGTGTACGAGGGGATTTCTGGATGGTAAAACGCTTAAGACTGTATATTATGCAGTAATACAATCTTTACTGTGCTACGGTATTGTTGTTTGGGGTGCATGCTACAGTAATAATCTTAGAGTCCTTCACATGTCACACAAGTGGGTATTAAAAATAATGTTCAAATTGCAGAGGAGGTTTCCAACCACTCAATGTTTGATGGTCAGAAGATTCTTTCTGTGAGGCACCTATATATTAGGAAAGCACTAGTGCAGTTTTACACAATTAGACAGGGTTGGAAGAGATCACAACAGAATAGAGTCACAAGACAGATGGTGTCATTTAATTGTATCATTCCATTCAGGTCTACAGTGTTCGGACAGCGACAGTTTATGTGCATGGCACCTAGACTGTTTAATATCATGCCTCTAAAGATTAGAGAAATCACTGTTTTTGTTGAATTTTAAAGAGCATGTTATGGGTGGGTGTCTGATCTTCCAATGGAGAGATTACAAGATATCTTGGGATTTGTTCCGTGATTTGTTTTGTTTTGTGTGGGGTGATATACGTGTGTTAGTATGTGGTGTGGGATTTGAGATGTGTGTGTTTGAGGGATATGTTTTTTTTTCTTGTTTTGTATGGAGAAATGGTTTGTTTGTGTGTTGTTTCCGGTTTACAGCAGTTTTTTCTTGCTAAGAATGTGATTGTGTAAATATAGGAGATGAATGGTTTTTGTAATTGTGTATATGTTTCTATATGACTGATATGTTTGTGAGATATTTGCCCTAGTACAGGATATACCTAGTTGGGCAGCATCAATAAAAGTACCTATGTAGAAAGTTTGTAATTTATTAGTGAAATAAAAAAAATAAAAAAGTGATGATATATTTGCCACGCAAGTTAATGCTTCACACGCAGTGGTCTGCTGGTTGTAGACAGTCAAGATATGCATAGGTAGAGATAGATAGAAAAATACTATATAATTATATAAATATGTACATGAAATTATGTAAATCATAACATGCAGTAAACTTTTTGTTCGACGAATATATGATCTCTAGAATGCTATAGAACAATAACAACAGCCGCGGGTTAAACTAGAAGCGTGAGGTAATGTAAATTGTATTCAAAAGCAATCTCTCTTAAAACAATAGACAACAATAATTAATGGAATTGAAATTGCTTAGAGTGTAGTTACGATAGTGAGAATTAGGCGTAATAATAATACCGACTAGGACATTAGCTACATGAAATAGTTTCTTACTGTGTATTACAATACAAGTAGTCAACAACGACGAACAAACCAAAATGTAGGTAATTATAATTCCATAATACTATGACTTGTAAAGTATTAACCAAGTAGCGAAAGAGGTCATTCTGTTGTATAAAATCGATCCGAGTTGAGGATTCTCTGATCTAAAATATAATATTAAAAAAAAAATACTAAATGATGACATCAATAACTGTATAGCTATGTGTACAATAATTTTAACTTATAATTATTAGGTTGGTATTTCGTTCGTTGGTATTATTTGAGTTCGTCGGTAGCCTGGAGGTAGAGTCTCGGCCTCTTGAACAAGGGGTCCGCGGTTCGATCCCAGGTGCCGGCAAACTCCCCTTTCACGACACAAGCTTTTAGCTTACTGTGGAAGGTGTATAAAGTTGTATTTGGGTTTATAACAAAACCCAGATATATCTTTTAAAAAAAAAATATATGAGAATTTATTGGTATTCACATAAAAGTATGGATATTATTTACTATACTATTGAATCAACACGTATTTGTAGAAGCAGATTTGATAATGTGCTGTTTTATATTTTTTATGGCTAAACAACGTAAAAAATTATGGTTGCCTAAAAAATAATTAAGAAATCTTAAACGAGAAAGTAACTAATGCATACTTGATTTTTCTTTCAAAGCACATTCTGGGGACGTGGAAAATTATGGAATAAACAAAATGACAGATAGATATATAAGTAGTATGCAGTTATGATATGGTAGTGAACAAAGTGGATAGTTTATTTTCCTTTGAGAAATACACACCAAATAAAGATTATTCTAAAAATAGCGCTCCCATCATAATGTTGCAAGGTGGTGGAAGGGGATATTCTTACTATGTTATTACATATTCTGTGTAAGATATACTCTCCAGGCTATTGAGATTCATGGAACGCGGAAGAGTTTCAAGTGGGTTCTTCCTTGCCCTTTCCTTTATTGTACAAGATGTTTCCTTCTCAAATTATACTAGATGCTCCACAGACAAATTACTTTATTTCTGAATACGCCTTTGACACTCTATTACGAAGTAGATATGAGAAAATTCTTTAGATGATATCTTTCAGCAATAATTTTGTCGCTTGGCAAGAAATATTTTTGATGATAACGACACTTCATCTGAAAAAATTTATCTCCAAGCTTGCGCAAACAAATTACAAGATACTCCGAAAGTTATTTCAGAATTCATATTAAGTAAAGAAAGGATTTATTTGAAATCAAATAAATCAATTAAATCTGTATGAGTTAATTATCGCAGTCAATTTATTGACCTCTTAACAATTAAACGACATGGAAGAGTGAACTCAAAAACTATTACGCTAAAAAATATAAAGACACGAAGTAAAAACAAATTGAAATTTAAATGCAAACAAAATGACAAATAATAAAAGGAATAAACAGTAACAATTAGTGAGCATAGTTTGTGTTCAAGCAACGATCAAGTACGTAGAATAAACTGAAAACTTTGTCGCAAGCCATACAAATTTCACACAAGCAAATTTCATAATTTATTTTACGTTTCAAACATGTTTTGAGTAAATAATTCATAGAAACAAAACGTCATTGCATTCCTCAGCACTACTTATAAACATCACGATTAGGTAGAAATAATATTCTATATTTTTTGCTATCAGATTGATATAAGAAGGGGGATCCACGTTCACCAACTTCTGACAAGATCTCTCGACTGCCTCCCCAATAAGACCAGTCGGAAACCAGTTCGTTTTCTTTATACACAGTCTTTTGTCAAGGTGTTCACCCCGAGACAAGGAAAATTGAAATTTAAAAATTCTTTACATTTCAGGTCATCTATGAGAGTCACGAACTAGAGTATAAATAAGTTGTCACAAAGTAGTCACGCTACAACATGACTTTTCTAAATAATACGACATGAAGATAATAGGAAAAATAATATATTATGAAAATGTTTTGACTATTTGTGAATGTGTGGAGGATATATAAAATAATAAGCTTTATTAATATACAAGAAAAAACTATGGTAAGCATAATATCGTAATACATCAAGAAAATATATTATAAACATTTTGCAAAGCAAAAATACAAATAAAAAAATTGTTATAACTCAGCATTTTGTAATTCACATTCTAAACATTTTTGTGGAGCAAAACTGATAACAAATACGCGGACAGCGCGTTGCTAAGAACAAACAAGAAATAACAAGAGGCAAAGTGGAATTTCCAATATAAATGTCCGATATTATTAAAAGTTAAATGGCGATTAGAATAACGATCGGAATAAAAGTCTGAAACGATAAAACAATGTCAAACAGAATAGATTTTGCCATTTCGCCCCCTGATACATTTCTCAGATATTTCAAAAGATTCTCTCCCTCCAAACTTTTACAAGTCTTTAAGATACGCGAGGTAGGTGGTAGGTAGCAAGGTAGATTGTAAAAGTCTACCTTCTATTAGATAAATAAGGTCGTACTTTTTCACAGTTTCAAGAAGGAGGCATTGTTGTTACCGAAATAATTCATAATACATACTTGCATTTATTTGGGGTACATAATAGCGACGTCTTATTGTGCCGACACATATACTTACCTACTGACGTATCTTTTATCAGAAGTTTGTTCTTTTTGTTATTGGTATATTTCAAATTGATGTTCAAGTCATCATCCATTTCAAAGTTCATATTGGGTTAGTTGAATAAAAATATTATTCCAATTTCCATTAAATGATTTCATTTTTTTCACTGTGTTGTATTGTAATGAAATAGATTATAATGGAATTTACATGTCTAGATGTAAAAATAAAATTTACGATTGATGAGAGGGCGAGGCCTAATAACATAAATAAATAACGACATATTATCATATGTAAAATATAGTTATATAGAAGGAATGCCAATATACTTACATTATATCGAGATGCGAGATGATCGAGGGCGTCCCTCTTTTACAATACACCGTTCCTATGACAACGATATCAGAGCGCAAGGAATGTCGTGGAAAGAGGTGACGCAATTGGCACAGAGACGCTCTGAATGGTGGAGGCTGGTTTCTGCCCTGTGCTCCCGAGAGGAGCGTTGAGGGCGATGATGATGATGATATCGAGATGAGAATGGGTATCTCGACGAGTACCTACTAATATACTTTACCTTACTAACTAATAATAACAATAATATAGGGTAGTTGTGCTGTGTGAGAAACATAAGTGAGCCGCCCAGACCTATCTGACTCGTTGAGTGGCCCAGCTAGGCGGTATCGTTCATAATTTATATTCGCGGTGTGATTTACATAAAGCGATAGCGAACGATAAAATCACAATTTGTTCCCTCCTATTTGATAATATCTATAAATAATAACAACACACACGTAACTACCTACAACATTTTGCATCAGCGGTTCCTCCTAAAGAGCGTTGTGGCGGCGTACTTTCATTATACATTGAATTACTACATAAAATATTGGTCGCAACTATTCTCTCAACCCGAAAAAAATAATTATGTATCTCAAATAATAATAGAAGACAATATTGTCTTGAATAAAGAATACTTACTTGAAATAAGAATCAGTTCTCTACAAGTCAATAAATAATTTTAATTTCTTCGATGAGAAAATAGTTCTTCAGTCAAAACCGAATTTGAGTTTCTTAGCTTCAAATAATTCTCTTCAGTGAAGACTTTTTTTCTTTTTGTATACATATTTTTATCTTATTCCAATGTACAATTCATCAGATATATATAATAGAATATTTAAAAGATACTCTATTTTTATAGGTTATCATGCATAAGAATCAAGAAAAGAAATCGATGTTTTTTATATGAAAGTTTTTTTGAATTCTCCATTAATCCAATCCATCAGCCGTCTCTACTTTGTTATAATGTGTATACCTTAGATCATTATTTAATGAAGTTGAGATGAAGGAAATAGAACAATGAGAGAAAAGAAATGATAAATTATTCATTTAATGATATTAATTTTTCACATTATTAGTATTATTATTACGTCGTATACACTGGGATTTATTTGAATTATACACACTGAAATTATATAAATTATTGCTTCTTCTTACGAGTACAATGGAACAGCCGGGCCAACTCAGTAGCCACAATCTGATATAATATTTTAATCAGATGACAGAAAGATTAGACTCATCCAACAATAGCTGTGTCCACACTGCTCGGCGAACGAAGGGTTCTGTCTCTTCTTTATTTTCTGCCTTGACATAGTATGTATACCCTTGACATTTGAATGTATACCTTTTATATTATTGTTTGTAATCAATGTACAGTACAGAATGAATAAATAAATAAATAACTAAACGAAAGAGAAGAAAAATAGATAATTTACTAAATCAATGGAGATAATATGTAAGTAACGAGAGCCCTCGACCTTCATTCGCTGCGTTCGCCGATCAGTGTGGATGTGAATAATCAAATTTGTGCAGGGATATTAAGGATTGTTCAATATCTTTATAGGAAGATGATCTGATCAGATTGTTGGACATAGTTGAATCAAACAAAAATAAGATAGCAGTATTACAACGCGGCGTACAAATATAATGGTGATTTCAAATATACATAATATACCAAAAGTCGGATTTGAAAGAAAGATAAAGTGATTTTTTTTTTTTTTTTTAAAAAAAAAAGATATATCTGGGTTTTGTTATAAACCCAAATACAACCTTATACACCTTTCACAGTAAGCTACTAAAATCTTGTGTCGTGAAAGGGGAGTTTGCCGGCACCTGGTATTGAGCCACGGACCCCTTATTCACGAGGCCGAGACTCTACCTCCAGGCTACCGACGAACCTCATCATTCAATCCGATCAGGCTATCGACGGATCGGATTGAATGATAGTATACAGAAGAAATGATTTGCAAATTGATAATAGAGAATATTTCCTTAATATACAGACATTCTTGATATAAGAAATTATTCATAAAATATACCTACTATCGAAAAAAAATCCATACAATTTTATTTTACTTGTAGGTACTAAACTTTGTATGAAAAAGACAGTAAAAATAAACAGTACATATATAAATGGCCACTTAACAACACCCACATATTATATAAGATTTATGTAAAACATTCACTTCCATATAGACCAAACAACAGGTAGCTTATAAAAATCATGAGTACATTATAATATTATGAAACACTAGCTTCTTTAATTCGGTATCGCTCGGGATTATGTTAAAAAATAAGAGAGAAACTGTGTAAACACATGAGTTTAAAGTAAAAAGATAAACGCTTTCACCACCATATTTTGATGAGAAGTATTTACGGAAAAATACTAAGAAAACTCTTTCCATTGTTAAAACTTCAAGTCTGACCCTCCATATGTCTACCTAAAAAAATCATCATCATCTCATTAAAACTATAATATTTTTATCAATAAATGAGATGTTTAAGCCTGTCTAAAGGATGAAATCTGCAAGACGGTTTCATTTGACTTGTATTTCCTTATTACGTTTTTTAAAAGTATAAATTTGCTGAGATCGCCTTGGCCAAAAGCTGTTATGGTCTCAGTGCAGGGTGACATTTTTAAGATAATAATAATAATACATAGGAATGGGCATAAATACATTGGCAACGGTGGAAATACCCTACAGCGATAAATAAATAACACAATACAAATTTAATAGATCATAATAAAAGTTCTTCGTCGAGACGTTCGTAAAATGCTTTTACTTGGTAAATACATTATTAAAAATCTTGCTTGTACTCATTAAACGACAGCTTATGGATCGATAGAATAAAAGTAAGAATGTATATTTGAAATTTTCATGGTTAAATAATTTATACTTTCAAATTCTTTTGAGTGTTTCTAAACATTGCCTGTGCTTTGCTCCTACCGCTGTCAATAACTTGTAAAACCTATCAGGGCAATTACTTACAAATTCGCAGAGAGGAGCTGCAGCGTCGCGGGGCCAACTGTCTGAAACAGATAACCCACAGATCTAAGACAGAACCAACCTACTACCACATTCAGAAGCAAGTTAAAAAAAAGTTACTTTTCAGAAAAAGTCATGACGCCCTTGAGATGGTCACACATTACTAAACGGCGCCATAGATAAATTGTTCATATTATTATTATATTTTGTGTAACAATGTAAAGTGACTTAATGCAGGCTTGTCCCATTTCCTACTTACGAATTCTTTTCCCTTGTACCTCCCTGTTCCTTGATGGTTTTTTATGAATATTTCATGAAATTGTGTCAGTTAGAAGAAATCAGCCTCTGCATATAGATTGTATGTAATTTTAATGTATTTTATGTAAAATTGCTTGTACTCAATATAAGGTAAAGAATAAATGAATAAAATAAATAAGTAAATAAAAATATTTACAATATAAATCTCATTGCGTTCGCACTCCACTATATACCTGATACGATTCATCGAAATATTTCAAAACAAAAGATTAAATCATTATTCTTTTTAAAATAACTTTGTAATGATTACAGCCTTCGGCCAATGCGATGTGCAAAGAGACACAATAAATAAATAAATTTTATGCTAAATATAAATAATGTATGTATCGATTGGTGAATGTATAGATTTATTCCAAACCTACAAACGTTTTTTTTTATCAAAATGGCAAGATTTTAGGCGAAGTTAGAGAATTTTTCGGTTATATTTCACTGATAATTTTTTTTTAAAAGATATGTCTGGGTTTTGTTATAAACCCAAATACAACCTTATACACCTTTCACAGTAAGCTACTAAAAGCTTGTGTCGTGAAAGGGGAGTTTGCCGGCACCTGGTATCGAACCACGGACCCCTCGTTCACGAGGCCGAGGCTCTACCTCCAGGCTACCGACGAACTCTTATTTATTATTATTATTATATACTTAATTCCATTGTGAATGCTGAATTTCTAACACTATTATCCCATCACGGCACATCCCACAAGTGGGGTAGCCAGCAGACCAGCCGCACGGAATTAAAAAAATAATGGATGGCAGACTTCATTAATGAATATAAGATGTAAAATGTCTTTATTTTTTCGATAACCTACATTTTCGGGACATTCGAAAACATACGGAAAAGATTGGAAGACCAATTCTTTGTCGGGTGGTTCACACGCTGAATTTCAAGGCAAGAATATAAATAAACTATTCTACGCCTCAAAACATCTTAGCCATAGATTAAATATTCCTAGTATCTATATTATAACAAACTTGGTAAATGAGGCAAAATATTACTTAAAGCTAACACCCAACACTATCTGAATAAAGTTTAGTTCCCGGCATTCCGTTTTATTAAATTTTGTAGAGCAAGTGAATACTTATTACTTTACATAATGGTATTATTTCAAATTATTATTATTACTCATTCTTTATGGGTAGGTGGTACAATAAGAGATGTGAGAGTTACTTCACACAGAGTAACGACTCTTCAACTTTAACGTTAAGAATTAACTTACGAAAACATAACGAAGCAAAGTAAAACGTTTCAAATCGTAAAATGTACGAAGAGATATTTTATAGAAAACTGATGGCATGTACTGAGTGAGATTGAAATGTATTAACTTAATAGTTCGTCTATCAACTTATTATTCCTAAATGTAGATACATACCGATCCAAGCGGTAGGCAATCTTAAAAATGCGACACTCTTGTAATTATTGAAAGATAAGATGTGATTTAAATCTGGATCGATACCAGATATATTTTGATAGTAGGCATATACCTATCAAATGATAGTTTGTAAAAATATATTACAAAAGCAGTTTGTAAAAATATGTTACAAGCAAAAAAAAACAAAATATGATACACGAGAGATTATCAACTTGAAGGTAGATCTTGACATAATAGTGTGAAAATATTGAAGAATACTTGAACAGTTTCCTTCATGAAAACGACTTTTTTTATAATATTTGTCCTAATAAAGATGCTTTGTACATAGTGGGGCAACAAAACATTTCAAATTGTGCCAAAATTAACTTATTATGAAAAATGTATCGAGAAATATTTTATGAATATAGAAATTTGAATTTAAATTGAATTCATTTTATTGATTGTCAAATACTAAAGTGCTGTAAACAGCACGCGAGTAAAAAATACAACAAAAAATCTGGACAAAAAGACACCCCTCCCATGTTGGCAATATAAATAAGTATAATAATTATAAAGCATATGATTGCATGTTGTAGGATCGACGACGCAATGTTGTATGTGAGTTACATAAGCACTCACAAAAATGTTGGCACCCTCGGGGCTGTCTATACGACAGCTTGCTAAATAAAGTTTGTAAGTAGTGTAGACATTGCGTCGCGTGAAAAATCAAAATTACGTTAGAGAGACTGCACATTTTTATAAAATACAAAACTATAGAGCTACCTAATCATCGTTTTATCATCATTTGACGATATGAAACGAATGAGCCACGCAACAAATAAATAGCTTATTTGATTATGGTACCCAGTCGTGAATGAACACCGAGTGCTGGCACATTGTTTTCGCCTATTTGTAATTCGCCCTAGGCTCTCCGTATCAGTAGGTAGGTATTGTAGAGTAGTGTTATAGATGTGTATATCATATTATGTGACTGTTGTAGAGGTAAAAGGTGAATGAAAGAATCTCAATGTGCCACAAAGACCGTCGTACAATTTTCACTTTCAATGAAATAAAGGTAAATAAAATACCATGTATGTATATGTATGTGCACAAACACAGTTACTAACGCGAATCTGAGATACCAGCATTGTTGGAAGTTTTTGCAGTATGTTAAAAATCGTATTGTGATCAAAAGAAAAACTTAGTGCGCAGAAATGAATCAACGTTTTGAGATAAATCCAATTGGAAACAGCTTTTAATAAACACACACACATATTTCAAGGATTGGTGGGACATTATACTATAGAGAAGAGTATCACATCTTATAGTCATGTAGGTAGGTTGCAGTAGGTATTCTATGAAATTAAAATTAGTTTTCGATGTAAATATTACTTCGACAATTCCTTAATAATATATTATCTATTAATACAATGGGATGAATTAGAAAAATATTGAGACACAAGATGAAATAAACTAACACAATAAAATGAAATAACGTCAACTTTATATTTCATACATCTACACCTACAGCTATACGAAGTTGAGCTTTCTCATATATTTTCAAATGTGACAAATTCAAATATTTTTATTAAAATAAAATTTACAATTTAATAATATTACATACACACCTTATTACTAAAAAAACACATTTATTACATATTTGACCCTCAAAATTGAGCAGTGCTCGTGCTTTGAGGGTTTAAACATATTTTATATAATTTAGATAAAACAATAGCGCTCACCAAACAACAACAAAAATAAACACATATCCACAATACAAACAGCAACCAAATACAGTTTCTTAACAAAACACCTTTAAAAACTTTAACTAAATCGTCTGCAACCTGCATAAACATACTACTACGATACCAACATGGCATATCCCAAAAGTGGGGTAGATCAGCCGCATGTAAGCTGTCCTCTCCGTGCCAATGACAAATTAAGACAATCATTATGAGTAGCAAACCTCATTGCTGAATTTAATATATAAAATGACTTTATTTATTTTTTTATTCTTTACTGTAGATGGATTACAAACAATTACATAAAAGGTAAACATTTAAGTAAGATACAATCAATATACAGAGGGCGAGTTTATCGCAAAGGCGCGATCTCTTCCAACTAACCCAATTTATATGTATATTCTGGCCATAATTCACTTAATAGCCATGTTTGCCGTGAAATACATTTAAGTGTGAAAAAGTAACGAAAGAAATATATACAAATATTTATCAATAGAAAGGTTCGTATGAGTGTACAACACGTCATATGAAATTTAGAAACGTATAAAAAATCTATGTATAACTGGATTAAATTAGACAAAGGTCAAACGGTTTTACAAGAAAATAATAAGTTATATAAGTTATTACTTCGTCTGTCTGTGAATATAACAAAAGACAATCCATCCCCCTTCTCTCTCATTCTGAGACGGAGACGTTCCAATAAAATATTCCAAAAATAATGTTGGGTAATAATGAACGTGCTTGAATTCGTCTGGAACCAAAATAGAGAAAAATATGACATTGACGTCTATATACCCATTCCGTAATACAGTAAATCTAATGTATTTTTAATTCAAACTCAAAAACAAATGATGCAATATATAATAATAACTATGCTTTGCCACGCCGAATCCTGGTAGGGTAGGCAGAGAGAACGATTTGCTATGTTGATCTATCCTTACAAACTTCTTTTGTTTCCTCCATTCAATCGTAATGATGATTGACAACGTCCTTGAAAGACGAAAGACGTCTCTCACAATAAAAATCAAAATAGTTATAAAGTATAATCTCAATACACCTACCTAGTATAATTTCACATAGCAGATAAGTATACTGATATGTATAAGCAAATTAAAAATACGTAATCCAATAAACATTGTCCAATAATAAAAATAATAGTCTTGAGGCGACTCAACTCGGTCACCTATTATGATTTTCATTACAACGCAATCTTGGATCTCGCAAATCCGGTTAGATTAGAATAGGCGAACGGGGAATTCAATCAACCGAGCGGTTGTAACAGCCGAGAGGGCGACAATGAGTTTCGAGTTCGGACCGACATAATATACTATGTATAATACCTCCAGATTACATCTACGTACTAACTATACTTACGTATGTACTTAAACATACAGAGGGTTTTTATAACTACCTGCATTGCGCATTGCGAAAGGTCTCCGTATTAATGGTGTGCATAATTTAAAAAAAAACTCGTAGCGGTGGTTTGGATGTAAAACTTTATAATGAACCATGGTAGGTAAAGTCAAAGTGCACGTAAAAAAGATTACGGTAATATTGAGAGTTAATTCGAAATACTTACTGAAAAATTAAATTATAAGTAAGTGAATAAAAAATTAACTGAATGCCTTCTATGCAGAAAACGTGAAATTTAATGAATAAATATCAAATATTACATAACAAACTACCTAACTTATTATAATAGATCATTTTTAACAAATATTGGGAATGATAAATATTGCGAAACAATTTTACAATGGGTGACACAACATAAAGAAAAAACATACCTATTATGCAAACGACCCTTGTACAAACAATATAACTCAATATAACCTAAAAATGAAACAAGAAAGCAGCCATTTAAAACGCGAAAAGCGAGTATAAGAAATCCGAATTATCAATTAGACACAGCCATATTAACATGCATTGTAGTCAACGTTCGCTAAAAAAATAAGCAAAAAGACGGTGCATCATGATAAAACAAATAATTATTATTTAAATTTGGAAATAATACGCCTGTAAAAAGTGTAAAACAACATATTATTATTCAGAGCGGCGAATTTAGGCAGCGGAACAAAATTAAATAATACACCGACTACACCTTGGTCTGAAATTCGTTACGGGAAATAAAATTGAAAACAAAAAACAATACTTATGCACAGACAAACAACATAGTACTAAAATAAAGTATTGTAACCACCATATCTACATGTTAAAACAGTTAGTCTGCGTGTACAAATTAATGATTATCCATTCATTCATTCCATGATCACGGCATTTTCCAGATGTAGGGAAGGCAGCGAACTAACTGCATATCATAAACATGCAAGTCGTTCTCGTCGTGCCAATAAAAATAAGACTTTCAAGATTATTGGCATACCCCATCGCAGAATTGAAGACGTTTAATATCCTATTCGTGATATTTTACGATCACATGCCTTTTAAAGGATGCTCGTAAATTTAGCAAAAAAAATTGTGACGCCTTTTCTTTTCCGGGGACTCTACGGACAACTCATACTAAATAATATTATAAAATACCTATATAATATAGGTATGATGTGTTAGTAGGTAGGTACCTATAGATGGTGTTGTAACAAAAAACAACTAGACTCAATAGCAATGGTGATAAGAACCATATCGAATTGAATGTACCGTAGTACACATGGTATAATAATAACGCTGCACAACCAACGTAGTTGTATCAGTCGGTGTGTATGAAGTGTAGAGTGCAAAACGCGTGGTCATCCCATATAATGTCGTAGTACGGACGGCCTTGCAAGGCCGGGGAGTGTGCGCCGTTCGTACATTCGGAAAATAATATTGTATTACTAGGTATTATTATTATGTAGGCACTGCACTGTGTCGCGTCCGTAGCCTGGATGTCGGAGGAAATTAAAACTAATAAAGTAACACATACGGTATCTATTTGCTTAGTACCTAGTTGATGATTATTAATTTTTTATTTCATTAATATAAAACAAACAAACAGATCTTATTATTGTAGTCATTTTTAAGGTAGAGGTACTGAAAGTACACCACTGCATACTGAAATGAAAGTTAGTATTCACAGTTGAGTTATATTGCAAAGCGGCAACATGATACTTGGCACGAGAGGAGATAGATGGAGGTCTACCGCGATAAAGGGAGTACAGATTTTTTCTCTCAAGTGCCCCGCGTAAAAATGTCATAGAGACATCAAATAACTACAAGTGGTACGTCTTCAGCTCCCACTTACCAATACTATTGTTAGAGGAAATACACGTCTTTTTAAAATTAATTGGATTTCAAAGCATTTAATAAAAATGAAGACACCTGTACCTAAATATATATTTGTCTTCAATTAGACAGCAATTTACAAAGCAAATTTAATTGCGTTTCTTATTAAATAACATCGTATATGTTAAAAATGGGTATTAATTAGACACCCATTATTCTTATAATAAAATCTTAAAATACCTATTACTTCTTGTGAGTACCAACACAAGGTAATAATTATTTAATACGAACATGTCCATGGATATCATTTAGTCATTTAGTAATTCTAGTAATTATATATGAACTAAAAGCTCATACATTTGAATTTTATACATTTTCAAATAAGACGTCATACAAAAATAATTAAAAAAAAAAACTTAAACATAAAATGTCTATAACGTAATTAATTTACAATTACGCAACATCAAAATGATAAGAAAAGTAAGCTACGAGTATTATACAATCTATAAGACACAACTCATTCAAAGTATTAGAAATATAAATTATTGTAATCATTGACTCAATGCAAAAAATCCTGACAGTTACAACTGATGCTAAATGATTTCTGTCATGGTTGTTCATACCACCCATGGAATGTGATTGTGTGCGGTCATAATACCATCGAAGTGACATCTTACTATACTACAGCACAGCGCACACAATGAGAATATAACAGTTGGATTGGATTAGCTGGGCTTGTTGTTATTGCGGCCAAACCTGTTATCCGCGATGACTTCACATGGGAGATACATAAATAGCGGATTTTCAACAACAACAAAAAAGTCACACTAAGAAGATGTTATTAATGACTGTGTAATGTGCAGCATTTTTAATCCAACTGGATATCAACTTTTGGACGAAGTCTTTCATGTAATAAGTGCATGCTAAATACACAAAAAAAAACCTTTTTTAAAGTCTATCCATGTTCTTGATAACGGACTTTCATACCAGGTACTTAAAATAATCTAAACATATGAGTGTGTTGTGAAGCTGTGATCAGTTAGCCGTAGATTGATTATCTTCATCCCACTTGAAAGTTCAAGTTCCATCGGAACATAGACAACATTGTAATGACAATAAAAAGTAAATAAAAAGTGTATAAGGAAACATTCAGACAGCTTTTATACTTTTCGTTTCGTTCTCAACACGTTTGTAGTTAGCTACATAGTGAATAACTCCTGCGTTATAAATGAATGAGGTTTACAGGAATACAGGTACTTCTAGCTGACCACATCCAGAACTTCGCATATTTTAAATAGTTACTGTGGTTTGTTTTGTACCCTAAACAAGGAAAAGGTAATATTAAATCTTTGTGGCACTGATTTTAGCATACGTATAATACGAATAACCATTACCTAGACATTTTCAAAAATTCATGTTGAGGTGTAAAACATAGTTTGTTCATTTCACGTGAGGAGGCGTTTTTATTTACAGCTGAGAAAAATCATTTGATTTTTATTAGTAAATTTTAACACAAAATAACAGAACAAAATGGTAGTATTGACTGTCCGAGTCAATACTAAATACAATACGAAATGCTATTAACATAATTTAAAGACGAAATCGATGGTTTACACAAAAAAATAAAAGTTTCTCAGATGATTTCACGTACTTATAATATAGTGATTAACATACTACCTACTACTACTAAGCGGGGTAGACAGCGGAAAAGCCGCAAGCAAAAAACATGCAAGCTGCCCTCTCTGTGCCAACAAAAATTAAGAGATTCAAGATGGGTGGCAAAAATCGTCCCCGAATTCAAGATGTAAAATGTCTTTATTTTTTCGAACACCTGTCTTTTAAAGGACACTCGAAAATATACGGAAAAAAGTGGGAGACCAATTCTTTGCCGGGTGCTTCACGGAGAACGATAATCAGCAAGAAAAAAACACATATGTAATTGATGACTAAATACGGAGAGCCACAATAGAACTGTAAACCATATTATGGACGCTGCATATATGTACATTGTACATAGGTACATTGTATTATTGTCATTGGAATAAATGTGAACAGAGTTCAATAGCACGCTTGGATGAATACAACAAGACCACAACTATCAAAACATCGAATACTGATAGTTGGAGATTATAAAGGTGCTTGAGCGAGTCATAGCGTCCCAGCTTACAGCCTACCTTGAGAGTAACGATTTGTATCAAAAGCACCAATTCGCATACAGAAAACACCACTCCACCGAATCCGCCCTCACAAGACTGACATCTGACTTGATTGCGGGCGTTGCATCAGGAAACATCGGTCTGGTAACGGTCCTTGACATGAGCGCCGCCTTCGACACCGTAGAACATGAAATGCTCCTTCAATGTCTGGAGATCGAATACAATCTTAACGGCACCGTCTTAGAATGGCTACGCTCCTACCTGACCAATAGAAGGTGGTCTGTAAGAGTCGAATCTGGCTCAACTGATGAAGATATCGTAACTCAAGGAGTTCCACAAGGATCGGTTCTGGGTCCAGTACTTTTCATATTATACATAGGATGCATTGATCGCCTGCTGGAAGAGTGTGGCCTGCGAAACTATGCATACGCTGACGATCGTGTCCTCGTAGGCTTCTGTAGCCCGGATCAAAGAGACAACTTGGTAGCTACCACTGTCCAGTGTGTGGCAAAACTCTCGAACTTAATGGCCCAGAGACGTCTTAAATTGAATCCAACTAAGACGGAATTTATGTGGGTCGCCTCTCCTGGACGGCAACATCTCTTAGACACCAAACCGATCTCTGTCTCCGGCACTGATATAACACCATCGCGCACCATATCTGTTCTCGGCGTCCTACTGGATGGAGCACTCTCTATGGAGGCTCAAGTGTCAAAGACAGTGAGCACAGCTTTCTTTCATATTCGCCAACTGTACCTAGTATCAAGACACTTATCTGTAGACGCGGTTAAGAGTCTAGTCGCCGCCTTCGTCGTCTCCCGTCTAGACTATTGTAACATCATATGTACAGGACTGCCCCAGATCCTTCTGAATCGTCTCCAAATGGCCTTTAATGCTGCTGCCAGGACCATCTATAGAGAGAACAAGCGCTGCCACATCACACCACTGCTTAAGGAGCTACACTGGCTTAGAGTCCCAGAGAGAGTAGAGTTCAAGCTGTGCCTCACGGTCCACAAAGCCTTGAACGGCACAGTACCTCTATGCCTCGCTGAGCTATGTCCCCTCGACGAAACTCTGAGGCGACCACTGCGATCAGCTTCCACCGCTGTAAACAAACTTGTGGAGCCCAACAGGGCAAACACTTCCAAATTCGCAGAGAGGAGCTTTAGCGTTGCGGGGCCAACTGCCTGGAACCGATTACCAGCGGATTTAAGAAAGAACCAGCCCACTGCAACGTTCAGGAGTAAGCTGAAAACACTGCTTTTCAAGAAAAGTCATGGCGCCCTTGAGATGGTCACGGATCATTAAACGGCGCCAAATATAAATTGTCTTTATTATTATTATTATTATTATAAAACAAATTTAATAATAGGATTTGATACATTTATAATCGTCTGCATAATGTGCCAATGAAAGGCAAACGGAATATACACACTAATGAAATTAACTAGTGAGCTCATATACGAGTAACAAGCAAACTAATAATGATTGATTCAGGAAATAAAATATGGGGACCTATCCAGAGTGTTCTATTTCTTATGACGCGGACATATAGAAAGGACGCTCCACACACCCGGATATCTCAGGAGTCAAAGACTCCTATTTATGACACGGACAGGGCACTCTGTAAGTCTGTATTTTTATTTTATTTTTTATTTTATTTTATTTCACAAACAAACAGTTATAACACAAATGACAATACACGGACAAATCAATTACAATTAATAAACCAGCAAAGTTTGTAAAATTATTTGGTATAGTATAATGCAACATTAAATTATAATGCAACTTTAAATTCAGGTACCTGGGAGCAACCATAACGCCAGAGGATGATCTCCGGTCGGAATTACCAATCCGCATAGGGGCAGCTAGTGGGGCTTTCAATAACATGAACAAAGTTTGGAAGGCGTCTGGACTCAGCATCAGGACAAAATGTCGCTTGTTCAATGCGTGCATCATCCCAATCCTTCTATATGGCTGTGAGTCTTGGCACTTAACCAAGGCTTCAAGCACGTGCAATAAATCATCTCCAATCAAGAAGGGAATAAAGGAATGGGACAGGAAATTGGAGCAGAAAGGAAAGCATCAAATGACTAAACCCCAAGAGACCCCTGCAGTATGCAGTTAGTCCACGGGCTATACTCCACTTGTGAGAGATGGAGTGATGGTATAGATGGATGGATAATTATAATATAACACGCTTAAAATTGCACTTAGTCAATCGATATACAAATATTAATAAAATTGTTGCATATTTTTTTCAGAGCATGTTTCTTACATGCAGCTGATCTGCTGGCTACCCCACTTGTGGGATATGCCGTGATGGTATAGTAATGATGGTATAGTAATTTTTTTCAGAACAAATCTGTGGCTAATCGTGGGAAATAATCGTGGGAAATTTAGAAATAAAAACGACCACCTACTGTTTGAGATAATAGATAAAATGAGACAGAACTAAATCGGCATAAACTGCTATTGGGTTGTAATGACCAGTATTGCACAACAAAGAAAAGATAATGACTTCATTAGTTCATTAGACATGGTACAAGTAAGAGTCATTATTATTTTTACGACAAAATATTATAGCTATTACGTATAATATTGAACCCAACACTATGTAAAGAAAATTACTGTATGAATAATCTTTATGTGCGAACGATTCGTTCGTAATGTAAATTTTTGTAGTCACAATATTGCAATAACACCAATAATCCCTAGAGATAAAAGTCATCAAAATATGCAAATAAATTTAATTAATTTCGCTGTACCACGTAACTTAGTGCCTCCAAGTGAAAATAAAGCATTTACAAGATTTTTTTGTTTTTAAGGCTATTTATTTTCGCCAATGTTTACAATGTAACAACAACCTCTTACACAGTACACTATTTTTTGAGAACATTTTAGTACTTCGAATGAATTTAAAAAAGGATACATAAGTGATGAAAAATGTGCTTTCAGATACATTTTAAATTAGTAGGGAGCTTCCTTGTAATACGTTGACTCAATTAAACGTTTTTTTTAAATTCTGCTTCTTCTCGTGCCGTATCAGGTCCCCCCGACGTTGGCAATCACTCTGGCGAAGGCTTCTCTATTTTGCGCGACCCGGAACAGCTCCCCCACATGTCTCATCCCGGTCCAGTCTCTTATGTTGCGCAGCCAAGACGTTTGCCTTCTACCAGGACCACGCTGTCCCTCAATCTTCCCCATCAGTATCAGCTGGAGCAAACTATATCTATCGCCCCGCAGAACGTGACCCAGATATGAAATCTTACGGACCTTAACGTCCTTCAGCAGCTGTCTACTGCAATTGGCACCTCTCAAAACCTCCGAGTTGCTGACCAAATCTGTCCATGGTATACGTAGCATTCTCCTGCGCAACCATATCTCGAATGCCTCCAACCGGTTCATAGTGTGCACTTTCAGGGTCCAAGTTTCCGAGCCATACAGCAGTACAGACCATACATAGCACTTCAACATTCTCTGCCTGAGTTTCAAATTTATATTGTCATTGCAGAATATTGATCTCATTTTGTTGAATGAACTACGGGCTGCTTCAATCCTGCACTTCACTTCCACATCTGGGTCCACAGACGACGTAATCATACTACCCAGGTACTTAAATCGATCCACCCTCTCCAGCAGTTCACCACTGAGTTGCAATGTTATAGCGGAGTAATCTGCTCTGCCAAATGCCATCCACTTAGTCTTTTTTTGTTGATATTAAGGACTAATTTTAATAATTAAAAAAAATGTTCCCCCGAGGTATCCAAACAATTTCAAGATGAGAAAAAACGTACTGATACCACACAAAAAGTTTATTCAGGACCGTGAACTAGCTTATTGTAAATAAACATAGAGAATATAAGAAAAATAAACAAAACAACATAGGAAAATTGACAAATAAAAAGCGTGCAACGAATAATACGAACACCTTCACTAAAGTATTGTAGACTGAGACCGTTTGAAATACATAAAATAAAAATATATACCATACAAAGTTGATAGAAATAAATTAAGTGTTTGCTTAAATTTGCCGTTGTGACTGTGAAAGTAAGTACAATTACCTATAGGTATGTTAAGAAAAAGGCGAGGCACTTCTCGACATATTCGTATTTCACGTTAAGTGGGTATATATAGTTCTAACCGTACGGTATTCGCCATGCCACAATATGCTGTGCTGTATGATGTATAGAGAATTCTGTACAAGAGAAGACGTGAAATCGGTTCCATTCCAATGTGCACCTAATGAAAATTTCGTGAGACTTATAGCATTAAGATTCCAAGATACTTTAGAACAAACATCAAAGATTAACATTACATACTATGTAGATCTATATCGCTCATAAGAATACTGTATCATACAACTCCGTATGGCAAGTGTTAAGAACGTTATTATGAATATAATATTGTTTTTTTTTTAATGAAATGTATTGAATAATAAAAAAAATCGTTGTGACAGAAGAGTGAAAGCTTTGCTGAATATTTGATTTTGAATTTGAAAAGAAAGTCAATTAAAACACATCCCATAAAAAAAACTAAAAGATATTTAAAAAAAAAATGGATAGCATAATGATGTTTATGATAGTTAAGCTTTGGTTGATTTGCTATTATTCTGGAGAGCACAGAGCCACACTCAACAGCCGCGCACAGAGGTCTCGACACTTTCAAGTACAGTGGAACCTCTCATAACGAGTTTAATTCGTTCCAGACTCTTACTCGTTATGCGAAACATTTTTTTCTATAGAAATCAATGTAAAATACGCTAATGCGTTCCATGCCGAAAGAATAAGTATTCTTGGAGTACTTCATGATTTTTTTACTAACGTTTATTCAAATAAAATTACTAATAAAAGAGTGTAACAACTTGTAATACAATTTAGATTAGGAAAAAAAACTTACCTAAATAAAAATACGAATTTACGACAAATAATTAACCATTTTTAGCTAGAAAACTAACCGTAAACGTAACCGTTTCGCAGACATTCTTGACACTCCCTTTGAAGCATCCATCTTCTTAATTTTATCTTTGTTCTTGAGAATAGTGCAGATCGTTGATGTTGACCGATAGTATGTGTGCGCGCTAGATATGCCACGCTCACACCTTGTTCTCGCTTTTCAATGATTTTATGTTTCATTTCAACATTTATTTTTATTCTCTTCTGTGTTTTTTCTTCGGGGACAATTTTGAACGGATTATAATACCTACTTTGCACATAAAAATAAACTACTAATAATAAAAATACAAATTTTGTAAGAATGGGTAATCACATGCGAAACCAAGGCGCTAACGGAGCGAGTGCTAAACACAGACTGATGTACTGGCGCGGAAGTCCAGGCTCACAAGGTCACAAGTGAATGTCGTGAAAAAGGGACTTACCTACCCTTTCTCTGTTACTCGTTATGCGAAATGTCGCTCGTTATGGGAGCAACTTTTAAATTTTTTTTTGCTCGTTATGCGAATTACTCGTTATGAGAGGTTCCACTGTAATAGTAGTGGTATGTTTTATAAATTTAATATTCACGATGATGAGAGACGAAAGGCCCTTCCCGTTTCATACTACCATACATAAAAATAGCAATATTCCTTTACTGCAACAACATTGCACTGCCTTTATTATCACACTAAAAATGTACCTTACAGTTACCTACGTAAAACTTTATTCACGATGCAAACGAGCAAATAGCGAGCATTATTTATAAAAATATTACATATCGCAAAAAGCGTCGCACGTTAAGGATCTCGATATTTTGAAAGACTCGGAATGTATCCACATCGGATAATACTTGAAGACTACATATCGTATTCTCTCTCACAGATAGGTGTATTCTTCTCTAAATAATATGAATCCCTTGGCTTACATCCCTCTTTCACAATACACCGTTCCTATGACAACGATATCAGAGCGCAAGGAATGTCGTGGGAAGAGGTGACGCAATTGGCACAGAGACGCTCTGAATGGAGGAGGCTGGTTTCTGCCCTGTGCTCCCGAGAGGAGCGTTGAGGGCGATGATGATGATGATGATGGCTTACATACAACTATATCACGTCTTCAACACTATTATTTTGTATTCTTGTTCCCCTTATACACTGAATCGTAATAAAATATATCCGTGTTGAAAATTTGTTCATTCAACAATGGTACTTACTACTCTTGTATCTGAATATTTATTTAAAGTAAAAATAAAACTGAATATGATAATTGCCACTATATCAAGTGTTTGTAGCCGTAAAACAGACCATCATTAAGATCACTGGAGGCAAAGGGCGCGGGCAGAAGACCGATAGGCCGCCCAGAAGAAGATATAAATGAATATACAAGTATGCAGTTAAAAAAGGCGTTAGCGTAATACGTTAAGTCATCACTATCCAATTTAAATTTATCGATTGGTGAAATTAATATTAAATTAAAAATCTGCACCTGCTGGGTAACGAACAGAAAAAGTAACATTCTAGACAAATAAATGCGGCTAATCATTAGACCATGTTGTCTGGGTAACGGTGCCGAATTAATAATGCCTCAACGAAATCTCAAATGCTTTCCGAATATCAGTTAAACTAATAACGTGGGTAGCAGTTTACTACCCCGTTTTCACTTTGATTCGGAGATAAATAGAATTCGATGTACTTGCTACATCTAGGAGACAGACGTGCTTGCACTCCTAATATTCCTTTCTCATTAATGATTCCAAATACATGGCCGTGAGCACAGGTTATCTATGAATGTTCATTTATCAAGTGATAAGCAACATCCAATTTTGAAACTACATAGTTTAGACTAAACTATAAAATATTGGACACAACTACGATGATAACGACCATAATAAAAAAATACTTCGTGTGCGGTCGTCTACTTTGGGAACAAAGTGAACATTGCGACTGCAAACAAATAAATCTATCGCACGAAATAATAATTGTGTTCTAATAATAATATGTGAAAATCAATGACAGTCGAGAGATTGTACTCGGATTATTGATTTCTATTTCTAGATAACTTGTTGGGAAAACACTAGTTTATTAATGCGGGATGTTTGGAACGGTGATTGAGTGTGAACAAGAAGAGACACAAAACAAAAACAACGGGAATATGAGAAACACATTCGTAACCTACATGGGATTAAAAGATTACAACATTGCTCTCGAACAAGTCTCAATCCAGTGCGGATTTATATTAAACTATCTACAAAATTAATTAATGATTAGAAAGTACATAACTAACGAAGAAGCGTTCTTCACATTGTTCCAATGATTTATAAGACGTGAGGATCGCTTACAAAATGACGCCTATTTTAAGGTACCTAATAATACTTATCTACCAATAGTTTTTTAGTGGAAAATACTTCACTTATTACAATCCTAGCACGCAAAAGCCACATTAAGTATATACTGCGCTATTTTTTTTATACGAAACAGCCTATTAAGAAAAACATTGCCGAATATTACACTGTATTTACATTCGGACAACTTGTTATTTTTTCTTTCTCAAAACAAGCAACGTATTACAAAAAAATGTGATAAATTCTGAAACATTATCGCAAAACGTTATGTTAAAGTGTTACTTTAACGTTAAGTGTTAGATAAAATTAATGTACTAGTCTGTTGATAATACCGTGGTAATTTCCTTAATTTAGTATAATTCACCTTGAGAAATATCGAATTTACCGAATTCAGAGATGTTTCCATTCTTACAACGAAAGGCTTTCAAACAAGAAACTATTTAAGTCAGCACAATATCTATTTCAAGTTTCAATTTTACACCGGTCTACTACAATTTACATATTAAAATCTCCACTCGCCGTTCACAATGGGTTAATTTCAATGATTCATTCATTCTTTACAATTATGCAAAGTAGTTTAGTACATGAATAATAAATATTACATGGAAAACATATGTGAATTATATGACAAGCTCGTTAGTCATAGGTATGTATTTTTTTTCTAATAATTAATTAAAAGAAGATAATACATCAACAAATAGCTATCAACATATGAATATTACAGATAATTTTACTCTATTAATACTCTATGTTGTAAGATACATTAATACTCTATGTTGTGATTAAGAAGACAATAGACGTGGAAGTAGGACCCAGAAGACCAGGCAGACCAGTGACCACCTGGATGTCCACAATTGCCAGGGATATGAAGGAGGCAAAGTTGCGCGCGGAGGATGCAGGGGACCGGAAAACTTGGAAGATGAGAACTAGAAGAGCCGACCCCAAGTAAATGGGATAAAGGCGAGGGCGAAGAAGAAGAATACTCTATGTTGTAAGTTGTACGAAACATAACTTTTACATAGTGGAAGTTCATTAAAGCCAAGTACCTACATGTTTTTTTTATTGAAGTATCACAGCACATAACTAACTAAAATATTTTTAAATGACGTCAAATAAACCTTTTCCACTCGTTTTTTTCTTAAATATTATATTTTGCAAACGTTATTTACATATATTATGCAGGTCTGAGGTCACAATTTGCATCACAGCTTTTTAAAACAAATACTGGTAGGAAGAAGAAGACTTAATTGATACTCAATCGCTCTGAATGTAAATAATTATTTTACTGTACATATTTGTTTGGGAAAGTGTTAATTTCAATATTCAACTTTCATCACTCTTATAAAGTAGAACTCTTTAGTCATTACAACATAAATACAATGTTTTAAACTGTGGATGACATTACTTAACAGAATGCCCTTAATAATATAAATGATATATATACCTGCTTTGGGTGTTTTTTATGCATATTAATTTGGTGTTTTTTATTTTTTATATAACTTAAATTATAGATGCAAGTTGAGTAGGATAATGCGTTGTCTATGTTTTATTATTTCTGTTCACCGTGTATTATTTCTGTTCATATGTATATTCAATTTTTTTATAATCCGAATAAATAAATAAATATTTTTTTAACAATTGTCCAACGGGGAAATAGTCATAGTAATAAAACTGAAATTTTAATAGTAGTAAAAATATGTTAGGAGTATCGCGAAATTTTCGTGGAATGGACAACCTTGAAAACTTCCATAATGAGTGGAAAGATTAAGTGGAATAGTGAAAGAAACGAACATAGGAAACACGACAAATAACTCCGAGAAAAATGGGAATAATTTGTCAGGCGCCCCTTCGTAGACTACCTATTGAATTAGGAAATACGAACTTACGTAAGTAATGATTTTTCTATTATGTACCTACAGTCGTACACACAATGGAACACATTGAACCTACATTCGAAAACACATATTATTCGCTTATTGATAAGGTTTTCAGAAATCTTATTATTTCTTTGTAACTAACATAATGATATTTACTAAACATTTTTATTTAACGAATATTAGTTCTGTAGAAATCTGTCAAAGAAGATATTACATTGTATTTAGTAAGTATAAATGTTATTTAGCCCACATAAGGGTGTCATTGTTTGTCATCCCTTTCACGACACAAGCTTTAAGTAGCTTACTGTGAAAGGTGTATAAGGTTGTATTTGGGTTTATAACAAAACCCAGATATATCTTTTTAAAAAAAAAAAAAAAAAATAGAAAAAATATTATATTTGTACTATGGAGTCGGTGTATAAATTTGCTTTTCAAGATATACATAGAACATTGTTAAGATCACAAATTTGAGGCCATAATTACGAGTAAAGCTAATGCACAAATATTATAATCTGATAAACATTCATTTCGCTTTGTATCAAAACAACAAGTGGTAAGTACGTATATTACTATATCATTTGTCTAATTAATAATAGTACCTACGGTACGATATGAATGAACACATTGGTTGCGTTCTAACAACTGGAATGTGTGGCATGTGTGTACGTAATTCACTAATCTTACAATCTACAACTACATTACATTACATACCGAAATATGATCGGCGGCTGGCATCAAGTTAATGGAATGGATTGAGGAAATTCTCACCTGAAAAAACAAAACATTACTACATTAGTTATTATACACACACACATATATAGGTATATATACACTACATGCTTTGTAATAGATACGTGAAATCATTAGAGAAACGTCAACATTAATGTACCTATAAACAATATAATAAATGTAACTATTACTATACCATCTTATAGTATATCCCTCAAGTGGGGCAGATAAAAGACCAGATGCATGCAATTAAGATGCGAGCTGTCCTCTTTTTGGACATATTCTAAAGCAGATGTTTTTTTTTCTATAAATGAGTATGCCTACTATTCTCTGACCGATCTTTTAAGAGTAGGTACCATACCAGGTCCTCCCAACGTTGACTATTACGATGGAGAAGGCTTCTCTGTCATGCGCAACTCAGAACAACTCCACCCGTCGTATTCCGGTCCAAACGAGAAAGATATGCAGCTACAACATCTGCCTTCTACCCTATCCTCTATATACTTTTTGTTTTTACCGTATATCTATGTACGCCTTGGATTAGTTAGAAGAAATCGCGCCCTTGTAATAATCTCGCCCTCAGTATATTGATTGTATTTGACAATGTCATATTAATGTGCAAAATTTATTTATTCATTAAATAATAAATAGTTCAACCCACCAGTCGCCTTTGCTAGCGGATAATAATAACAACCAAGTTTCCCAATAAATTAATCGATAAAGCCTGCCTTGGGCTACGTAGTGCATTCAATGCGGTAGTACAACAGCTGTGTCTATCCAGATAGGGAATTATCTCGGAAATGTACACCAAGTACAGGAATTCCTTTACAATATTGTTTACGTAGTATAATTTATAGGGTGGCATCAAGAAAGTAACTATAGCAGAATAGTTTCCAGTCGTGTATCTAGACATTTTGTTCTACATGCCTTAGTTAATATATCAAGTGGATGAATATTTTATCAGAATATAATAATTAAGCAAGTAATCGAGAATCGAATGATTCCATCCATACACAGTAATGAAACATTGTTACTTGACTTCTATAAATCGCTACGCGTCATTCGGAACAAATAGAAACGTCTGTAAAACTATTAAACATAGGTATACAAAATATAGCATAGATATCAGTCTACTTTATAAAATATAAAATGTTTTTATATTGGAGAGAATAGTGACTTTCAAAGGAGCATAACTACACTTCAGTCACTAGCAATCTGTTAGATAAGTAACTGAAAAAGCATTATCGTAGCAAGTTTCAATATATGAAAGTCATGTGCACTTGGGGCGGTAAGAATTGGATTCTCCATTTGAATTGTAATGAAAAACGGAGAAATTTTCAAGAGATGTAAAAGAACGCGAATCGAAGAATATAGAAATAAAAGAAAGCAAGAGACAATAAAAGCCATTGTGAATTTTAAGAAATAACCAGCTATAAAGGGAGACTCTGGATAGCTCCGGAATGGTACCCCGAACTCAAATACACTCCTTACAATGGGAAACTCGGTGACAATAGTACCGGAGACAGTATTCCAGCCATTACTCCAATAGAACAAAATATAACATCGTCTTTTAAAATATATTACAGTGAGTATCATTAAGGAGATACGGTTATTTGGTAAGTTTAATATAATTAGTGGAGCATGGAAGGATTGGTACAATACTAACTTCTGAGTCAATGAGACGAATCAGAAACATTGGAAGCTTCGCTCTTAAATAATCCGAATTACTCACGTAATTTTCATTAATATTACGGGTATATCTGAAATGAACAACCGACTATTAAATGGAGCAAACAGGACGTCTTGTACATATATGCATGTTTACCAAGAAGTAATGAGTTTGGATTACATAATATCCAAGACATTCGTAGAAATCTGAAGATAAGAACTAAAACACAGAAAATTTACTGAACCCTGACATTAAGGTGACATTTGTTATTCTTAATTATCGTACAAGTGCAGGAACACATATTATGTGTACAGAAAACATATATATAAATTAGTTGTTAATATTAAATGCATGCACGTAATTATTCATTCAAGATCACGGCCAAAGACACTTCACAATGTTTTGCTATCTCTGGGTCAGGAACTTGCACTATAGCGTAGGTATATAATCTATATAGTACTCTACTGCACCGCACCAAATACATCGAGTCAGTATAGGAATGCGATTAGGAAATAATTGTATCGAAGCCAAGCGGCCATCGCATAACAGAAGCCACGGTATTAAAATGAACGTTCCTTTTTGATAAGTGGGATTATATTTGCTAGATATTTATTTATTTATTTCACCATCATCTCGCCCTCCAACACTCTTATTGGGAGCACAGATCAGAAACCAGCTTACTCCATTCAGAACGTCTCTGCGCCAGATGAGTTACCTCTTCCCACGACATAATAAGTGCTCTGATGTCGTTGTCATAGGAATGATTTATTGTGAAAGAGGGACGTCCGGGATTTGTAGGTACATAATAATACATTTCAGCGACAGGGATGGATGTAAGGTGTAAATTTATACTGTAAAACTCATCCTTTTACCTTTAATTTAATTTGCAAATTACCCACCTTATATTATAAAGAAAAGAATTAACAAGCACAGAGAATAATATTGAACCAATTAAGTTACACACATTTTCAGCACGTTAGATAGATTTAGATAGACAGATAGATTTCAGCAAATTTTTAAATATGCTCTTCTTTATTTATTTCGTACAGCTGTGACTTATTCGTAATATATTTTTATCACTAAATGTAAAAAAGTTTTGACAACATATTACTTGCAAAGATAATAATGAATGTTTGATATCATCCCGTGGAGCACCCGGTAAAGAATTGGTCTCCCACTCTTCTGCGTAAGTTTTCGAGTGTCCTGTAAAAGGCAGGTGTTCGAAAAAAATAAGACATTTTACATCTTAAATTCAGCGTTGAGGTTTGCCACCCATCCTGAATGTCTTGATTTTATACTGGCACAAAGAGGACAGTTTGTATGTTTCTTACATACAGCTGATCTGCTGGCTACCCCACTTGTGGGATATGCCGTGATGGTATAGTAGTATAGTAGTAGTAGTAGTAATATCATAATCTATAAATACTCTTTCCGGATATAGACATTATCATAATATAACCTCACGCCGTGTCCCAAGTAGGGAAGGCTGAGAGAAAGGAACACCATAAAGATTTTTCTTTACATATTACAAAGACATAGATTTGTCTTTACATACTACAAATTGTCGACATTTTCTACAAGTGGGTAGACTGTACGTAATGAACATATCGGTCGTTTTTTCTGTAATTTTTTTTTAATATAGGACCATCTTCATCCCGAGTAACAAGAAAATAAAAAGAGTATCGAAAGCAAGAGTAAATTATAAAATAACTTATAATAATGTGCTTACGTATCACGTATTATGTCTGCTCGTCTATTGATTAGCAATTAACTGCCATCGGATATCGAATATGTCTCACGGCAATTAGTTTTCAATGTGTGTTACATATAATTTAATGACCGTCCATACACCATGAGATCGAGTTATATGACCAATTAACCACTATTACTGGAGATAAATTTAACGCAAGATGACAAAATTTATACCATCGACGGAGACATAATTATCTCCATCTATTCACAATATAATCGCGGCATCATCTAAAAGTGGAGTAGTCAGTCAACTATATACGTGAATGTATTGAATAGATAAGAAAACAATTTAATTCGAACTTTTCTTAACCAACTTGTTCGCCTTTGTGACTCACATGTCTTTTAATTCACTGTACTTCGTAAGTTTGTAGTGTAACTAGGTATAAAGCAAATTTAGATCGTATGTCATAAAAATACAATACAGGACTAGCGAAAAGATTTACTGACATATCGCTGATGATGAATATGTATATTCACTGTCAAAAAAATAAAAAACACTTATTTCAGAATGACATGTACTACTAATGTGTTTTTTCAAACGTTATTTTATTTATTTTTTGTTTTATTTATATTAACATACGGCGTGAGCCTTTTACATGTAAATGGAACAGTTCAATAGAAAACAAAACACAAACAGACGCAATAGCTAATCTCAATATCACAAGTCAAGAATTTATTTTTGTATAAATTTTGTATAATTAAACAACGAGAAAAATTCAAACAGAAAACAGAAAATTTTTGGAAAGAATAGGTAAAATTTTATTCATTATGTCAATATAAGCAAGCATTTATATGCCAATGAAATAAAATAAGCAATTTTGAAAACAAAAAGTGAACAATATTATTGTTTAGTTTGAGAAAATGTCAACAGTGGACCGACTGCTGTTAAAGTGACGATGATGATGATGATTTTATTTTATTTATGACGCCGTTTTACAGTCTCTAGACCGTCTTAAGGGCGCCAGAGAAGAGTTCAGTTTTTAATTTGCCTCTGAAGCTAGTGACCGTCTGACCATCTCTCAGCAGCACCGGTAGGCGATTCCACATAACTGGTCCAACAACACCAAAGGCCCTCTCGTAGAAGTTGGACTTACCGGCTCTATTGGGCTCAGTAAGTCTATTCACGGCCAGTGTTCATATAAGTAACCTTAGATTGTTCTTTCACGGCACATAGGTGCATCTTATAATGCCGGGTGATGAAAAAGATAAACGGTATGGAATAAATATGTAAATCTCGAGCACATTGTATACCACACTGTTAACAAATCTAAGAAAAATATAAATTCTGATGGTATATAATACAGGAAAGTAATTATGATTATTTATTTGAAACAACTATTAGAAAAAGAATTATGATTAATAAAAACCAACACATACAAAACAGTTTTATCAAAAATGAATACTTTCTCTTAAAATTGAGCAGAATTAGTGCTTCGAGGGACTATAAAGGTAGGTAGGTACTGGAAATAGCGTAATAACAAAATTAGATAAGTAATTAGACACTATTAGATGTAAGCTTTGTAGTTTTACAACGATCTTGTTATAATAGTTACCTATAAAGCTATTTTAATAAACCGATAATGGGAAAAGAGGCCTCCAACATCACCTATGTAAATACCGCCTCAATATGGAGAGTGTGTATGTGAGGCAGGTGGGTATAATTATTCCAAGTCACGAAATTGCAGTATTGTATTCATCTAACGACATACTTTATAAATTATTAAATATGAATTTTCACAGTATTAACACAAACACCCTTCAACAATTAGTTCATAATATGTTATATTTTGTTCACTAATAGTAATAACTTTAAACACCAGGTATATTTTATTGAAATAAAATAAAAATATGTACTCTCAATGCAAACATTCACCTGGATGCCGTAATCCGTGAGAAAGGTTGTGACGATTTTCGTAACATTGGTGATTAAACTTCTAAAACGCAACAAACGCAGTATAAGCTGTGATTCTGTTAATCTCATTGGGTATAAGTCGAACTCCTAAAAACATAAAAATATGAAATTTAGTCTCTACTACTCTCAGCAGGTGTTATAAACGTGATAGATCACCTGCTGAGAACAGTAGCGAGATGATATAAACTATGTGTTTGGACGAGCTTTAAAATCTTCATGATAAAGATCAAAAGCTTCCGACTCTATGATTTTGATTACTGCGAGGGTATTCGATATGGATTAAGGTAATCAATAAACATGGAAGAGAGATCCACCTTACACCCGGATATCAGTTCAGGTAAGTCACAAACCTAGATTCACCTAAAAAAAGACAAGACATGTTTTGCACCTTGAATACATAATTTCTATGGCTGAATTAATTATTATGGTTGGATTAGACTACATTTGATAGTAGAATGATACGTATAATTCATGGAAAATAATTTAAACAACTAACGTGATCATATATTTATCTCTATTAGATTCTATAATATCCAGGGACGGCAGTTACAATTATTCTGAATCGACTCATAGTAATTTTCGTACTTAGACTTTCTGTCTACATATCCCCGTTTGTAAATTTGGCAATACCACGCATCTTCTCAATGAAATATGATACATTTGATATTCAAACTCTGCATGGTTTGTTGACGACATTCTTACCAATAACAATAATAATAATAATAATAATTTATTCAAATAATATCGTCTTTACATTTTCATTATAACACAGTTGAATATACTTAATACAATCATAAAAAAAATGTCTTCCACACTAGCAATAAAAGTTTATCATCCAAAAACTAAAATAAAATTTCAAATATTAAAGTGAATGAATGTGAAATTTGCGTATTATTACCACGAAATTTATTAAGAAAAACCCTATAGCCAGGAATAAAAAATACACAATATAAAGCATAGAATAGTTAGTGGTTAGATGGTAGAAATCGCTATAAAGTGATGATTTATGAATTATTGTAATATTTTGTATTTAACATCGTTTTTGTTATCTTTTTTGTATTATGATGATGAGGAAAAATCCACACATAAATATTTGAGTCGGTTCGTATGTGCGTATGTCCTCAATGGACTCTGAAATAAGGAAAGACAGAAGTAAAATAATACACTCTATACGAGGTCTCATCTCCTGGGCAGGTTTAAGGCTAAAAACATTTTAAATATCTTATGTATTGATAAAGATATTACAATTTTAATGAGATTCCCATACATTCGCTTGACAAAATTGCCAAGCGAATGTATGAAAATCCAATATTTATAGTCAAACATTTTTCATTGTATTGAATTAATTTCAAAATGGATGTAACAATAAATAAAACAATACTGAAACTAAATAATTAGGGACTGTTTACATAATGAAACATTGTGATTGCTAATGACAAAAAATCCTGAATTATGAGAATAAAAATTGCATATTTTTGACATTTTGAGCTATTTTCATAATGGAGGATATTATGAGACCATAGAAATCCATACTGTAGAATAAGAATAGTATTATGTAAAAAATCCATAAACAATGTTAATTGATTTTTTGTATAAATAAATACAAAAGTACCTACCTCGGTACTAGCCATAAGAACCTATTTATTTTCGCCTAATATTTTTCTTTACTTTTCATGGCAAATCACTTGAAGATTTATGTAGGTACTACAAACTAAAAATACCAATTTTAACCCATGTATTTGCACGGTTTCTGTTTATTTAAACCCGAGCAATGCCGGGTTACAAAAGCTTGTTATTAATAAATGGAACAACAATTTACTTCACTTCTCCAGAGATATTGAATCTGATTTATTTCTTCGGAGGAAGGAAGTGTGTAAAGATAGATCTTGCGAAGGAAGTGTGTAAAGATAGATCTGTTTGGCGTTCCGTTCTCTCTGCCTACCCCACTTGGCATACGGCGTGAGGGTATAGTATAGTACATATTTCTTACAAACAATAGCTCAATCTTCATTTGAAAATTAGATATTTCACATGAAATAAGTAGAAAATGTAGACTGAGATTGAAAATACGTTTAAAAAAATAAACTCACATATTAATCTGAAATATTTACGGAACTATTAAAGGATAAGAAAAGGTAATATGAAAGCTTTTTGGTTCCTTGAAAATAACATAAAAGGTTTTTGGTTCCTTGAATTTTTTTATGATTGATAAATATAATTGTTTAGTGGAAACCATTACCTAGGATCTATCTTTTCGACATTTCTAACTTTTATAAAAAAAACAGCGATTACTAGATTGAAGCGAGAAAATGTATATTTTTCACACATTGTTAAGTGCCTAATTTAATACTATATTTTCATATTTTGTTCTAAATATTAATTCATTAGAGAATATGTGATATTTAGAATTTAAAATACCTGTGTAAGAAACTGTGTAGTGACTTAGGCTATTCATAAGTAATGTTGTCAATCTTTGGTGTAGTGTGTGTGATTCTCTTATAATATGTGAAACTTGGCGGATATTAATAAAATTAACAAAGTTCTCTCGGTTAGGGTACAGAGTTGTGAGTAAAGTGTAAGTAACTGAGGAAAAGATTAAAAAACTTTATCCGCTTACGGGATATTAACGCATGAATAATTAAATACCTACATATACCAACAGGTATAATATACCTTTGATGTAAAAAAGAGATTAATGCAGGCAAAAGGTAGCAACTTAACCAAAAAAGATAAGTGGAAGTTATTTAATAGGCGAGAAACGGATATGAAAGAAGAAATAGATTAGTCTACGCAGAGCAGCTAGGCTAACTCGGAAAATATTCACGCCATTACTGGGATCATAGTACAGAAGAGAAGAGAATAATATATTGGTATTTATGTACAATATGTAAATTGTGTACTAATAGGCGTGACTTTAATACTGAATGACTATACGCCACGCCGTAATACACCACTATAATGGTCTACACTCCACGCCGATGTATGTATGAATAAATTAAATTGCATGGAGCATTGCTTGAATACTCAGTGACATAACCATTCACAGAGGCATTTTACTCGACGAACAAATATTCCGGTTCAAACGACTCACGTATTATTATAAGAACTTACGATATACCAACTCCAATTTAAATCCGCAAACAATAATAATTGCTGGTGTGTAATGTGTAATACGGAAAATACATAATAATGACATTTGGTATAGTAAAATACACGCAAACGTTGCAGTTTTGTGGAAATGCAATGTGATTCGAAGGCTGATGCGAATATGACTAACTATAAAGTGTTAATAAAAGTCATTTGGAAGTTAATTACCTATATATGTGTTGTGTTTTGTTTTCAATTTTAACTATAAAGTGTATCACTAATAACGTGATATTTTCTAATGTGCCATGTAAAAATGATCATAATTCACTCGGTTGCGGGTGCATTGCCATAAAATGAAACATTGAAGGAGACCCACCGACCACCCGGATAGCGCAGAAGTCTGGGGACTTCCATAAAATGAAACATGTAAAAATTACAAAAATAATACTCTACAGTTACACCATCCGGTTAAACTAAATCACTATATTTTTCTTCAGATGGGATTGAAATTCGCCAAACGAGTTCACCAACAGATAAAATGGATTTAATCCAAAAAAAAAACAAAATTTGTTGTAGGTACACGTTATTTCTCTACAACCCATGGCTTCATAAAATGAGCAATGAACATAGTGTATAACTAACTTTATTATGTACATCGTTCAAGTAATCGTGTAATAGAGTGTAGGTTTGGTTTAGTAATAGAGGATGAATCATAATAATAATAAAAGAGTTAGATAAGCCTGGCTGTGATAGTAGATACACATATGATAATATAATGGCCACTTGAGATAGTGAGTTGTTCCGATCGCCAGATTAATATTAATAATACTACGATGTATTATGAGATAAACTTATGCTAATAGTAAGTGGCATGTGCTTCTAGCATTTATTACTTACGACATCGCGTAGTTATTACATTATTTATATATATATAGCTTATGGTAAGTGCACATATGTATAAATACACAATGTAATGTTTACTATGTTTAATGCAAGCGAAACGTCACAATATTATGATGCGCTATGAACTGTATATGAGTCTGATTATAATGTTACGATAAGAGTGACAATATTAATAACATACAATCTGAAAATCCATTAAATAATAACATACTTACACATATTATCATTTCCTAGTAAGAATTAGAAATAATTAAAAGAGTTATTTTAAAAAACGATCGCAAAAAGGTGTACGGCGTTATAGAGATGATATAAAAATAGGATGAAACGTTTATAAACATAATTTGTAAGGCAAAAATTTCGAAAAATCTATATAATATATAAACCAACAAAGACATTAAGAAAGAAAAAAATTGCCTGTCTTTTGAGCATAAACAAATTAATAACCTTTTCATTTTGTTTGTGTCGAAATATGAATTTGATCAAAAGAAAGACATCGGAACAATACAATTTGAAATCAATGAAAGCGCTTGCCAAATAACTATACAATTCCATGAAACAACAATCTCTCTCTCTCTCCCTGGGCAATTATTAATCCCACATGATGGTGGGGTCTGCCATTTTTGTCTTTCGCCGCCACTCGGCTCTATTCTGTGCGTCCTCCGGGGAAGCTCCGCAGTCTCTCATGTCTTGCTTCGCCACCTCCGCTTGGGTCTTCCTCGGGATCTACTACCAGGGGCAACCAATGACACATAATAATAATTTCATACACGGCACAAGGCCATTAAATATTAAAAAAATGAGATATGAACTTTACCTAGAAAATAAATACCTAAACCGTATAGGACAGTATTATGTACGGAGACAGTTAGGTACTTATATCGAAAATTATTATATCAATGTATTCATTACCTGTTGTAAATGGTCAACACAATTATTACACGAACATCAGTATTAAATGACGGCAATAATATGCCATATTAGAGACAGAAACGCTACTTACTGCCTTGTTTGACTTTCCGGTATTGATGAAGTCAGGAACTAAATACTAGCATATCACTTCCATCTGGAGAAACTCCAGTTAATAAAGCAGTGTTGGAACATTGGAAATTTGCGTCATGAAGATTGATATAGAGTAAACATCTAAGTATTCATTTATAATTTCTTGACAGATATTTTTTTAAAACATAAGACGAATATCAATAAAATAAACCATGTTTGATAATGTATATATAAATATTACGAGTATTCAGACTTATCAGTCGTGGATTACGAGAATTTACAGAGAGTATTGTGATTTTTTATGAGTGGAAATTGAAATAAGAAAAAACTAAGCTATTACGGCATTACCGCAATTGTGTAAGTTAATGAATTCATTGAAAGTTTTCAAATTATTTTTTTTGCAACATAAAAATATAACATATTCCACATGGATGACAAGTAACATGGCTCTTATACGACAGATATCAATGTTAGCCCTAATATATTCCGAGAAATCCATTTTCCAAGAATATGAAAACTATTCGTAGTGAAATATGCATTGCTATTTTATGGAAGATGGTATTAGTAGATAGTTGTGTGGCGTCCAGAAGGATGTAACAAGAACACTGAACTAACTATAATAAAACAGAAGAGAGTATCACGTACCTATGCAAAGGTGGATCAGAGCATGATACCAGAATCTTTGAAGAAGTTGGTTAACTTTAGCAACGAGAAACATAGAAAGATATAAAAGGATGTAAGAGACATTCTTGACAAGTTTAAATAAAGTTTGAATACCCATGTACAACGTATTCTAACTAGTTGCGGAACGTTGTCATTCTTGTACTTCAAGTAATAAATATTCTACGGTATACATCAATATGAGTTCACCGAAATCTCCGTGCATACTTCAATGCATGATCTTCATTTGTGACATATTCATTCACAAGTTATTTGTTTAAATTTTAATGGTATTTTCATACTGTTCGAAAATACTGTCGATTCTTCGATAGTCTAAATATCAAATATTTGAATTCTTAAGTGTTAAATTATCTGAATATATAATATACAAAATAATATTCTCCGTGCGAATCAAAAAATACAGTTCGCCCGATTTTAGATAATTTGAAATATAAAAAAAATAGAAACAAATTTTAAACAAATTATAAACCTACCATTGGCAATAACATCAGATTACTCTCTATTGTGAGATTTGACAACACAATGAAATAAAACCTAATACCAATCTATGTATGATTTATCGGTGTTTACACAAGTCTTGTCGTAATAGTCAGGTAATTTTATTGAATTTTCTCCGTACGACAGTGATATTAAATAATACATGGATGACAGTGTCACCAGCACAGTGCTGTGTATTGCAATTTATTTATTTATTTTATTTTCTTGCACATCATCATTCACATAATATTCAGAGAGGAACTATTATGAAACAATATTGGATTATTATACGAACTTGACATGATTATCTTAACGGCATCTTACGAACATCTTAACGGAATCTCCGCAAAAGGGAAAATACTCTACTACTTTATGACTACTGTTATTGTTGTATTCGATTATCTGTATATAATATATGCTGGTATTGGATTTAGTACGGAAGATTATTATTTAGTTTGAACATTTACGCGTTACATCTAAAATGGTAAGCGTCGATTATGTCATTCGTTACCATATTATTCTGATATACTTTTGGTAATTATTTATTCATACAATAAAGTGACGCTAAAGTAATGTATTACACATTAACTAGAACAGAAATAGAACTGAAAAAATACAGTGAACATTTCCAAAATAGGGTATTCTGATATATCAATATTGTATAATATTCCTTGAATTTTTAACACGTACATTTCAAATTTTTATTTCCAAAATTCCTCTTATCCACCATTCCCCCGTTTGAGAGCGCTATAATATTTTTGTGTTTTTGCCAATGGCCCACTGCGGTTTAGGTAGTAGAATTCCATAGCGAAATAAATAAAACAAGTGTTTTATTCTACTATTGATTTATTCGACGAGAGAGACGTCTTTCGTCTTATTAGGACATTAAGACATTGACAATGTCCTAATAAGACGAAAGACGTCTCTCTCGTCGAATAAATCAATAGTAGAATAAAACACTTGTTTTATTTATTTCGCTATGTTATTTTTCCTTTCATGGATTTGTAAACGTACTGATTTATTTATAATATTCGTTAACATTACAGGTCAAATATTGACTTAATGTATTAATTTGTAACATGTAGGTACCAAATGACTGTATGTTTTGCTTGGCTAATAAATAACAAAAATATTATTTTGCGTAAAAATATATCAAAACAACTAATCCTGAATGCCTCTGACTGGGCCCGTTAATTACATAAGATACAAAACAAGATAAAAACTATGTGAGATATACATTTTAGCATTGTTTTGATACCTTAAAACAAGGTATAAAAAATTATTGAAAAAACGAAAACATTTTGAAACATTTTAAGCATATCTATTTATTACATAAGAAACACGAGAACACAAAATACATTACGATAGTAGCCATAATCATAATTATATCCGTCTGTAATATTGTATGTTTTTATTTGTACGACATATTCTCGCGTCTCTATGTCTACAAGTGTTAAGTTTATTAGTTGTATGTGTCACGTTGAGAAATCACTATTAATAATATTATTATAATAACATATATAATTACAAAGTCTTTACTTTATTTACACACATATGCAATAATTACCAATGTACCACCATTACCTACCTGTCAATATAACAACACAGTGAACACACTAAGTGATGTGTAGGCCGACAAATTCACATAATCCAATATTTATTTTAGTAAAGAGTGGATCACAAAAAACATTATTATTGTTATTAAACATTATCATTATTATTTATCATAAGATCTGAGTGTGGCGTAGAAGTTCGCTTAAAAAATTGAGGGCGTTCAACTTCTGCAATGTAAGTACCTAACTAAGTTTGGTAGTTTCTATTATTCGCACATCGTTTAACTACTGAACACCACTTCAAGTGATACGGATAAAGTGGTAACCATAATGTAATAAAGTTTAAGGAAAGAGTTTATGGATCGTTCTCGTCCAATGTACGAAACTAAGTAATATAAAAATGGGTGAAAAAGAAAGAGTAGAGGAAATCACTATGTGGTGGCATTTCATACTTAGAGTGGGTGAAAATTAACAACGGCACTGAGAAATGATTTAAAATATTCATACAATGGGAAGAGGACTGGCTGAGAAAGAACGAGCTATGGGTTAATATTATTATGATATAACAAATAAAGAATCTCGTTTATTCTCTGCCGAGCAAGAATTACTTTTTAACTCAACAAAAGGATCAGAGTGTTTTAATTTTATCGCAAGAGATGTCTCTCTAACGCGAAAATGGACCCCATTATTTCTCATTTACTTGTAATTCAATTTTATTTAATAATAATGGACCGTGATTCACGGAGGTTAATTAAAAAGTTTCCGGGTAATGTAATCACATTCGTTAATTTGAATTTAAAATTAGTACCGTGGTCCATAAGAATCTATCTTCCAGTTAAACGGAATAAAACGATAACTCTTACTTATGTACTTAAAGTAAAAGTTTCGTCGTTTATTTCGGGACGAATTGAATACATAATACTATTAGTAGTAGAAGCCATCACAGCAATAACGTAGAAGACAAGACGGATCCAATTATGAAAATTTTAATAAAAATATATATTATGTTCCTATTTTTCAGCACTATACCAAGTGATAGCACTATCAAAAGTAATAAAATATAGAACGGCCCCATTTTTTCATACTCTCGTAAGCAATAATAAAATAATATTGCTCTTAAGATTTTATTCAAAAACTTTCATTATGAATATTTTAGTAATTACAAGACCTTCTTTAAATAGAGAATGTAAAAGAAGATAAATTTATATAAAAAGCATGTATTAAATGTTTCATAAAAACATAGTATACATATATGTATTACTATGTACGTACACGGTGTACATTGTCCAAAATACAAAACAAACGTCCGTCAGTTCATCGTCGAGGATCAGTGTGTGAGAAGAATAAGAATGATTAGATACGAAATAGAATGTTAATAGGGTAAATACTATAATACTAGGCACGGAACAAAAGGGGAAAACTTAATCAAGATAGATTCGCAGGAGATTACTCGGGTTAAGGCGATATGTGCAACCCTTAAATCGACATCTCTCAATCTTTTTCGGATCCCAGAGACGTATTAAATATTACAAGATTCACAGGAAAATATACAAGAAATCTTATGAAATTATTTATTGCGTATTACCGCGATTATTCAAATATCATGTGAATGCTTAAATTTTGTTTTTTATTGAACTTAAAAGTTCGTACGAAAACATGAGTACATAATCAGTAGAAACTCTAGATATCAAAAAAATTACTTGAATTTCTATGTTTATTTGTTTTTATGCGTAAATTCATGGAACAAATTAACAAAGAAATTCAAGAAAACTTTTTTTAAACATGTCTAGAAGTTGTTACATAGTTAATGCCTCTAAAATAAGTGAAACTCTAGATGTTGAAAAATATGCGTGTCACATTTTGAGAACCAATACAAATATATTCAATACTAACACGTCTCTGTCTTAGAAAACAAGCACGATACACCAAACAAAAAGATGAAAATTGGTCGACATGTTCGGAATATCGACCCTACAACAAGAAGTAAAATATTATCCTCCTAATGGTGTGAAATGTTTTTGCCCAATTACGCTTTTACCCTCCTTTCATAAAAACTCTCAGTGAAAATTGTTTAAATTCATTTTTAGGTTCAGTACACAACCGGCCGGAACATTTAATTTTTTATGCTTTGTCCTTGCGGAAAAATCTTTGATCGTTACAGTAACTTATATTTTAAGCAAATTGAAACCCAAACCCATAAAATAAAATAAAATTATGTAAATTGAAAAACAATAATCAAGTCAGTGGCAAAAACAGACATTACAAAATTAAGATGAGACATGGCAGCCTTTAGAGGTAATAGAAAGCTATTCACTGTGTAGGTGTTTAGATAGTAGAATTCCATAATGAAATTAAAATACAAATGTTTTTCTTCTATATTTTTCATTATTTAGAAAGACGTCTTTTGTTTACATTTAAATTTGTTTACATTTAAGACATTTTACATCTTAAATTCAGCGATGAGGTTTGCCACCCATCCTGAATGTCTTGTTTTTATATTGGCACGGAGAGGACAGCTTGCATGTTTTATATGCAGCTGGTCTGCTGGCTGCCCCACTTGTGGAATGTGCCGTGATGGTATAGTATAGTAAGTCTTTTGTCTTTTAAGGACATTGTCAATCTCGAAATATAGAAGAAAAAAACATTTGTTTTTTATTTCATTCGTAATAGAAAGCAATATTTACAAAAAACGTAAAGATAAGAATATACTTATTAAAACTAATAATTGTATAAAAACATTTTAGAAATATAAGTGCTACTAAGCGAAACGTTCTGCCTTCTTGAAATCTCAAAGAATATATATTATTATAGACATTCGTCAGACGCACAATCGAATATTAATGACGTCCATGCTTAATGAAAACGTTAGATTGTGTAAGTAAAACCGGGGGTTTATTTTTGAATAAGCCAATACTAATGAACAACATGGTTCGTCAATAGATGTCAGAATTAACAATAGTGAAGTAAACCGTCCATAGGTCTGATTTCTGTACAAAGAATTGGAAGTTATTATACGAAGGCTGAATCTGGAAGGACTTCATAAAATATCAACTCAGGACAATGTGTTAGAATGTTTCGGAAAAGAGCTGGTATTTTGGTACAATATCATTGTTCTTCTCTTCATCTCCCTATAATCATTTCATTAATATTGTGCAGTTAAAATATTCAAATTTTCAATAAAACAATCAGCAACATAAATCATTAATTGTACTATAGAACCACTCATTGTTCAAGTTGTTGTATCTAATGAAAAAACAAAATAAAAAGTAATAATTGTTACCTATAAAATATAATCAAGTATATTAATAAGTTCAAAATAACTACATTTTTTCATCAAGTGATCATCGTATCAGTTAATTTGTTAATTATTGTATATAGATATTGTGCTCTTGAAAGTCACATTTTCCGTAAATTAAGTAGGAATGATGTATCGTGTAAAAACTTCAAGCAAACCATGAGATGAAAATAAACAATTAATAATACGAGACATTATAATTATTGTCAAAATTCAATTTTAAAACCAATAGTAAAGCGTGAAAGAAGATTATTTAGTAGCCGTGAGCAAAAACGCATCACAGATGTTAACAAAATAAATAAAATACAATTTTTGTTATTTAGTCATGACAATCATTTGGTGAGAAATTAAAATGACAGGAAACCGTCACGGATGAATTGTGTTTTAATAATATATATTACAGTATATAATATTCTGTTTAGTTGTACAGTACATCTATATGTCGATATAAATCAAAGTAGTAGTATGTAGACTGAATATAATGGAAAGGTGCGGGGTGACTGCGGAGCGAAGATGCCTAGTAAGTTGTAATATAGATGGGATATATTAGATTTATGTTAAGTGGAAATGTTAAGAAATTTAATTATTGGGAGACGTAAGACGAAATAGGAGTAGTAACCAATGCTGTTGTAAGATTTATTAAATCAAGTAACAAACTACATAATACGGTCCGTAACTATTGGTTAAATTTAGTATAATATATAAGATAATTTCGTTCCGTACATAGTAGGTGGTAGAGGTTGATTAATTCGGATAAATAAAACTTTCAAACAATATGTAATTGGGGTTTATGTTTAATCGATTTATTTTTAAGCATATCTTTAATTATATATAATGAGTTCGTCGGTAGCCTGGAGGTAGAGTCTCGGCCTCTTGAACAAGGGGTCCGCGGTTCGATCCCAGGTGCTGGCAAACTCCCCTTTCACGACACAAGCTTTTAGCTTACTGTGGAAGGTGTATAAAGTTGTATTTGGGTTTATAACAAAACCCAGATATATCTTTAAAAAAAATATATATATAACAATATAATCCAAATAATTTAAGGTAGGTACTCCTTAAAATAGTAAGATAACCAGTTGCGTGGTGGAGCGTTACCTATCTATTTTTAAAATATTCGGACGATATATATGGCTAAGACTATAGATTATTTTTGTAGCTATGTGCAATAATTTCTATGCAAAACAATTGGGTTTTCTAAATTCTAGATATTTTTTTTATAACCTTACAACACAAATATGAAACGAATTTCAAATTCTCAATTGGTTCTGAGGCCGGCAAACTCCCCTTTCACGACACAAGCTTTCAGCGACAAAAAAAAAAAAAAGATCTCTAAAACGACAAAAAAATGTAATAAACGCAAAAGTTAGCAAGGGTGCATATTTTTGATATACATTTGCAAACAATGAAAGCGTGTTAATGAATTTTACATAATGAATTACCGCGTATGTGTCCTTTCACCGTTTTTTCAGAGAATATTTGGAAATGTGAAGTAGTTCGGGTTAGAGTTAAAATATTATATTGGCAGTTTGTTCCACTTGCAAACAGCGTAGGCTTTCAACACATTTGGTGGCGATAGGAAACAATATGTTTGGTTACCGTTTTCTCAAGCACATTTCGATTATTGCTATTTTATGAACCATTCCATACTCTTTATTTATCGTAAACGGAAAACGATAAAACTATGTAGGCAAAGGAAATAAATCAAATGTGTTTCATTGCTGTTAGATATTTACATATTTTCCATTGGCATTACAGCGTATATATACAGTAGCGTAATAAAAAAATGAGTAAGTTTATTTCCTCTGATATCGCTGTCTTAAGACGATGTTTCAGTTTTTACTGAAAGCAATATACGTAAATGGTCGGCAGTTTGATTTTTTTGCGAATATGGCTATATACAAATAGCATACAAATACAATTAATCAATGACTAAATAAGTACCTAACCTGCCAAACAATATGGTATTATTACATATAATAATACTCATTTTCAGATAGTAACGACAATAATTACGTTGTGCCAATTGCATAGTGTCGTTTTGGTGAAACATAGTCCGTAAGGGCTTTAAAATTTATAACAACTTTCGAAAATTAGGTCTTTTCTAAAACAATAAATAATTATGCGAAAGGTGATATCCCAGGTCCAGGTTGTAAAATAGCTAAATTTGAAACAAATGCACTGCGACAATTTATTTTGAATGATATGGCTACTCGTATAGAATAAAACGAAGAGTTGTACGATTGTGTTGTTTTATATAACAATGTCACAGTGTTGTGTTATTTGTTTTGCTAACAGTACAGTATAGGCCTACATACAAGTAAGTACTTCACGTGAAACAAAACAATTAATCCAACCAGTTACTACCTATATCCTATATGTACCACAGTAAAATGTTTGTAAATAAACGTAATAAAAATAATTTTCATATATATCGATGAAATCTAGTCTACAATAAGTGTTGTACAGAATTAAATAATGTAATATTGAAAACCATAGTGAAATACACATCCACATATGAGTAGATACTTATCAATCTCCGATATGTCCACCAGGTACAAAATTTCACTTTATTATATGGGCGCATAGAGAATCGCTTTTACTTTAGTTTAGTTTTGATCTTACTCACGTATGTCCACAGATTTATTAGGAAAATACTGTCTAAAAAATCAAATTCAAATGTCGCGTGTGCTGTGTTGTTCTGACATTTTATTAAAAAAATAATACTTATAGCAGTTAAAATGGATACAATTGTTAAAATTGTTGATCCTGACAAAGCAAGGAAAAGAAGTAAAATAAAAAAGCCAGCAAAAAAATTAAGATATGTAAGTCGATGTACTTCTAAATCCAATATGTCCATACCACATTTCACAAAAACAAAAAATGACCATTATCTCATTTTCACTTATGATGGACATATTGGTGTATGATAAGTCTACTCATATTATGATCATAATTCAAAAGAAAATTTTACTACTACATAGGTTTATAACTAAAAAGGTATCTTTCTATTACAATAAAGAATTTATTGAAAAATATATGAATGGAACTAAATTATTAGAATGCTGTACATATCTATGCACTGTGTAAACACTACAAAAGGTTGTTAACATATGAAAAGTTCAAACAGAAAAAGATAAATTCAAGAATGTACAAAGTACATTCATAATTCCAATGACGTGAAAAACTAATTCATCGAAAAGTATAGAAAATTAAGTAAATTTGTAAGTTATATTATTTGAACAATGTTATTGAAATTAATCAGAGATTAATATCATTCTAAAGTATATTACTATCGAGATATGAAAAAAAAAACTAAAGAAACTGGTATGTATTGTTTTGTATCTCATTTGTATTTCTGCCACAACACAGCCCTATGGCTAGTGTGGAAGACATTTTTTGTGATTGTATTAAGTATGTTCAACTATGTTATAATGAAAATGTAAAGACAATATTATTGTTTGAATAAATTATTATTATATCTGTCTTATTATATTATTATTATTATTATCTAGTTCGCTCAATACGATCACACGAGATATTGTTCAGATACTCAAAGTAACATGATCGGGTGTGGAAGGTCCATGAAACGTAAGACTTGACCAGTGATACGGGACACAGTTCACCTGTCGCATAGTAAGTACACCGGTATCGGCTTACGTATCGACGTATCACATCGCATAACGTAGTAGTAACGATGATCACAAATTCCAAAGGTAGGACTGCAATATAAGTAAGTTATACAGCAATATTATCCGATAAGTTAGTTATTCAATGGTTCTGTGATTCTCCAATAATGATACTCTGCACTGTAATAATAACTTGATAAATTTCCATATTTGCAATGTATGAACTCGAGTTCAAGGAGATCTAGTCTTAACGAATGACGACTATTATTTAATTAAACAAGAGACTACGTAACAATACGATGCGAACAATGTGTAATTTATAGCTGATTTAATGTGAATTGAAATGTTTAAAGATCCATTATTTTACAGGCTGAATCACTGCAATAGTTGCTAGGGCCCTGAAGTATTGAAATAAAATTACGATGCATTTAGAGAACATCTTCATTGCAACAAGTTCTTTTTTTATTATTATTATTTCATTCATAAATACACAGTATAGGTTGATGTAACAATAACAAAATAATATTACACATAGTAAAATGCTCCCTCCATGAGCAACCAAATGCTTGTGCGGAGGGTCGGATTTCAACAATAATATCAACATATAAGAATTAGCTAGAAATATTAACACACAAATAAGAATTAGTTAGAAATAGCAAACTTTCAGTTCTCATGTACATTCATCAAACGTTCAACAAAATCTACCGGCACAATACAAAATTAAACCAATATAATTATTCACAATGTCAAAATAATATACAAATCAACTGGATCAATTTTCCTTTCATCAACATTAACACAAACACACATATACACAGAAATATATTACTTTTACGTGATTCAGTGCTCAATGGTGACATGAGCCTGAATCTCAAAATTGTCGCTGAAAGTGTTATCCCGTCTTATCCGGGATACTACTATACTATATACTATACCAGGCGTCGGCAACTTATGGCACGCGTGCCAGGCTTGGCACGCGATGGGGTTCTGAATGGCACTCTACAAAGTAATCAGGGACAAGTTTCGCATTAAAAAATTTTAATTTATGTTAGAATTTTATGTTATTTTTTTAATAAATATGTTTAAAAGATAAATTTGGTATAAAATTCTTCTCCTCTAGAACCCCATTATATAATTTAGAATTAAGGCGGCACCCTGAATCATATTGGTAGAGTGGCTTGGCACACTACAGCTAAAAGGTTGCCGACCCCTGTACTATACCATCACGGCATATCCCACAAGTGGGGTAGCCAGCAGGCCAGCTGCATATAAAACATGCAAGCTGTCTTCTTCGTGCCAATATAAAATCAAGACATTCATCCGGGATAACACTTTCATAATTATTTCTTAAAGACTCAAAAAAGGGAACATCAATTGATAATACAATACTTTAAAATTCTCCGAATACATTTATACGTAAAATAGAAATAGAATCATAAGCGTTTACGAAATAGTAATCAAGAACATATAAATTCCATACTTTGCGTAAACCTTCAAATGAATACAAAAAAGTATAGGTAACTATAACACAATACATCAAAATTTAAAATAAAAATCAATACAGCCCAGACGCTTTTTAATACAATTACTTTATGTTTTAGGAATTCGACAATAATTCAAAACATTCGTATAAATTTAAAGCAAAAACCGTATATTTTTACATTAAATCTGAAATGACGTTTTGTTGACAATAATTGTATTCAAATATTCATCCCATTCTATATGAAAGAGCCAGCAAACGATTTCTTCCTTGAATAATAATTAGTTAGTTGAGGCAAATTTGTTTAATATAAAATAGTTTCAAATATTGTGCAGAACGCAGACTCTGACATCTTATAGAATCTTTCAGTAAATATTTACCTTCACTGGTTACAATCAAGTTACAGCATTAAGTATTTAATGTAGGAAATTAAAAAATGGTTTAATTAATAATTATTACACACAGAGAGAAGAAATACAATGTTTACCTACATAGATCATGTGCCGGTGGTACAATACACTGAATACACTATATAGAGAAGTAACTGCGATAGCTTATAATAATAGTAAGTCATTTACGGGTAATTAGTTTTAACACCGTTTACAGTAGGTGAGCACGTGACGACAAGTAGGCACAATGATGATTGCACTGTCACTTACGTAGATAGATGTAAAGCGAGGTGAAGTGTATTGAAAAGGGATGAGTGTGCGAAGACAGAATCACTTGACACATTGACTGTCGCCGGAATGTAATTCATAATAGTGTATTATTAAGTAATTAGATAAACGACATAATAATTGTTTTGCTAAGTGTTGAAGTGCTTACACGTCTCATTATCAATAGATACGTACGCATTATATAATACATAGTGTATATAATATATTATATATGACAAGACGATGTAAGAAAAGAGACGGAAAGCGCGGAGTTGATGGAATAATTTGAGACAAATTATTTCAAGTACGTATACATCTACTTGACAATGTTTCTAAAGGTGATATGTCTTATTAATAATACTGAAAATTATTAAAAGGTCTATTTAGATGTACCAATTATTAAATATATATCTAATATACCCTCATTAAGTGAGTTTGCGTAAAAGCCTTTCGGTAAGATGACTTTGCAAAAATGAAAATACGTATAAAAAGCAAGAGATTCGTTGAATGCTTCCATTGATTTTATTATGATATTCTGTGTAGGTAATAAAATGTGAAAATTTTAAATTAATACTCAAGCCCGGAAAAACAGTAAGGTGAGTTTAGTTACTAGACGACGTGTATTCCAAAATATTTACAGATTTTACAATGTTATTCACGTTTCTTATGGCTTCCAAATGTTTTTTTTTTAAAAAAACGGCGCATTTAAAAATACATCATAATAGGTAATGTCTTAATAAAAATATCCTTGACAGTCTGAAAGTATCAAAAGCATAATAAATGTTCATAATAATTATAATAAAAGAAGCGAGACTGTTACATTTAGAGTGAACGGCTTAACGAAAAAACAAAGATATAATACCAAAAATAAACACAGTAATAAATCGTTTCAGACATGCCCTTCCTTAACACAACACGACGCGCATGTCCTGTGAACCATGATAGTAATGAGTAGGTACCTCTACAAAGGAGACGACTTAAAAATAGAATGATGTGTCAAACAAAACTCTACCAAGTGCAGTGGTGCAGTATGTAAGTATCTACTAGGGGATTATGTATCAGGCAGGAGTCGTCGTCTGCAGAAGGATCGAAAATAGATCTTAACATCTGGATAGGTATATCACATGACCTGCATGGGATAACCTACCTACATAATATTATGTAAGTGCCTATGTATATAAGCGCATAACTCTATTTCAGTAGGCATTATGGATATCTACTTAGTATATCCGGGGTATAGAGATCCGTCAAACATAGGTAATTGTTAAGCGTAAACAAATTAATAAAATTACCGATACATGCTCTTGTAGAAACTGCTACAATTAGATATTGAATTGAATAGAGTAGGTACCTACCTATCGTGATCACATAACACAATAATTTTATCAGAAAGAGGCTAGAGTTCGAAAAGCTCAAATAGAATAATTATTATTAGTTACTTAACAAACAGTATATTTTATTAGGGTTGGCTGGAAGAAATCATGTATACCTACTGGTAAGCGAGTCTTTTGATAATTATTTTATTTCTATTATTAAGTATATACTTAAGTACATGAAATGATTTGCTAATGTTCACTTTCTGATTCCGGCCTGAATCTTTTCACCCCAATAGGTGGTGACTAAGATCGCCTCGTTATTTTCTAGTATCAAGGCTTCAAAAATATACCCGTTTCCCATCAATGAGCACATGTCCATCATCCTGAATTGTGCCGCATACGCTAATAAAGACTAACCGAAGACAGCCGCAACGTCTTTTTTCAAGGCAGCAGACACGGACCAAAGTAACAATACACAAAATACTACATACGAAGGATGTTATCGTTGAGTAGGTATTTAGGTAATGTTGTAGGACAAATACATCACAATAACATTTCATATTTTAAGGGAGAGTACCTCATTCTCTACGACACGTGTATATATTTACCTGTAAGTTACTAGGTTTGAGTTATATATTATAATACATAAGCAAAAGTGCAAAAGTCGGCGTCGCTAAAATTATGTAGTAATAATAATAATAATAATAGCTACAAGACACACCGAACCAATCATAAATTGACACATTACTTTGGAGATGATAGAAAAGTTTAATACAACGTAAAACATAGACATAAAATCTAATAAATATACGAGTGCGTTCGTAAATATACATGCTTATATTATTTGCTATCAATGAACACCTTAAGATGGTCCTGGTTAGGTTATGCTTTTAGTATGTCCAATGATAGTTTACCAAAAAAACACATTTTTTTCGTCTGCAGGTTTTCGAGGGCCTGAACATCCCTCTTTCACAATAAACCCTACTATGATATCGACATCAAAACGTAAGGAATGTTATAGAACAGGAGACACAATTGCAACAAAGATGCTCTGAGTAGAGGCTGGCCCTCGGGCATTGAAGGGCTAGATTGAATGGACACCTCAAATAGTATTACTTCCGCGATACATTTATGTCAATGATCATTTTTCAGTAAGGTTGTATACTTTATAAATAGTTTTTTTCAATATCTATTTATTATTTCTTGATAGAAGTCGAGTAGTTTAGGTTAGCTAGTTATAATAATAAACAGAATATAGTGAATGTAATATAATATAATATAATATACACCCGTTAATTTATCATAACATAGGAAATTTGAACATCATGTTACATCAACAATATTCAACGTTTTGAAAGAAATCCATTAGAAGTTTTGTAGTAAGTAAGCTTCTGTCGTCATGATAATATCTATTATTATTATATAGGTATACATAATAATATATGTCACACTGCCTGCCAACATTACACCTACATTATGTTATATTTGATTACACAAGTTTTATAAAAGATGCAAACTAAACGTACATAGATAGAAACGAACAGGCATTAATTTTATAAATACACTTCTACTATTATATATGGCCCTATTAGCTACGGGCAGCACTAACATTCCTGCAGAATCGCTAGTGGTAAAGGCTGTACTTTTGTTTAAAAATATTGCCTCGAATATTGATACATTCTACGTCATTTAAGAAGAGTAAAAAAATTGTTGTGTTTTGTTTTTCTCTGAAAAATCATTAAATTGTATTGCAGAAAGGTGTTTAAGCCATACATTTCTGAAATAAATATCGAAGGTATTTAATTTCATTACAACAATATAAAGGCGGGTTTATCGCATACGCAATTTCTTCCAGCCAACACGTACAGGATGGTATTGATCAAAAGCTGTAATAATTCCGGCAAAATGAAATGTCTGTTCAATAATAATATCATTATGTTATATTACTTTCAAACAATGTAAAGGAAATAGTATAAAATTTACTAGCAGCTCAGTTAATTTAAATACGAGTTAATTGTATCGAATTAAACGTAAGCATTATTAAATACACTTGGCTGCGATTTGAAAGGTATGATGTATAAGACATCACGTAACTAGTCGGCATATAAGCGTTTCCTGAACCTCAGGATTCCATAAATCTATCGCGGTAACCATATTGAGAACCAATACATTGCGGCTTACAAAATATTATTCTCGTCTGAGTAACACAAGACGCTTACGGACACGACGCTATTAACATTCGGGACACGTACCCTTTCCTTCCAAGGAGGAAGACAGCGACTAGTTAGTCAATAGGTACCAGTACAAGATATTTTTATTGTAAAAGGAGAAAGAAGGGTAAAGGAATTCATACTGAGTGTACATAACTTTTGTACGCAAAGAGGAGCAAGGACCTTTTGCTTATAATTTTATATAGCAGATGGCTTGAGAATCACACAGAGCGGCTTGCAATTTCCATGCCGTTTATTGAAAGCATACAACGCGGATATTGGAGTGGCATCCTACTCTTATCAATTTCACATAGATAAATATACTATGTATAAACCTGTAAGTTTATTGATATTTGCAAGATATTCGCTAAGGTAAAATGCTTCGCAGTACAACTACAGCGTTTTCTTTGGTTTTCACTATATTTTCTGATTTTTTTCAGTCATTTTGAGTCTATTGATAGACAATGTTTTTGGTTCTCCTTATTCTTTTTTATCTTAGACAAACTCAATTCACTCATTTCCTGTAGATTTCCTTATACTATATTTTCGATGTTATTAACATTCACAGTGTGATGCGACATGATGACAAATAGAGTTTTCCACTATGCATTAAATTATCGCTTAAAATAAAAAGAGGTATGCGACCGGTTTGACATGTTAGTGTCATTCATGAGCAGATTGAAAAATATCTTTTAAATTATCTTTCATATTATAGTTAATAATAAATAATACACCACTTTATGATGTTACAATTTTTTACACGCATTTAGTGACTGGCATTAGACACAAATCACATCAAATTTACGTAAGTGTCTCAGTTTGACATAATATAAATCTGAAATTGTTATCACATTACATTATCAGTCTTACTATTTTTAAGTCATAGCTTACTATTATCACATCATACCTTCCTATCAAAAACATTGTATAGCGGATCCATTAAGTATTAAATGCTATCCTGTGTTTATAATATTGTAACTAATGTATCACAGAGCGTAGAGTAAAATATAGATTCACAGCTATTCCGAATTTAAAAGTGCAGTTGAATGTATGTTATTTTAATTTTACGGTAAAACTTTATATACAAAGACATACATACTTGCTACATTGTATGATAAAAGAAAATGTATCATACCTACCATAGTACTTATAATATATCAAAACAATGCAAGGTCGTTTGTTCTATGCAGGGAAAGAAACTAAACAATTACGTATGTTATATGAAGGTGTTGCATAAAGCAAAACAATTATTATCTCTCCATCTCTTAATTCATTGACAACAAATAATTGTAATGATAATAATTTATTATTCAATAGATAAAATATGCTAATTGGGAAAAAATATATGCAGTTAATGCAACCCATGTGAATGGTGTCAATACAATTGATTTTGTTTTTAATTAACGTTTTGGATGAATGCTATATCAATATTAAACTAGAATAAAAAATAGTAAACGTGTATTTAGAACGAGTAAGTGAGTATGTATATTTGGGTAGTATGTTTACGAGGGATGGAAGATGCGATAGGGACATTGAAAGAAGGAAAGTGGCCGGTGCTAGAGTAAACGGTGCACTTCGACCCATTGTCAGCAATGACAATGTGTCGAACATGGCTAAAATGCTGGTGCACAATACCATTCTGGTACCGTCACTTACGTATGCAAGCGAGACATGGACGTGGTTGAAGAAGGACGAAAGTGGAATAAATGCAGTAGAGATGCGATCGTTGAGAAGAATGGTTGGTAAAACGCTGCGTGATAGAGTGAAGAATGAGGATATTAGAAGAATGAGCGGATGCAAGAAGACTGTTGTGGACAGAATGCGTGTAAATAAATTGAGATGGTTTGGTCATGTGGAACGAATGAAAGAGGAAAGAATGACAAAGAGGATATACTTATCTGAAAGAAAGGGTGTGAGGAAACGCGGGCGTCCGAGAACCACGTGGCTTGATCACGTGGATCAAATTCTCAAGGACGGCCGCGTGTTGAGTAAGAGGAACCGACGTGCGTGTATGAGGAACTGTATGAATGTGGAGGAAGCGAAGGAAGTGTGTAAAGATAGATCTGTTTGGCGTTCCGTTCTCTCTGCCTACCCCACTTGGGACACGGCGTGAGGGTATAGTATAGTATAGTATAGTATTTAGAACGATGGTCTCCTTCAAAGTAGCACATTGATGAGGCGCGGCTATAGTCCTGAAGATCTGATTGATTTTAGGTAAGTAATATGTAAACAATTCAGATTGATAATGACCTTATAAGTCGAAAGACGTCTCTCTGGGAATTAATAATCAATAGTAGAAAGAAAAACTTGTTTCAAATTACATAATAATAAAAGCGTTGTCTGTAGACGCTTGCTGGAGCCGGGCACGGAAAGGAAAGGAGAAATGTGTACCTAATCCTATTGCTATGAAAAATATTATGCGTCTCATAATGCACAATGATGAAATAAAATATTGCGAGGAGCAATATTTTATAAATTACATTTTACTTGGAATAGTAATATTGTTTCAGATGTTTTAAATGTTTAATAAGAGTAATCAAAGATTTCGATGTCATTAGCCCTATTCGTAGGAGATAAGCTCTATAAGTGCTATCAAAACTCGCGAAACAAAAAAAATGCATGAAAATGTAGGCACAAGGAATCATGTTGACAAAATATGTGACACAATAATAGTTTTTACCTCGATATCGCATTTTCACACGTTGCTGTTACGCAAAATACGACGATTTATTAGCAAACCTCGTAAAAACGTAACCTCGGCGATGTTTAATATGAATTATAGTCATTAACCCTACGAAAGGTGTACCTATCATTCACAAAGCTTTTCCATTATTTCATTCGCTCCAAATTGATATAAATTACTACGCGTCTCTGGAATGAGTGACGCTCTGTTCACCATTATGTCTCTCAAAACAAGGTTCACAAAAACTTCAACTCCTCTCTGCATCTCAAAGAATACGTAGCCAGTATGGATTCACTGTGTATGTCTAACACAGAAAATCCCATCTCAGCGATTAATAATTTATTCTATATATTCATGATGATGAAATGACAGGCATGAAATTGGATTTTTTTTAAATTCAATGGTTCTCAAATATGTTTTGATGACATTGTCTAAATGTTGGGAAAGATGTGGAGAGATTTGCGTTGATCAACACCAAAAAATTCCCATCAAAAATAAGGTTCCCGCCATGAAATTGTTTCAACTCATAATTACGTATTTTATGTATTACTTACGACTTCGCTGAACGATATCTCAATACAATCACGGGTAATTATTCCCACGATTAGAATAAACATTACATTAAGGGTTGTACCCTCCCTTACCCGTGGATGTTTTAGGAATGGTAGTTCCTATGTCATCCACACTCATCGTGCAAAATCTTTATTTATATGAGAAGCCTCAGAGATCGCCTAAAGGGCTAGAATAAACAGTCGAAATTCGCAAAATTCAAAAGTAAATTAATGTAAAGGTCACAAAATCAAAATATGACCTCAAGCAAATCCATTTGAGTTTCAGCTTTAAATTTCGCGTAAAACGCGAACGTTAGTAAACATACCAACTAATGAAAATATAAAACGGCAATTAATTCAACAATTTGCTGATTAGCAATATCACAATAATTTACATAATAAGTAGGTAATTAGCAGTATGTACCAACGTGTTTTTTATAAATACTTAATAATAAAGTGTAAATAAATAATAAAGTAAAATTTTAACAAGCAGCAAGTATTACGTGTACAGTACATATTATAATAACGTACTTGACTTACATTAGGTAATATAGTAATTGACTACATAACTTTTTATTACCACGGAATTTGATTACGGCACAAAATATGTAAGCAGTGTACATTAAATATTAAACGTCGCTATTTATAATTATTATAATAAGTTTATTTATTCGAGTCTCATTACAAATACTCACTAATCATTCGTGTCTTTGAAGACAGAAAAGAGAATTGCAAATACGAGATGTAAAATGAGAAAAATGTAATGAGTGTCTTCGCTTGACAAATAATCAATTTAGCTAAGAGATAAAAACTTATCTCTCAGCAAATTGTCAAAAAAGTCAGTAACGATGGTGGTATCACCCGGAAGTTAATGAGTCCGTTAACGAATTATAAGATATACATAAAAATTAATATTTTTTAAACTCGGTTAATTAATGTGCCGAGTATTGACCCAACCTTACACAAAATATTATGTTGCAGTACACATAGGTAATTTAACATTATATTATAGTAAATTTGCTTTACGATTAGTGCCTACCAAGTAGATGTCTGTTCAATTAATACTATTAAATCTTTCACTAATAACTTATCATAGAATAGAAGATTGAGGGCCGTAGAGGGGTTGGAAGAAGGCGGCTTTCCTGGCTCCAGAACATTCAGGAGTGGACCGGGATGAGAGTTGTGGAGGAACTGTTTCGTGCTGTCCGGAACAGGAAGGATTTCTACCAAGTGGTCGTCAACGTCGGGGGGACCCGACAAGACACGTAGAGAAGAAGAAGAAATCTTTCACAATAATATGCATCGGTGATATTCTGAATGAAATTTTTAATATTTTGTAATACTTCACGATTTCACCATGTTTGTATTACTATTGTAACACAAATACCTATGTGCATTTTTTACGATTAAGGCAGACTTCCAAATTGAGACCAACATCACTAATACATATTATAACAATATATTGCTCGATCAATTAATGAAATGTATTATTATTATCATTATCATTATCTTTTACATACTAACTCATTATTATATTATATTAACACACATACCTAGATAATAATATTCAGTCTGATGCAAGTGCTGATAGGATATGGTATTATTGAAACACTGACATACATTTATCACATTTTACATCCGATGAAAATATCGACGAATACATATTATATTAGCTATATCTGTAAGTAAGTATATACTATGTATTTGTACATTATGTGCGTGTGGGGTCATCAGTGATCATATCATAATAAAACTTTAATATTACAGTGTTAAATTAAAAATATTTATATCCTATGCATACCACCATCACAACATATCCAATGTATACCAACCTTCGTGCTGTTAAAAATAAAAGCATTCAAGAAGGGTCGAGGTTTCTTAAATTTGTGACGGGTGAAATATTACAATTATATACAGGAGTCTGTTTTACAGGACACTTAAAAAGTTACGTAGAAAAAAAATCCTTTGTTTTGTTCTAATCTGAATTTGTGATGTCATAATTTTAATAATCATCCGATGTCTGAATATATTTCTCATTCATTAAATGTCGTCGTCATGATTTGTACATTTATTTTGTAATGTAAAAGGCTTCATCAGCTGCTAAAAATTTAAGCCTTATCCTCTTCAAATAGCTTAAATGTGTGGAGTGTTTATGGAAAAATAAAAAATTATAGGAAATATTAGCGGGGCATTATTCATTCCTACCATCCACATTTCTAGCGGACCAACTGTGCGTAACAAACATGCAAGTTGTTCTCTCCGTACTAACAAAAATAATGGGTGGCATATTATATACAATTAATCATAAATAAATACTAACATTATGAAAAATATAGGTACTTGATTTATGTAATGTAAAGCTACTCGGGGTCTAGCTAACCTCCATTCTAATACGATAAAACACAGAAACCTACGTAAATCTATTCCATTTTAACTACATTCTCAATGTTAACCACCATAATAATTGCATTTTTTTCGCATTCAAGATGTAAATACAACATTTTTAAAGTTTTAAAGCGTTTATACATAACTGAGGTGGCTAGTATCCTGATGGTAGAGGCCCAGGTTCGATTCCAGCCGCTGGCGGCCCACTCCACATTCATGACACATCCATAATATTTATTGTGAGTGTGTTGGAGTATACCTACTTGGGTATATTTCATATCTAAATTCATCTATTTTAAAATAAAAAATTTTAGTATCTTTATAGATAATTGAATAAAATAATAAAAGATTTTTTTTGTAAAGATGGCACGAACTCGAAAATGGTGTCGAAACTAAATTTATAAGATGTAATGACAACAGAATGAAAACAGTAGATAGGTATGAAAATTATTACATAAAATTTAAGAGGGTATATGCAACGGACACGAAACTAACGCGATACATATTTCAAAATAACGATTTATCACTACGTACAAAACTTCCTTGTGGGGATTACCACATACAAAATTGTACATCGTTGGAATTGGAATTTTGGTTATCTCAACATTCAATTAATTGATTTATATCAATATATTGTTGCATAATAGAGGGTAGAACCGGTTGGCTTTAGTGATTAAAAGGATTATAGTTTGGTCGGATACCGAATAATAGATATTCGGCTAAACCCCGAATAGGTACATAGCTAGTCGTTACTTGCTAAACATTATTTTTATTGATATGGCGATAACGTTGTGATTGTTTCTAAACATTATGATAAATGCTTGGAGTGAAAAAAACTAACATATTTTTATCCTAAGCATTACCAGGGTTTCGACAGAGTTCCATGCGCAATATTTAGACCGTTAAGAGTAAGAAACTGTATTGGTGTGTGTTTTTTTGTTAAGAGTAAGTAACTCTATTGGTGTGAGTGTTTTTCGTTAAGAGTAAGTAACTCTATTGGTGTGAGTGTTTTTCGTTAAGAGTAAGTAACTCTATTGGTGTGTGTGTTTTTTTTTTCATTGATCAAACGAGGAATCCGTTTCGTTTTATTAATTATTAATTCATAAAAATATTTTTTACATCATTTCTTTTTAGTATATGATTGAAATTACATTGGCTAAGGCGTACACCGTAAATGTACGATACATAAATAAAATTTTGAAAGACTGATTTCATATATATTTTCTTTAGAATCTTCAGAGATGGGGTTTGCCTGAGAGCACGGTGTGTGACCGTGGAGAGGAACAAAACACTGGGCACCTCCTGACATGTCCAATGGCTCCCAGACAGTGTCACTAGGAGGAATCTGTGGAGCGAACTCATCTGGGGGGGGAGCTGCAAGAGAGGTCGTAGCTTTCTGGGAGGGAATGGGAATATAGATTTTAATGTTTTTTTTTATTGTTTCCTGGCCGACACGAAAAGAAGATATATTTTCTTAATTCAAAGACTATTTGAAACCTCGGGCGGATATGCCGGAAACTAGATAGTGTTCCGATATCTGTTTCATTTGTAATAAGAATAAGTAAGAAGATATTGAGACGCGTCTAACCACTTACCATCGAAGTAAATTTGTAGTAGTGAACATTTGAAATGTTATCTGTAACTATACAGTGTGTATGTTTACATTATTTACGTAGGTATCGCCGTTACATAATTGGTAAATAATGTGTATCAATTACACTTCACTAGGTCAATACGCCGTCAGGTGCAATATGGTTCTAAAGTGTGACGCTATCTGACGTTTGCATTCCAACCTGTCAAATTTTGTGGTGATTTACCATACAAAAACGGATGTTAAACAGGAAAAATCCATTTCCGTGGAATGCCTAGTAATTTTTTTTTTGTAAGTGGCATTTCGAGTGTCCTGTAAATAACAAAGAGTGGTAAAATATCATGATTAAGACTTTTAACGCCTTCAGTTCAGCCTGCTGTGTGTTATGCCAACGTATCTGAATGTCTGACTTTTTGAATGTGGACAAACAGACAGGATCCTGGGAACATAAAAAGGGAAACTAAACACATATTTAACAGAGATAGTCGGTAACTGGTAGTCTCGGACTTTCAATAGAGATATCACTTTTTTAATTCCTACCACGTTCACGAGTCACGACACGAACGATTGCTCATTGTGAGGACGTTGATGAAGTATTTGGATTAATTAAGACCCAGATTTATCTAAAAAAAAACACAAATAAATATGTTATTTGTGAAAAATTTTATATGCACGGGCCTTAATTGTATGTACAGAAATTAATACTCGAAAGCAATAAATTTATTTCAATTCAATATAAGATGTATCAGCAAATAAGATAAACGAGATTATTTAAATCATGTGAACTAAAAAGAGAAGGTGTCCAAACTACTTACATTATGCCATTTAATATTTATATTCATAGATCTTCGCAATTCTACGTACATATTATGTAAGTGTTTAAATATGTACTTATATATTCTAGGTAAGTATTTTCCACGGCAATTTGGGATTATGTACGAAATAACGTGTGATAAATAATAATATTTTAAGTGTTTATGTTAATACCAATACATTGCCTACTTTCATAAATATCACTAAATAATAAATAACTATTCTACTAGAGAAGAAAGTGATAACCAGTGATTATGTCAATAATAATAAATTAAATGGTATTAGGTGACAGCAAAGTATAGACACAGAGTACAGTCAATGTATAGGTATCTAAGTTATTCGCTCTTTCAGATTCTTTAGCACCCACTAACAATATCTTTCATTCACAACGCGTAATAATAAGAGTCAGTTGTTGTCTGAAACCACCCATCATAATATAATATCAAGTTTAGAACAGTGTAAATAGGTATATCGATGCAGTGTCCGAGGGCTATAATATCTAATACTAACTGAATATGGAGTACTAAGGAGTTTAGTTTTAGTCTGTATTCTATACAATACTGAGTACAGTGTCTCGTACTGTAGAGTGCGGGTGTACTGTACTGTACCGTACTACTAACTACAATCTACACTGCACAGACAAAATCTATACACAGGAGGTAGAGGTACTCACGCACACTAATCTCGTGGTTATATCATAAATTATAATAGTCACCATTCATGTAACTTATTACAGGACCTCGAGGGATGATATTCTTGCAATATTCTAATAAGAAACTAGCTCGCCCACGCGATATTTACGAAGGGTTGTGTACAGGGATAAAGATATGTCCAACTAGTACAATAAGAAAACATCTTACAAGATAAAAGCAGACATACCTGAGATAAACTGTCAGATATCTGCCTCTGCAATGAATCCCTCTGCTTTTCTACACCCTTGAGTTTAGCCTCTGTGTCCTGGAGTCTCTCCTGAGTATCCCGTAGACTTTCCACCAACTTATCTCTCTCGTCTAGCATGGACACCATCAGCTGCTCCAGGTCGGCATTTTCGCCAGAGAACTGAGAGCTTCTCTGGCTAATGCTGTCCTCGGAGATAGTTGGCATCACGTCGCACATCATACTCCACATTTTAGATGATCACAGAATAAATATCGATAGTTCTTTTCACAATTTAGTCGCACCGAAGTATCACGATTAGTAGTGATGTTTTATGTTCCAGTACAAACATTATCTAAAATGAACACACAGTAACGAGGATAAATATTTTAAACGAACCACATTTACGACAACACTATTATTAAAACAATTTGACGACATTATAAGAGAAAATCTCGGTTGACACACCTACAAATTCCTATCACACCAGTTCCATCACTACACTTCCCGACCCAGCGGCCTGTCAGCCATCTTGGATCTTGACGTCAGGCGAGGCCATTTTAGTATATCAACTCGGATAGGTGGCAGCACTGCTGTACTGCAGCACACTGGTGGCACAGAGTAGCACTCACTTCTAAGTGGAACACAATATTCTTTATTTTGTTTTACTCGTGTAACTGAAGATGGCGTTTTCCATCAATTTTCATAATCGTGTCTGCAAGCTGTTTTATGGTTTAAAATAATAATCATTATTATCAAAAGAGATGCAAGTACTGAAACATCATTTAATGATTGAGCAAAATTGTAGAAATCTAAGCAAGTCAATATTTGCTATTCGCATTCGTGAATATCCAAAATCACACATTCGTTACATCAATAGTACATAATAATGAGACAACTTTGTTTAATGTAGCATTCAGAGTGTTTGGATGATCAACACGTACCTATTATGTTCATCCTGCTTTCACTGTTATGTCAACACTCACGGTCATGATGTGTGTAGTTTCGTAAAAAATAATTAAATAAATAAATAAATTTAAAATTACAGTTATTAAAATTAAAACAAATGAATACTATTCGCGACAGCATGATAATAAGTATTTTGAAATTGATTCTGAATTTCGATACTAATTCATAAAGAATATGATAAATAATAGGATAAAACTTATTTATGGTCATTTCAGTGAAAGGACCTTTCATCAAAATTTTGTCGGGTGATATCGCTTTCTTCCGTCATCGCTAGTGATCACGAAACGCCTCTTCACACTTTTTCAATTTGGAGGACCGTCCAGTGAGATCACCGAAAGTCTGAATACCTCGAAAGTCTATGCTCGTATTTTTTTTGTCAGGTTTACATTCCTGTTTATTGTTGTTTATGGTTTATAAACGTCATCCTATTTGTCAATGTCATTTGTCTATTTTGAAGGAAGTGTTCGGGTTTTGTTCTGTCTGAAAGTTTTCGTTTTTCATTTCACATTTATTTTGTGAGGTGATATATTATTTCAGCTGATTATAATGTAATTTCTGAAAGGCTTTTTATAGTGGGCACAGAGAAGGAGTAGTTATAGTTATGTTTACCCAATTAACAAGCATTTGTTTATTTGTTTTAACATAACATCTTCTTTTAATTTTCTCATCGAAAATGCCTAAGAAAAAACGCAACAAAGCTGTTACAAATGGTATTTTTAAATGCTTTCTATTAATTATTGATAATAACATTACATTTGAAAACATCACCACGTTGTTTAAATGCGTAAATTTGTAACCTTCCTTAGTAAACATAGCATGCATTTTCAATTATAAGTATAATATTATGTACATTTATTTATGTTACACTCGCATCAAGTACTAGCTGATTTATTCTGCTGCTCTAACACAATAATTTTGAATTATCTCCTTTTTATTTTTTTATTTAGGTATCTTCATATTGACCAATATTGACAAAAGATTGCGCAATTCAATTTTATTTTATTATATTTATCCTATCTTATATGACTTAATTTATTTAATACATAACATGTAATTGTATTTATGTTATTATAGATTTCACCATCAAGGATTTTGCAGATTCAAATTTTAACACATTTCGACCAAAAAAATCTAGCAATGTTTTGGCTAAGCCCGAACCCATCATGCTACTAAACAATGATGAAGATAGGAATTGGGATGACAGTGAAGATGAACTCGATGTTTCTACTAGAGATGAAAACAAATTATTTGCAGTAACAAAAACTACAGAGGAATTGGATGATGCTCCAGGAGTTGTGTATCCTGTAGCAATCTGGTTTCATATCTCAGAGTTTATTTTACCAGAGGACATCGGGAGGTTTGCAGCAATATGTAAAGGATCACATTACACTACAACATTCGCAAAGTTTTGGATTAATACTTATAAAAAGTATTGCAAGCCATTTACCGCAAAGCTACCTAAAAATCTTCATTTTGATTCTATCAACCGTCGTCATGGGTTACGTTCAATGGTGATACGTAGTCTATTCACAGTGTATCCTCCCATGTCTGAGAGACCTCTCTCTATGAGAGTTTGTACACCGGAGCAGTTGTTGAAATGTAGATGTGCTAGTATTTGGTTTAAGAGAGTTAAAAGTCGTTGGCATCTATATTTTAAAATGGTTTTGCCTGATTATCCAACGAGGAAACCAGTAAAGAATTTGATGGACCTTCTTGATGATATTCATGCTAATTCACAGGCAGGATATAGGGTGTTAGAGGTAAATATATTTGCTACTATTTGTCTACCTTTCGGTTGCCTAGTAGATTGTACATAGAGATTGCCCAGTTCCAGAGGATAAAATTTACAAAATATAATTTTTTGATTTTCTAGTTAACCATATGTAGAAAGTAATGTTTTTTCAACCATACAAACAAAATATTATAAAATTAACTACTTTGTATTAGGAACTCACATTTGTTTTTAGTTTTGGTTGACCATCTCGGGATATTAGAATTACGTAGTTCGCTTACGAAACTAGGTATTTGATATCTATATTTAAAATATATTAATAAAAAAGTATTCCATTTATATTGCATGGATTAACTGTGTAACAGTTGCGAGATATTTTATAATATGAAGTATTTCTCTTCTTCTTAATCTTTCATTAGACCCAGAGGTCTGTTCATGCAGGAGGGTCCTCTTGCGATGTGGAGGCCTAGCTGTCCTTCCATCGTTTAGGGGGTTTTCCTGGTAGACGTCGTCCATCAGGTAGTCCATGTAGAACAATATTTGGGATTCTGGTGCTACCCATCCTCTGGACGTGTTCGTACCAAAATCTTCGGCATTGTCTTCCCCATCCAACAACATCCTGGACCTCACATATCTCCTGGATTATGGTGTTTCTCACACGGTCTCGCAGACTTTTTCCGGCAATGGCTCGCAAAGTTCGCATTTCTGTTGTACGTAGCTTGCTTTTGGTTTTGGTTGTGTCTGCCCTTGTTTCTATGCCATACGTGAGTATTGGGCGTACACATGTCTTCTAGCTGCGAACCTTACTGGCTGTTCTCATGTCTTTAATCCTCTAGATATCGTCTCTTAAGCAGCCTGCTACGGCTGCAGCTTTGTCTACTTGTGGTCGTATTTCTTTGGGGAGATCATAAGAACTTAGTAGCTCACTGCCGAGGTATCGAAACTGCATTACTTGTTCGACTTGCTGGTCACCTATGCTCAGTTCACATTCAAGTGATTCTTTCGAGATTGTCATGGATTTTGTTTTAGGCACTGAAATGATCATGTTATACTTAGCGCAAGCTTCGTTGAATTTGGTGAGCATTGTATAATTGTAGCGTCGTCAGCATAGCAGATAATGCCCACCACCTTTTTCCCCATGGTGTATCCCAGTTTCAGAGATGTGACTTCTTCTATAATTTTGTCCATAATGCAGTTAAACAGGAATGGACTTAAAATATCACCCTGTTTAATACCAACAGATGTTTTGATGGCTTTGGACAATTTACCATTGGCTTTTATTTTGGTCTTGCCATCTATATTGATTTCTCTGATAATATTGATAATGGAAACTGGTACCATTTTTTCAGAGAGGGTATTTAAAAGACCATTCAATCGAATCCTGTCAAATGCTTTGGTGAGGTCAATGAAGCACATGTACGCTGGTTTGTTATATTCTATTGCTTTTTCCTTAATCTGTCGTATGGTAAAGATGGCATCGGTTTTAGAGCGGTTTTTTCGAAATCCTTGTTGTTCTTCTCTGTTTGTAATATATGTTTCTAACTTTTCTTTTATTACCATTGTGAAGAGTTTCAGATTGGTACATAGCAGGGATATTCCTCTATAATTTTCTGGGTTTGTTTTTTGGCCCTTAAATATTGGCACAGTAATACTTATTCTCCAGTCATTTGGTATAGTAGATGTCACAAGTATATTATTAAATAATCTAGTCAATTCAGCTGTAAGACGAGCATCTGCATATTTAAGCATTTCATTGTGGATTTCGTCTGGGCCTGTTGATTTTCAATTTTTTAATTTCTTTATAGCTGCTCTGACTTCATCTGTTCAGCTCTGAGTCTGTGATGTTTAAGGGTAGTGGAATATCTTCTGTGTCATTATAAAGTTCTTGGAAGTATGATTCCCACCTTTCTATTGGTATTTTATTGGTCTGTGTATATTAGTTAATGGCTTCCTTGTTTCTCTTAACATCTTCCAAACTCTTTTCTGTGCACCATACAAATCGTATTCCATGTCTTTATTGAATTTAGTCCAGTATTCTCTTTTTATTCGTTTTATTTCCGAGTTTATTTTGTTTCTCACTGACACGTAATTCCGTCGTTCTTCATTTGATGGTGAACTTCTGTATTTCAAATAGCTTTTGCGTTTTTCTTCTGCTAGGTTTCGGATTTCATTAGTGAACCAGGGTTTCTTTTTGTTTTGTGCGTTGGTATTTATTTTCCGTTTTCCCAGTGCCTCAAGCGATGCATCCAGAATATTCGTCTTTATCTTAGTCCACGAGGCTTCAATATCATTTTCATCTGTCACCGGGTTGTTAATTATTTTATCAGCAATTCTATTCTTGTATAGTACTTTTGTACTCTCTGCTTCCAGTGATTCTATATTATATTTTTCTATGTAGTTTGGTTCTTTTTTATGTGTTTGTGGTTTATCCATTGTGATTCTACATAATATTAGTTTGTGATCAGAGCCTATATTTTCAGAGGATAATGCTCGTACATCAATGATTTCTGTGGGATGTATTTTTCGGTTTGTAATTATAAAGTCAATCATTGATTTATCTCCTCTAGCATTGTGAAATGTATACTTATGTTGTTCTTTGTGATCAAAATATGTGTTGTTTATTCGGAGTTCATTTCTTGCACAGAATTCCACCAGTGTCTCTCCATTCTCATTGCTGATGTTTTCATTGTACCTTTGTATTACTCCGTTTAATTCTCGATTTCCAATCCTGGCATTCAGATCTCCGAATATTATCACTCTATCCTCTCGTGGGATGGGATCAATTGTAATTTGTCGTAATAATTTTCAGTGTCTTCACGTGGTTTGGAAATATCTGGGGCATACGTGCTGATGAAATGAAAGAGATTTTTACCAATCTTTAAAGTCACTTTCAGTAGTCTGTCATTTACATATTCAATACTTTCTATAGAGTTCTCATACTGTTCTCTTATTAAAATACCCACTCCGGAATGAGCTCTATCTTTCTTGTCTTTTCCACTGTAGCATAATATATAATTTGAATATTTGGAGGTTCCTTTGCCCGTCTTTTTAGTTTCTGATAATCCACATATATCCACATTGTGATTGTTGAGTTCTATTATTATTTCCTGATCTCTATTATTCCATGACATTATGTTCCAGCATGCCAGTCTAGCTATGTTCCTATGTTTTCGCATTCGTTTCCTTATCCTTGCATTAGTCGTCACCAAGATCTGTCCCATGTCCGAGGCCCCTTTTCCTGTTCTGTGAGCTAGGCATTGTTTTACCACAGGTAGGCTGCTAACCTCGCCTGGAACCCTCCTTCTTTATCCAGGCTTGGGACCGGCTGCATTCATCATTTGACAATCACAGGCGAAGTTTAAGTTAAGTATTTATGCTTTGTATTATCTGTTGATTATTTAAAAAATGCTATCGATTTACGAGCATACTATTACTTCACCCATAGATGACAAAGATTTGCTGAAACCGATAGCGATTCTTAAAAAATCAAGTAACAGATAATACAAAATATAAATACTTTATTTTATATTATAAAAAATAAAAGTATTCCTTTACACTTTTATACAAATATTAAATTTTTAATTTTGCAGTGAAGAAAGCTAGTATCTTCATACTTTGTCAAATATTATTTTAAATATATATTTCTATATGTACATTATCAACCCTTATAGTCTTATTATATTTGATTTTATTTAATTATATTTGTACTACTAACAATTCTTTCTTTTCAGGTAACATGTAATAGTTTTACCGAATATACTGCTGCGATGGGTATGGTATTGACAGTCATCAAAGCATCTGTGGGTAACAGTATGAGTAGTCATCGCCTTACATTAGGATTCAGTGCTGCGGTACATGCACAACCTGGATTCACAGTGATGGCAGATAACGTTGTCCAAACGAAAGTGTATGATTGGTGGCACCCCAACTATCCACATCCTGGGGAAAACTTACCTACATCATCAGCTGCTAATCCTAATTTATTCAATCTCTCATTTGATGCGCTGGATAGTTAAAGGGAAAAGTATACATAATTATATACCTATCATTGTAAAGTATTGTGATAAATACTTGATTTAATGTGAGCCTATTTCTTTTTTCTTCTCCTTGTTGATGTAGAAAAGAGATTAAAACAACTTGTTAGATCTCTTTCTTTAGTGATCATAGTGTTGACGCACTAATTCACATCCAAGTTTTAAAGTCTGGTAATTCAAAGACCTCATGCTCATTGTGTAATATTTTATTTCTATTCTAATCTTTTGGTTTGTCATTAAACCATATTTATGGTAGGTATATACCAACTACTTTTTTTGTTTTGTGATATAGTAGGTGCATACTATCTTGTACCGTATGTGTACTCTTTTCTTTATATATGTTTTATTTATTTATTAATATCCATTGAAAAATTGTTAACTATATTATTTATATTAAGTCTCATTTTTTTCAGGTTTGTTTCCAATAATCAAATGTACTAATTCAGTCTTTAATATGTATCACAAAGTAAATAAGTAGCAAGATATTTTACACAAAAGAAATGTCTTATTTATAAATGTAACCGCAACTCATCAGATAAAAAAATATTTTTTTATCTGATTATTGGTTGTTCACTTGCAGGATGTGGTAGAAATTTATCAATCAAAGCGAATAGAACATCTTATAGGTAAATATGTATTAACAATAATTAATTTTGTAGTTCCTATGTGTTCCTTGTTTTTAATGCAAACACTATTAAAAAAATGGTTACTTTTTTACTGTTAATTTTGGTCATTTCTATAAATATATTCCTTTATCTAAACTGTAATGATCAAACAAATTAAGGAGTAAGGATGGTCGGTACATTACAAAATTTTTTGGGCTGAATAATACAAACTTTCCAAATGCATTCCTCAGTTAACCTTAGTATGTATAAGCTATTAGCAATCAGTGTAGAAAACAGCGACTTTATATATGGACTAGAAAGTCAAATGAAAAATTGCTGATGAGTCCAATCGATTCTGCAGCCCTAAATAGCCTCATAACAATAATAGACAATTTATAATGCACCGTTTTGTGGAATAAATCCACTTCAAGGGCGCATATCAAAGGCGCGTGTCAACAAAAAAATTGTTTATTATTGTAGGGGTCCATTTATGATGTAGTCGGTATGTTGAATGTGCAATGATTACATATAATGCAAATGAGACCATTAATGTCTTAATGTTTTTTGGTTGTTAATTTGTAACATAAACTTGTCAACAACAGTAGCGTGGCTGCTATTACTGTTGTGTGAAGCTTAAAAAAACATAAATGTAAATGCTAGCAATTTTAAATTTCGCACGCCACCTTGAACATGCAGCATTTAATACAGCATAAAGGAGCTTATGGTCCAAAATAACGCACAATGACAAACGATTTTGGTGTGACCTATAGTGAGTGAGTGGTGAATGTCATATCAGAGCGACTCGTTCGATGTTTTGCTCAGTCATTGTGATCACTCGATTCGGTGAATGCAACCGAAGAAACACATACTGTGTGAGTGAAACAAATGCTAAATGCCTGGCTTTTTACTATTAATTTTGTCTCGCTCAGCGTACGGACATAAATAACAATGTAAAGTTAGTGGGTACATATAGTGTAGTGTACGGACTTTGTACACTGCACCGGTGAGTTGAACCTTGCACTTGTTTACAAGTGAGGCAAGGGATATTGATGAGTAGCAATACTTTATTTTGTCTATATAGGTTAGCCACCTATAGAGAACGGGGCTCATTAATTGATAGAACCTTGACTTGCACTGTTAGGCTGCGTGTTTTGACAAATTGTGTTCGACAAATTATAATAGGAATTATTTATTGAATATATTGTGTAAATATAAAATACGTGTCGTTATTCAAAAAGAACCTAATATTGTTATACTTGACCCAGTATACAATACGTGGCGCAGTTCGGTAGTTCGTGAATAATATTGTCAACACGCAACAATAGTTTTTTTTCCGCGCCGAAAGTTATTGTCGGCAGTACGCGGAAATAAAGAGTGAAAGGCAGTCTACAGGAGTAGAAAGGAGGCAGGAGTCTCCAAAGCCAGATAAGCCAGCAGTTGCAGGTAGCAGCAGAGAGACAGGAGTCTCAGAAGCCAGTTGGGCAAAGTTGCAGGTAGCAGCAGGGAGACAGGAAGTCTCAGGAGCCAGTTTGAGGCAAGGTGCAGGCAACATAGGGAGACAGGAGTCACCCAGTATCCAGGCGGAGCCAGTTGGTGGATCCAGGAAGCCAGGAGAGGAGAGTCTTGCTAGTCAGCCAGGCGGAGTCCATTGCGGTTGCAAGGAAATCCAGAAGACCGGGGCGATTGGAGGAGACTCTCATCAGCTAAGTCTATTTTTTATTCTTGGTTGTTGTTGCTTGTGGTATTTTCCGAAATGACTTCGAGAAGTTTAGAGCCGTTTTGTCACAAGACAATGAGTTGGCCTTCTTACAGGACAAGGTGGGAGAACGCCTTATTATTAAATGATGAAAGTTGGACTGATGTGAAGAAGCGTGCTTTCTTCATAACATCGTTGTCCCAAGGCAGTTTCAAGCTACTGTCTGATCTGTGTTTTCCAGCTTCTGTGGAAAAACAGTCTTATAAAGAGTTGATTCAGTTATTTAATGGTTATTTTAAAGAGGAAAAAAGTGTATTTGAGTCGCGTGAAATTTTTTTCAAGGCTACTCAAGGTCATTCGGAAAATGTTAAAGATTTTGCTTTAAGATTAAGGGAATTAAGTATAAATTGTGAATTTAGTACTAGATTAGAAAGTAATATAAAAGATTTGTTTATAATCGGAATTAGAAATAAAGAGATTAAACAACAGTTATTTTTAAAATGTGATAAAGATAAAGTATCTTTGAACGAAGCAGTTGCTTTGGCTTCTAGTTATGAGCACATACTAGAGAGTAAATTAGAAAAAGAGGTAGAAAATTTTGAGGAAATTAGCCAGATTTCCAGGCGAAACAATAATAGTTTCAGTAGTTCAAGTAGTACAGATACAGATTATAAGAAAAATAATCGACCGTCAAAATTTTCAAGGTTAAATTCAAATGTAAATACGAGTAGGTATAAGCATAATAAAAATGTTTCATGTTTTATTCGTAAGGGAAATCACTATAAAAGTGAATGTAAATTTAATAGAGAATTTTTTTGTAGAAAATGTAGATCTAAAGGGCATTTGAGTGAAAATTGTTATAAGATACAAGGTATTTATAATTCGCAAGACACCGAAAACGATTTTATAAAATTAAATGTAAGAATTGAGAATAAAAATGTTGAATGTATTTTAGATTCGGGAGCGAATATTAGCTGTATATCTATTCAAAAATTGCAAGAAATATTCAACGAAAATAATATAATAGAGAAATGTGATGAAATTAATTTATCTACGTATAGCGGGCACAGTTTGAATGTGTTAGGTATTAAACATTGTAAAATAAATCATAATGGAATGGAAAAAAATATTAAATTTGTTGTAACAGAGAGCGGGAATAAAATAATATTGGGTACAGATTTTATGCGTAGGTATAATATAGGGTACAAAGTACATAGCACGGAAGGCAGTGAATTAAACATTATTGTTGCATGTAAGCCCATTGAAAATATTCCGAATTTCAGTGCGAACGCATCGCTTGCGTGTAATGTGAAACAACAAAAATTAGATTTTGTAAATAAAAATAATAGTTTTAATTCGAAATTAATTTTAGAGAGAAGTAAAAGTGATTATACATTGGAAAAAGTTGTTAAATATGTGGGAAAAAATAATTGGCCGTGCAAAAGACAGATAAATGAATCTATTGCGAAGTTGTTTAATGTGAAGGAACATTTGACTGTGTACAAGGATTATTTATTCTACAGAGATAGAATTGTTATTCCGGAATCAGTTAAAGGTATTGTGATAAATTATTTGTGTAAAAATTATTCAGTTATTGGGAAAATGAAATCATTTGTTAGAAGTTATTTTTATTGGGTTAATTTTAATATAGACATTGAGAATATAGTTAAGAATTTAGTGAAAAAGCGGAATAACAATGGATGTAAATGTTTAAATAGGTATAGATATGAGAAAAGGTATGTAAATATGGAAACTTGTAAAGATAGTTCCAGGGGTTTGAAATTTGTCTCGGGGAGGAAAAAGGAATTTAATTTGGGTACATCGGTACTTGTCAAAGATCTCAAGAGTGAAAAGATGGTTTTAGGCAAAATTGAAAAGGTATTAGGAAATAGAACTTTTCTTATTAGAATCAAAGGTACTGATCAGCTCTGGAAAAGACATATGGATCGGATAGTTGTGGGATCTGTGCATTGGGATGACAGTCCCTCTGATTAATAGTAGGAGTTTAGGTCCCCTCCCCCTGTTTGAAGGCAAAGCTCTCACCGGTTCTGAATTTTTCAGGTCAGATTGGAAGCCATTGGCGGGGACAGCTGAGACCCAGGACTTAGGCTGGTGGAAGACTTCATCTGGTGGCCCTGGACGGAAGGAAGAACTTGTCTTCATGATGTATTTATAATGTTTGTCTTGTTTATATAGAATCATGAAATAAGTAGAGAACACAGTCACTCGCATTGGAATTGTATAAAGATTAAATATGTAGTATAGAAAGATTTTCAAGGTTGTGAGGGGAGAGTGTAGTGTACGGACTTTGTACACTGCACCGGTGAGTTGAACCTTGCACTTGTTTACAAGTGAGGCAAGGGATATTGATGAGTAGCAATACTTTATTTTGTCTATATAGGTTAGCCACCTATAGAGAACGGGGCTCATTAATTGATAGAACCTTGACTTGCACTGTTAGGCTGCGTGTTTTGACAAATTGTGTTCGACAAATTATAATAGGAATTATTTATTGAATATATTGTGTAAATATAAAATACGTGTCGTTATTCAAAAAGAACCTAATATTGTTATACTTGACCCAGTATACAATATATAGTATCTTCCTCACTATTTTGAAACTCCCAAAAGCCTGGTTTTTTGCAAAGATGATAGTGTGCCGATCTCTTGTTCGATCACCAAAGTTAACCAAATTTTGGTATGGTCAGCTCTTGGATAGGTGATCATATTAATTATGCAAAAATATAGAATATATTTCTATATTTTAATTGTTTTGTTACTACTTTTATAAATTAAATAGGTTTTGTATTACTATTGGAGAAATATTTGTTATTGTCGCATTAAATCTTGGTATATTAGAGGGTGAGCTTGCTTAGTATAAAATCTTAGACACACTGCTGGTCAACAGTTACATCATTTATGCTAACAATGAAACATCTTGCAAACTAAAACATCAAAAACATTATCGCAAATAAGCAGAATAAACTGTAAAAGAAATAATATAATATTAATCAACTATTTTGTGCTTGTCACTTTTTCAAATTGCTCAACGGTATCATATTTAATCCAATAATACTGGAAAATTTTAACATTATTGTTCCCGATGCATATGGAAGTTCTCGGCATCATGATTTTTTTTATCAGCCTCAAAGTAGAACAAACATATTGGCAAAGTCACCAATAGGAAGGGCTATTCAAATATTTAACGGTCTGACTAGATACATTGATATATTTGGCGTGACGTATGCGGAGTTTGTCAGGAAGATTGAGAATGTGTTGTAATTGTTGTGTTGTTGTCTAGATGTTGTTGATTTTCTTCTGGGATCGCATTGGCCTTCCGCTGTAATGATCCCTGTAAAAATCGTCTCTTTGTCAGTAATAATAATAATAATAAAATGTAAGATAATTCAACAATAAATAAAAATAAAATATAAATATAATAAAAATAAAAGAATATGATAAAAATAAAACCATAAATGAAATAACAATATGTTATGGAGTGAAGCAGCAAACATTTAGTCTTGATATTAATTTTGGAACCTGATTTTGGAAAAAAAATGGTAAATACTGCGTTATTAGTCTATGGTGTAATACTGCTAGAAAAACAGAATATTTCTCTAATTATTTGACAATTTGTATCTTCACAATCTGAAGAATCTTTGATGTACTAGGCTATTACGGTGTGTATTAGACAATGTTATTATGTTACATATGGCTCTAATTCCACTTACCCGATACCATATATATAGCCACACAAATTGTAATAAAAAAAAAACAGTGTGTAAATTTTGATTATTGATCGGTTTTTGACTATATTTCTTTTTTTATTAGGATTGATTAATTTTGTACTCTATAAGTTGAATATTATTCATACTTAATTTCTCACATTTCTATTATTTACTTTTGGGCTAACAGGGAAGGAACAAGTCCCATCATGCACTGTTTAATTTTAGTTTTTTAAAGACTTAATGTTTTCTTATGTTGAAAAGAGGCAATAAAAGAAATAGCAGTGATTTGTCTTTAGGTTTTCTTTTGTAATTTGGTAGTTTAAAATAAAAATAAAATCAGTAAATCTCAAATCATCATCATCTTGTTGATGTTTTGGATATATTTTGTCATAAATAATATTTTTTAAATAAAGTAATACAAAGTATCACAATGTACTAAATTTAACATACTATATTGGTGAGCAGTTTTCTCTGCTAAAATGTGTATGTAGTATACAATATGTATCTTTTTTGTTTTATTTAATTTATACCCATCAATTTGTTGAAATAATTTGTACTAATGTTTTCTCAGCTAAATGCCATTTTACCTTCAAGGTTATAATATTATATTTTCTTGTATATATGTAATAATGTAATAAAGTATATTTAATGTTTTTGGTGTTTTGTTCTTTTGAAATTCATTGTAGGCTCAAGGAAATATCTGCAACAGAATTATAGCTGATAACATTTTACTCACTGGATCTGTAACACACCGTTATTTCATCAATAAATTTAGTTAAAAAGCATTCTCGATTTATACTGTCACTGTATTCCATTCAAATGGGGTAGCCTGTGGACTGATTGCATGTAATGAGTAAACAGACTGCTTTTTTCGTGCCATAGAAAAATAAGACTAACATCTTCAATTCAGTGATGAGGTGTGCCAATTCCCGCCCAGCCTGAAAATCTTTTACTTTTATTGGTACTGAGAGGATGACTTGCATGCCTTTTACATGCAGTTAGTATGCTGGTTAGTGGAAAATGTCATGAATGCCAGTGGTATGAATGACAAATAATTTTTGTTATATGGAGTTAGTCTAAATAAACACAGGTATTAAATGAGCAATATCTCTACTATAGATCTGATGAATGTTTTTAGAAAAAAATATCAACTTATTTATTTATTTATTTAAAACAGCATACGGCATCAAAGCCATTAATAACATATTTAACCATAATAAAAAACATGAATATTATATACAACACATACTCTATCGTAAAAAAAATTGTTGTACAATATAATTCATAGTAACAAAAAAATGGATTTACATTAAAAACAAGAATATGCACATTAAATATTTGGATATAAACAATAGAATCCATAATATGATAACAAATCACCATTTCGAACCAAATAAACATTCAAAATCTCTTTAAATTATATCACATTATAAATATTTCCATACATTTCATTCAATTTTAACAACTTATTTGAGACAATGAATACGAAATAAAATAACATAGGCAAAACAAGAATAACAACAACACAAAAACAGCTGGACATTAATCCGAATTTACACATTCTTTTTAAATATCTATTTCTGACATCGTTGATGGATACTGTAACGACGCCAAAGATACAAATACAACATCATCATTGTTTGAATATTCACAACAATGTCGTATTCCAGTTAATATATTTTTTCTGGGTTTTCATATCAGCCAGTAAAACATCTCACATTTATGTTTCACATTAATTTTCATAGATGGCACTATGCATGGATAGTTGTAGGTGTAAATTAACTTGTGTACACCTATTATTTTATATGAAAAGAGTACCTACGTTTTTAGAGAAGTCGCTTTATATTTTATGTGAATATGTAGTAGACAAGAAAATTGGTAACTTACTTTGGTTAAGCAACTATGCATTGTTGAACATAAGCCCCACCCATATTTTTCCAGTCACCAGTAATTCTTCTCATGCCACTAGACCGAGGTGTCGGACATCTTCAAGTGTTTTTTTTTTATCTTTATGATGTCCCCATTCCACTACTTTGAGAATATCTGTTGATATTTGATAAATAAATTGTCAATTTTCAAAATAACTAACATTAACATTAATTGTTTTTTTTGTAATTTGTTTTTATTTATTCATTCACTGTACATTGATTACAAACAATTACACGAAAGGTATACATTCAAACAACGCCGGATCTACCATAGGTGCAGTTGGTGCAAAAAACCAGGGCGCTACCTTAAAACGGCGCCACTAAAAGAGCATTATTTTTCTTGGTCTTTTTCCAAACATTTCGCCTCGGAATAAAAAATAATAATCACACTTAGGTATACAACCTACAGTGATAATACCCTACTGTCCTAGCTGAAGTAGCAGGTACCTACCCTACTATTTTAGTATTGTCCAATATCTATAAGGATCATAGTATACAAATACATAGACACATAATGAACACTACTCATTCACAAAATGTGTACTATAATGCCTAGGTCCTATATATTATATACGTACGTACTACAAAAAATATAATGTATAACAAGTTTTGAAGTCATTAGCATAAACCATTTTTTTTGTATGAAGTTTGCACCACTAGCTAGTGGTGCAAACTTCATACATAAAAAATGGGATGTCGTCTGTCCCATTCTTTTAAATTGAAAGCTTGTATCTTGGTACACTACCCGTCCCTTTCCGTTAGGTGCACTTTGGAACAGTCGCACCATCCATCTATATGTACCTATAACGTTATGTTATAGTTATCTACACTACAGAATTACAGATGTCTAATATACATAGGTACATTGTATTATATAGTGTGTAGGTATATATATCGATACTGTGAGAATTCATGTTTTGGTTTTGACATCCAATGAAGTTTTTTCCTCTGTGTCCTTCCCATTATTATTGTTCTATATTGTTCCTAGGCGCTAGGACAGCTAATATAATATTACTTTTTGATTTATTTAATTTCTTTTAATGAAGACATTTTTTTTATTTATTATTTCATCAATTTTCTCGTGAATGTTGAAAGGATGGATGGAATATCTCAACGTTTTGTAACTTAATGTTTTTATTACTTTATTTACACACAAGCGTTTGTAACCCGGCATCGCTCGGGTTTAATTAAATAGAAAACCTTGCAAATACATGGGTTAAAACAACAAAATCTTATTGAAAAAAAAGGAGTAAGCACTTACGTGGATAAAAGAAGTAAAAAGCTCTTCCCAATGAGAAAACTTAATTTTTGACTCCCTACATGCCTATATCTTAGTATCAATAAATAGGTAGGTACCTACATCATAAAAAGCATTGCAAATCTCTTCTTAATGAAAAATCTTGAAGTTTGATACCTCACATGCCCATATTTAGGTAAAAAAAAATAGGTAGGTACCTACATCGAAAAAAGTGCTGAAAAACTCTTCCCAATGAAAAATTATGAAGTTTGATACCTCACATGCCCATATTTAGGTAAAAAAAAATAGGTAGGTACCTACATCGAAAAAAGTGCTGAAAAACTCTTCCCAATGAAAAATCATGAAGTTTGATACCTCACATGCCTATACTTAAGTAAAAAAAATAGGTAGGTACCTATATCGAAAAAAGTGCTAAAAACCTCTTCCCATTGAAAAATCTTGAAGTTTGGCACCTCAGATGTTCACATTTATGTAAAAAAATAATAAGTAGGAACCTACATGGAAAAAAAGTACTAAGAACCTCGTCCCGATGAAAAAGCTTGAAGTTAAGAAATCCCACATATTGGTAGGTACCTACATGGAAAAGTGCTAAAAACCTCTTCCAAATGTGTAAAAACTCGAAGATTGTCATCCCAAATTTCTATAAGAAAAAAGGGTAAACATCCCATTTCGTGAAAAAATTGTAGGCACATAAATGTTAAAATATTATAATTGTCCACATTCGAATTTGTATTTTTGGTTTGCAGTGCATAAATGGGTATTTGCTATGAAATTAAAAAAGTCAAGAATAAATTGTCACCTAAGTATTTACTCTTTATTCCCAAAAAACCTTAAAAATGGATTATCTGCATCCTTCAATATTTCAGAATATTTTACTATCAAATATTTCATAATTTATGTAAAAAATATTGGGTGAAAATAAATAGGTTCCCACTCATTGAAAATCATTTAACATTGTTTATGGATTTTATAGGTAAAACTATTATTATTCTACAGTATAGTTTTCTATGGTTTCATAATGTCTTCCATTATGAAAATAGCCCAATATGTCAAAAATATGCAATTTTTATTCACGTAATTCAAGAGCTTTTATCATTAGCAAACACGATATTTTATTACGAAAATAAACCCTAAATATTTAGTTTCAGAATTGTTGTATTTATTGTTACATCCATTTTGATATTAATTCAATACAATGAAAATATTTGACTGTGAATATTGCTATTTACTAAATCTTGCATTAATTTTACATACATTTTGTTGCTAATTTTGTGACATGGTCGCATTAAAATTAAAAAATCTTTATCAATACGTAAGATATTTAAAATGTTTTTAGCCTTAAACCTGCCCAGAAGATGAGACCTTGTATAGAGTGTATTATTTTACTTCGGTCTTTCCTAATTTCCGAGTCCATTAAGGACATACGTACATACATACATACATACATACGAACGGACTCAAATATTTATGTGTGGATTTATTTTAGTAAGTAGATACCTAATTGTATTGTGTTTGGCTGTTAGTTTTTAATAGACCTCCACGCTCCACATATAAGTGAATAAAATAAATCAATAATAGATATTTATTAAAATTATGTACTTCAATTTAAATTCATACAAGGTTTATGAACATAAAAATTTTCTTCTGACGCCCAGGGTTCTAAGGTCAATACTTAGTGGGGGGGTCATATTTTTGCACCAGGGCGCTGGATACTGTAGATCCGCCCCTGCATTCAAATTAGGTATATAGAATCAATATACACCTACAGAGGGCGAGTTTATCGCAAAGGCGCGATCTCTTCCAACTAACCCTTTTGTAACGTTTTTACACATAAATTCAACCCATTTACCATAGATATTAATTACGTACTATATAGAAACACATTCCATCTAAAAGCTTGATGTCAGTAAATTTAAAAAATGTAGGTATTTCATATAGCTTTTTGCTGCCTGCGACTCTATATAGTAAAGGGCATGTATTATGAAGAAAATAATGTGTTAGTAATTTAATAGCTCGTTGGATATTTAATGGCAAATTAAATTACTTATATCCCTGAAGTAACCGCGTAATAATATATAATATCGTTTAGGTACTTTTGTATATTTAAACCTGCATACCTAGTAGGTACCTACTTACATAAATACGTAAGCAGAAAATACCTATGTGTGATGGTGTAACTGATACAATCAGACTATTCAACACAATCCTAGGATTTTTACGAAATGCCAAAGGTGTCAAGCACTAATTTTGGAAAATATCACAAGCCTTAAAAAAAACTAGTAATCTTATTTAAGTTGGAGATACCTACATTGTTATGAACCCATCCAACAACGGCCTTAAAATTAATAATAAAACAATTGGTCTGTTGATGAAAATATCTGAACATAATATTAAATAAGAGAAAGAAAAGCAGACATCAGAAATATGTACCTTGGAATAGAACTGAGGTGTTCAGCTTCTGGAAAACTAAGCTATATGCTCAAAATAATAAAAAAATCCAATGAATTTAAAACGGAAAATTTATTAATGGTGTATCCTTCATAGATGGAGAGAACACTTTGAGTTCATTCTAAATCGACCGGACCCCTCCTCACCTTTTGATGTTGGCAATGAGGATAGCGACCTAGATATCCCACAGGTATCTGGGATAGCCGAAACCCCCCCAACACATGAGGAGATTGAGGCAGCTGTAAAAAGGCTAAAAAACAACAAGGCCCCAGGTGAGGATGGAATCCACGCAGAGCTCCTTAAGTATGGCATGAATGCGCTTATCCACCCACTGTACCATCTCTTTAACAAGGTGTGGAATGAGGAGCTCTGCCCGAAAGATTGGAGAAATGGATCCATCGTGACACTTTTCAAGAAGGGAAACCCACTGGAATGCGGAAACTACCGTGGCATCACACTACTTAGTGTGCCCGGTAAAGTTCTCTCACAAATCATATTGAGTCGCATTCAAAAACCAGTGTTGGCATCTCTGAGAAAGCAACAATGCGGGTTTGTACCTGGCAAGTCCTGTTCGGACGCAATTTTTTGTGCCAGATGTGTACTCCAACAGTCGCAAGAGTTCAACTCACCGCTTGCATGTTGCTTCATTGACTACGAAAAAGCTTTTGACAGCCCCCACAGACCAACCATATGGAAAATACTGGCCGCGTATGGCATCCCGCCCAAGGTGGTAACCATGATCAAAGCCCTGCATATGGACTCTGAATGTTCTGTCAGAACATCAAGTGGTCCAACTGACACCTTCAGGATCACCACTGGAGTCCGGCAGGGCTGTGTATTGGCACCTTTTATCTTTGCCATAATTATGGACTACCTGCTCAGAAAATCTATTCTGGGCCCTGGCGGTGTGCCTTTATCACAGCGTGAAAACAGTGAGACGTCTGTGGGAGTGCTGCACGATCTTGAATATGCGGATGATCTAGCCCTTTTTGATACATCTGTGGACGGATTACAGTGCAACGCTAATGCTCTTTATGAAAATTCTTTGCGCCTTGGCCTTCGTATCAACGCTGGTAAAACGGAGTACATATGTGTACGAGTACTCACACCCCACTAATGGTTGGCAATTCCCAAATATCTCAGGTTAGTAAATTCAGGTACCTGGGAGCAACCATAACGCCAGAGGGTGATCTCCGGTCGGAATTACCAATCCGCATAGGAGCAGCTAGCGGGGCTTTCAACAACATGAACAAAGTTTGGAAGGCGTCTGGACTCAGCATCAGGACAAAATGTCGCTTGTTCAATGCGTGCATCATCCCAATCCTTCTATATGGCTGCGAGTCTTGGCACTTAACCAAGGCTCAAGAGCGGAAGATACTAAGCTTTGAAAACAAGTGTCTTAGAAGGATTTTGGATGTCAGATGGTATGAACATGTTACAAATGATGCTGTGCGCCGGCGCACCCAGCAGAGACCTGTAATCTCCGTAATACAAGAGAGACGATGGTCCTGGTTGGGACATGTTTTGAGAATGCCCAATGATAGTTGGCCAAAAAGAGCACTGTTCTTCCGTCCGCAGGGGTTCCGTAGGCCCGGGCGTCCCTCTTTCACAATACACCGTTCCTATGACAACGATATCAGAGCGCAAGGAATGTCGTGGGAAGAGGTGACGCAATTGGCACAGAGACGCTCTGAATGGAGGGGGCTGGTTTCTGCCCTGTGCTCCCGAGAGGAGCGTTGAGGGCGATGATGATGATGATGATCCTTCCTATACTGACATATGGTATTAAGACAAAGGACATTGACATATTCTGGTATTGAGAGATGACTGAAGGAGAAGAAGATAGAGATATTTATTTTTTATTTATTTTATGTAAAAAGAAACAATGAACAGCATTACAGTAAAAAAAAAACCTTTTCGCAAACATTTAACAATAACATATGATTATTTTGATTCTGTTTGATAATGATATTTTAAGAATGTGTTTCTACTGCTTCCCAGAAAAGAAGAAACACCATTGTCTTGCACTTTGTCAGGTAGCAGACGCAATATAATCATGAAGCAAGTTGAATTATTTTTTTAATGTAGGTACACAAAATTCAAATTCGAGGAGAATATCTGAATATTAACATCAAACATTTGAAGCTGGACTGACACTAAGGGAATTATAAATATACACATACTTTATTTACTTGGTTTTCATTATATTTTCTATACATAGAGACATGCGCGTATACTGGGCGGAGACAACGGTGGTTTATTCCCACCCAGGATCTCAAAATAGTAGGAAAGTGTACAAAATTTGTATTCAAGTTTGAGAAAAGTATGGAAAATTGACATTCAAATAGGGATCTCCACCCTTCTAAAAATCGGACTAAATATAAGGTGGTTCTTAAATTGTACAAAAACGAGGAAATTGTAAAATATTTCAAATTCCTATACCAAATTGGAAATTGGCGACGGAAAATCATTAAATTGTAATAATTTAAACTGATAAAGGGGTTCACATATCTGGTAGTTGTAACAATAATAATTTGTTAAGAAACTGCCTCCCCCTAGAGAAAATCCTTGGAACGCCCATGCGTCGAGAGATATTTCTATCGCGGGTAAACAAAATATATGTAGTAGGTAGGTACCTATACATCATACATCCCACACATTACTTGCAATGAACATAATTCTCAAGTGGTCATTAAATGTCGGTTTCCTAAATATAACGGGTTTTGCAAATATCATAGCTTATTTCCCGGAAATACTGATTTGCTCATTCAGCCTCCGACTTAATAATATCTATGTACTTCTATTTTTACGCGAATCGTGAGGAGATAAATTCACTTTTATATCTTGAGGTAACAGCATGTATTTGAGAAGGTATTATTATTCTCCGTCTAGCTAGATCCTTATAGTAGCATTGGATGGGTACAATCTCTATATCTCGTTGCACTTTACCCTTCCCACTAACCTGCAGGGTTACTCTTGACAAAACTAAACACGATCTTAATCTAGTCTTGATCTTGATCATACGACGCACGAAGGAACTATAGTCAAAAACATCGCGCTACCGCTAACGCGCGATCGGTTTGCGTGTATTTTTGGCCAATAGTCACTTCGTGCGTCGTATGATCAAGATCAAGACTAGATTAAGATCGTGTTTAGTTTTGTCGAGAGTAGCCCTGCTGTTCATCTTATACTGAGAAACATAAAGGTATTAAAAAAATCGTGTCCACCGTACTGTAATTCATCAGAGTTAATATTAATAAGATTGAAATATATTAAACAAGCGTATGTAACCCGGCATCGCTCGGGTTTAATTAAATAGAAAACCTTGCAAATACATGGGTTAAAACGACAAAATCTTATTGAAAAAAATGGAGTAAGCACTTACGTGGATAAAAAAAGTAAAAAGCTCATCCCAATGAGAAAACTTAATTTTTGACTCCCTACATGCCCATATTTAAGTAACAATAAATAGGTAGGTACCTACATCAAAAAAAGCATTGCAAATCTCTCCTTAATGAAAAATCTTGAATTTTGATACCTCACATGCCCATATTTAGGTAAAAAAAAATACGTAGGTACCTAGACCTACATCGAAAAAATGCTAAAAATCTCTTCCCAATGAAAAATCATGAAGTTTGATACCTCGCATGCCCATACTTAGGTAAAAAAAATAGGTGGGTACCTATATCGAAAAAAAAAAATGCTAAAAACCTCTTCCCATTGAAAAATCTTGAAGTTTGAGAAACTTATCACATGCCCATGTTTAGGTAAAATAAATAGGTAGGTACCTACATCGAAAAAAGTGCTAAAAACCCCTTCCCAATGAAAAATCTTGAAGTTTGACACCTTACATGCCCACATTTAAGTAAAAAAATAATAAGTAGGTACCTACCTACATGGAAAAAGTACTAAAAACCTCGTCCCGATGAAAAAGCTTTAAGTTAAGAAATCCCACATATTGATAGGTACCTACATGGAAAAAGTGCTAAACACCTCTTCCAAATGAAAAATATGTGAGCTCGACACCCCGAACGTTCATATTTTATTTAGAAAAATAGGCGGGTACCTAGTGCAAAAACTACTAAAAATCTCATCTTAATGTTAAAACTCGAAGATTTTCATCCCAAATTTCTATAAGAAAAAAAGGGTAAATATCCTATTTCGTGAAAAAAATTGTAGGCACATAAATGTTAAAATATAATTGTCCTTATTCGAATTTGTATTTTTGGTTTGCAGTACATAAATGGGTATTTGAGAGATTTGCTATGAAATTAAAAAAAGTCAAGAATAAATTGTCACCTATGTACTCTATATTCCCAAAAAAACCTTAAAGAATGGATGTATCTGCATCCTTCAATATTCAAGAATATTTTACTATCAAATATTTCATAATGCATGTAAAAAATATTAGGTGAAAATAAATAGGTTCCCACTCATTGAAAAATCATTTAACATTATTTATGGATTTTATAAGTAAAACTATTATTATTCTACAGTATAGTTTTCTATGGTTTCATAATGTCTTCCATTATGAAAATAGCCCAATATGTCAAAAATATGCAATTTTAACTCAAGTAATTCAAGAGCTTTTCTCATTAGCAAACACGATATTTTATTTCGAAAATAAACCCTAATTATTTAGTTTCAGAATTGTTGTATTTATTGTTACATCCATTTTGAAATTAATTCTACTACTACTACTACTATACCATCACGGCATATCCCACAAGTGGGGTAGCCAGCAGATCAGCTGCACGTAAGAAACATGCAAACTGTCCTCTTCGTGCCAATATAAAATCAAGACATTCAGGATGGGTGGCAAGCCTCATCGCTGAATTTAAGATGTAAAATGTCTTATTTTTTTCGAACACCTGCCTTTTACAGGACACTCGAAAACTTACGCAGAAGAGTGGGAGATCAATTCTTTACCGGGTGCTCCACGGGAAATTAATTCAATACAACGAAAAATGTTTGACTGTGAATATTTCTCTTTACTAAACCTTGCATATATTCTTCATACATTTTGTAGCTAATTTTGTGACATGGTCGCATTAAAATTAAAATATCTTTATCAATACGTAAGATATTTTAAATGTTTTTAGCCTTAAACCTGCCCAGAAGATGAGACCTCGTATAGAGTGTATTTTTTTACTTCGGTCTTTCCTAATTTCAGAGTCCATTAAGGACATACGAACATACATACATACGAACCGACTCAAATATTTATGTGTGGATTCACTCTGTACTGACAAAAACTGAGAGCATAAAAGGTAAGATCATCATATTGTATTTATGTATATATATGACAACAATTCAATTATAAAACATAAAAATGGTATTTGAAAATATACAAAAAAAAAATAACAAAATCAGGCCCCAGACAGCACCATAGAGCTGGTATTAGGGGCTAGAAGATCTTGAAATGAATTTGTCTTCTATAAAGCACATAATATACCTCTTGTTTTAACACAAAAAGAAAAAAAAAGAAAAAACCGGCAATCTAAAACTAATATCTCTTCTTTCTAATGTTGTTTCTTCAATTGCCTCTTGAAGGTATAATAACTTTTTACATTCTTCAGCACTTCTGGTAGATCATTAAAAATCCTTACAGCTTCATAATAAAATCCTTTTCTTTCTTTGTCAGTCCTTGGGTACACGTTTCTTAAATTGTTTCTGGTTCTGGTATATCTGTTATGTATATCACTGTTTCATAGTATTAGCATGTTCGTTTTAATTAGACCATTTTTTGCTTTATATATAGCTTTCGCCCTTTCCATGCATACCAACTCATTGTACTGAATTTAATTAGAATATTAAATACGTACCAACATTTATGTACTCAGAAAATATTACTCACCTATTCTTTTTTGTAAGTTGAGAAGTGTTTTATAATAGATAGGTACATACTTACATCCCGCATTGACCGCATTCTACGAATTACTGTAAAATGGGGCTAGATTTCTCTGCAAATTGATACACGAACAATAATAATTATCGAAGACGAAAGACGTCTCTCTCATCGAATAAATCATTAGTAGAATAAAACGCTTGTTTTATTTATTTCAATAATTAACGAACTTGTATAGAGCTGTGGGTTAACATCATAATACGCAGGTTAGTCAAACAGAAATCATCAGCAATATTCCTGCATACCTTTTATAGGTTTCTCTCATTCTACTCACAGTACTTGCCCGGCAACTGTTTATTTATCTTATTTCCTTATTGCTCATTCATTTTTCAAAATACTCTCAGTTATTTTTCTTTGCGATTGCATCTCGACAACATTAATTTGTTCAGCTTATATCTTACATTCATCAACCACGCAACGTCTTTGTCTTATACAAAGTATTTTTTTTTTAAAAAAAGGCTGTTGGTCTATCATGTGGTGATATACTATTTTTATCAAAGATTTACATTAAAAAAACTTTGTGAGCATTGCAATTGCAACGTAAGCGTCTTCATACAGGTAAAAATATAATATATAATATGTCTCTACTACCTACACAATATCCAAAAAGTATTGTGGATTTCATATAACAAAGAGCAAGTCTGATTTACATCAAATCCCATTTCTTGTCCATCGTATAAAACTTTAATCTTATAAGGCTTTAATCTTTCATTACTAACTAGTCTGTTACAAATAAATAATACGGAGATTATTCTTAGTAATTTATTTGAAAGAAAACTATCAGAGTTTGGAGAGTTGAAACAAACTATTGTAATCTTGGGACGTTGTGTTGCTAGTTGTTACTGAAGACCATGAAAATGTCTAGGTTAATAAAAATGTAAGACTAAAGCTTTTTTTTACAAAACTGATAATGAGGATCAGGTAAGTTTTAATTGTAGGTTGAAGCTATATATGAATTAACAAAAGTAACAAAACAAATACATCTAACATTTCAGAGGATGTCACCGTAGCATCAAATAGAATTAGCTGTGAGAACTAAAGACCTAACTCTTATTTTAAATTCTACCCTTTCTGTATTTTCTTTCGTACAGACTTCCATATTTTTCATTTTAGTGAAGACGGATTATATTACACCACCATATATTACTATGGTTTGCCACCCATCCTGAATGTCTTGATTTTATATTGGCACGAAGAGGACAGTTTGCATGTTTCTTACATGCAGCTGATCTGCTGGCTACCCCACTTGTGGGATATGCCGTGATGGTGTAGTGTAGTGATTATATTACATTAGACACTTTACACTCTGTCAGATATACGTCGGGTACCAATTGTATACTTAAATCGTGTCATAGCAGCGTAGCGAAAACTTTTAATTAGTGGCCCATTGAGACCTATTTCAATAATTACTCTAGCATTATTGCGCCTATGGAACAAAACTTCGTTACTTTTTTGGTCAACTATATCATACTTTCGAGAGGACCGTTATATAGTGAATGAAGAAACATAATAATCAGCTACCTGGAGTCCTTTTATGACAACTTATCACCTACATACTCGTACATTATTATTGAAAGTTTTCTAAACATTTCTATCATGAGGATCTCGTTAGTTGTGCTAGTTATATATTGAAATTTGACGATCGCAATAAAACAAGTTGCTGAAAACATTATTTATTGAAGTATTCAAGAATTCGCGTCGTAAATAATACAAGTATCCGACTAGTATTTGATATTTCAACGTTCTATATAAAGTTCTCAAGGCATTTCAAAAAGTGACAGATTGGTACACATGAGACCTATTCCATCATTGGTTCCATGGAGATTTTGCTGTATCAACTCGATAAAATTTTACATAATAAGGTAAACAGTACATGTTTAATTTTTTTTTTTTTAAAAAAAAAGATATATCTGGGTTTTGTAATAACGCCAAATACAACCTTATACACCTTTCACAGTAAGCTACTAAAAGCTTGTGTCGTGAAAGGGGAGTTTGCCGGCACCTGGTATCGAACCACGGACCCCTCGTTCACGAGGCCGAGACTCTACCTCCAGGCCACGGACGAACTCTTTTTTTATTTTTAATAATTTTAAATTATTATATTCTATTTTCAACCTAGTGATCTTTTGGTAAACTTTTTTCACCGTAGAGTGCTCAGATTGGCTCAGATTGAAAAATCTCGCGTTCATTTCAATTTTCGTTTTCTTATGTCGTGCAAAAGGCAAATTTTCGTAAAACATCAAGAATCAAAAACTCTAATTTGGCGGCCCCCATCCAAAATGTTTTATTTTCTATAAGTATAGACAACATATACGTTTATTAATGCAGTTAGTTCATTGGCTACCCTTCTCGTGAGAGATACCTGGATGATAAAGATACTTTTTGAAACATTCAAAACTCTTCAAAAAACGTATCAATTATTAGGATTTAGACCAGTTTTAATACCAGGTCTAATACTAGTTTTTTTCCTCACATGTTTCATGTTAGATTTAAGATAAATTGTAATCTTAAATTCAATCTCTGTGCTGTAGGCAATCTGAAAATAACATTAGTTACGTGATATGAATACAAAATCACCGAGTAAATTACTTAACTATTTAGTCACAAAAACTTACATCTTTTAATACCATCAAAACTTTTCAAATGTTATAATATATTGTGCTATCAAAATCAGAAGTGTAGTCAACAATGAACTTTACATACTTCTTCTGCTCATTTTAGTAATACAGAATGTTGTCAGAAAGCATGGTAGCTAAACAAAATGGGTGTTCATGTATATTATTAATCAAATTTTCTTCAACTCTTCAGTTTTTAACGTTTTTTTTTCTATTTTAGTTACCAATAGTGGTAGTTTGATTATTGAGTTCATTGTTTTGATGAGAAGAAAATCAAGACAATTTTTTATTTAATTGTTTCTTTCAATCTATACCACCTTAAAAAGTGGAGTAACCACCAGACTAACTGCATTTAATAAACCATAGGTTTAAGTATATTATTTTGTAATTTTTATTTAATGCATATATATCTCAAATTTATTTCCGAACATTTGCTAATTATATAATACTCTTTCCTAGAAAACCTACAGAAAAAAGTGAGAGGTACCCTTCTTCGGGAACTCCACAGAACATTTATAAATATAAGCATCTGAAAATGAATCACAATATCAATATGTATATTCCTAGATTATTGTCTAAAACAAACACTCGAATTTTGTTGTTCGTAACAACAAACACAATATTATATGTGGACATTTTCTGATTTATTTACAAAGCTGTGCACTCATGTTGTACATTCGTGTATCAAAATTATTATTAAGTGGTGTTTATACTCGTATTATCTAATAAAACATCCTAATTCCATTTTATTTTTCTTATATGCAGCAATAGTAATATAACAAAAGTTGAGTTCGTGAGGTAGTCTCGGCCTCGTGCACAAGGAGTGCGCGGTTCGATCTCAGGTGCCGGCAAACTCCCCTTTCACGACACAAGCTTTTAGCTTACTGTAGAAGATATATAAAGTTCTATTTGGGTTAACAACAAAAAATCAGAAGCATCTTTTTAACAAAAGGAAAAGCTATAAGTATTTCTAAATTTCATTGGATTGCATCTCATGTTAGATGTACCAAATATATTCAACTAAAAAAGTATCGAGAAGAACATTGAAGTTGATTCATCGACATCATTGAGTCGATCCCGGATAAGGACTTCTACATGAAGAACATTGTTATTTGTACATAAATGTAATGATTGACTAATAAAATTTTATATGTAGTACGCAACTGGCTTATAACAAAATTTCAGTGGCCTTGTTTCATATTCAAATCTCAGTAACGTCATTTCAATTACTCACTGACTTTACTGTGTATCACTTTGGAATGGTTTTATGATTTTTAGTCACGATTATTTCTTACTGTTAAGTTCTATATTCTTTTGATTGTATCTTGTACCATTGGTGATAGAACAAATGTTTTGGTAATCCTTGGGACCTTTACTGATTTATGTATTGAATTTATATCAATGCCCTTTCCTGTATTGTTGTAGCTATCTGTGTCCTGAAAATATTACAAACTTACATCCGATGGCTGAACAGCCTTGTAGGACCTTTGTCTCCGAAACAAAAGATCTCCAAGCCTTTCTATCTTGAGCAATGGACTGCCAGTCGTCTTTAGCATTGATCTCCTCTAGATCTCGGTTGATGTTATCCAACAATCGGTTGATGTCTTCTGCCCTCGGGTATACCCTGTAGAATACCTTTAGTCGCCCTTTCTTCTCCAGATCTAACGATGTGGCCAATCCATGCCAATCTTCGGGATCCGGATTCGGAACCTGAAAATATTATAAAATAAATTTAGCTTTTAGAAAGTTCTTTAGATAGTGTAAACAAGGCTTAAAGCTTGCACAAAAAATGACATTTGTGTTTATCGTGTGTGCAAAAAACGAATTAAAATAAATCGTTATCACAGTTACTCGATATTGTATAATACCGGGACAACTCCATATCCTTATAAGATAAGGTAACATTGATATTAATAAAACTGGTTCACTCAATGGAACTATCTGCTAGATTACACGAAATTACCTATTATTTGGATTGTAATATAGTAAATAGATATAAAATTTGTAGAAGGAACTAACTACGTATCAAATATTTCTACATTCCAAAAAACACTTAATGATTTACTGCTTATCGATACATGATATAATTTCGCAGCACCGATAGGTAATGTGAAATATTATTTCTAGGATGAAAACGTGTGTCACATCTGCTGCAGATCTTTTCCATCTCTACAATACAAGCATATTGTTTACTGTGGGGGTTGGTCTGGATTATAAATTTAGATAATTTTTTTTAAATATATTAATCAATAAATTACAAGAAACCAATACAAAAGCAAATGATCATCTGATAATAACCAGTGGCAAAAAAGGTCTTAAATTCTTTCCTGTAAGTTTACGAGTGTCATGTAAGGAGGCAGGTATTCGTATAACATCACAATGATACTGGAACGTCGACATGTAAGATATGTAATATATGTAATATCGCTAATTTGTTGACCACTGATTCAAAATGTTTTATTTTTTTATTGGCATGAAGAAGACAATTTGCATGTTTCTTACATGTAGTTAATTCGCTAACTACGGTAGGTACATGTGGGAGATGCCTGGATGATATACCTAGATATAATAATCAGTTACGGTTTGATGTTAGTGTGTCAGTAATAAGAAAGTGTCTAGTAATGAACAAAAGGCCTTAGTTTCCATCTCACAATGATAATACGTCCTTATATTTTCTACATAGATACATAATACGAGTACAAAGTACCTACGTGTGGGTTATAATGCAAACACAAATCAATCAATTATTGTCTTTCATCCACTCGTCATATTGGGTCGAGTTGTGCGTTTGTACGAGTAATCACAAATAATATAAGTTACGTATACCTATAGATAAATTGTCAATCTATATAATTAATTATATGCGAAGATAGGTGAAGTGGAGAAACCTGATTATATGCTTACCTTAGAAGAATTATATATGAAAAATAAGAGTTATTATTATATTCATGTTTCTTATACTATCAAAACATCTTCCACAAGTGGGTAGCCAGCAGACTAACTGCGTAAAATAAAATTCAGATCGTTCTTTCCGTACCATAAAAGAAAATCGAGTGAAATCATATGTTATTGTCTCAATATGTCTTATAAAAATAATGTTTTATCAAGGTGGGAATGTTGAGTTCATAGACTATTTTTGAGTAGAGGGTATATTAATCGACCGTTTTATAAAGTGTAAGTTGAATGGTCAAAGTTGATATTTTCGACCGACGGTTCTTGGTGGAAGTTCATGTTTAATTAATATTATAAATAAGTGTTTAATTTATAATTAATTTAAATAAAAACATTGTTAAGTACTGAATTCGTATTTTTTCCAAATAATTATCAAAAATCTGCGCATCACAGCAGATTATTGTTGACCATCACATATGACAGTGCGTCCCTGTTTTGGGCAGCTCGAAAAAACTCGCAAATTATTTTTATGACTAGGTAAATTAAATAAATTGAATAAATTCCAGTCAAAAAAATTATAAATATATAAATTATGCAATAATATGCATACGCAAATATGGATTCGTATATCATCCAGTCTTTATTTATACTATGAATGTGTATAATATGTGGCTACATATTATTGTACACTAACTTATACATTGTACCTACCTGTACACATGGAACATAGCGAGGACGTAGGCTGTGTGTAAACATTATTATTTATCCTAATTGAACGAATGTAATGTATTGGAAAATGATTGGAAATTGTGCTTACAAAATATTCAGGGTGGATCATAGCTTTAAATCACTTTTGTGGAGACGCAGTTGAATAGGAGTTTATATGAATTCTTAGATATGATGTACTTAATTAGTTTTAAAGAAAAAAGCTGCTTATAGAATAGATTCGTCATTCAGTATTTATTTTTGAAAGTAATTGTTAGAAAATAAAGATTGTAGTCAATAGTAACATTAACATTATTCTAAAATATAAGATTTTAATGTATAGACGATTATTTAACATGAGTTTCGTTATTGGTAAGTGTCTTATATATTTTTTTTACAATATCTTCCTATGTTCAATACACCATGTATAAGTAATTTCTAGCATGGTTGATCATAAATAAGTAATTGATAATATTAAGTAAATTCATTACTTACAAATATCTAGACTTTTGATTTACTTAAATATTAAACCTACCTCCAATTATCCTCGCAGTAAGCAATATTATGTTATTGAGTCATGAAGCAATTCGAAAATTCCAGGTGCAACCACCTACCAATCATTAATTAGATAGATATGTAGATAGATAGACGAAGTAATAAGCAAAATTAATACATATATTTTATTGCTACGGAGAGGACAAATTGTGTGTTCATTGCATGCGGGTGATTTACTGGTTGCCTCACTTGTGGGACATGACGTGATGGAGACAAATTTCTTTACATTTTTTTGAGATCATACTTGTTGATATACATGAAACATTTTAAAATCAAAAGGCTTTGATTTGTAGTTTGTAATTAAATTATATTAATTATAAAGGTAGGCGTTAAATAAGATTACGACCATAATTATTATCCATCACTTTAATAATAAGTGTGGATCTTCTAAAATGATAATTTTGATGAATTTAATTGATCGTTTACACGCAATCTTCTCAAGAAATTACCTAAATAACAATTATCGCTCTGATAGCCAACAACATTCACGAAAAATAACATTGAAAGCTTTCAAAATAATGGATTCATCAGTAACAGCTTTTGAGAATAATAATGAGCAATTAAAAGTATGTGTTATACTTTCTAGTTCGATTGTATATTCTTCGAATCTTTCTCCATTTCGTTCTATAAGAGAACATGGTTAAATGTAAAGAATTACCCACGAATTATTTTGTAAAAGACACGTGTAGAGGATGAAGTAAAGTAGAATAAATAATAATAATCCCGGATCTTCTGATTACTGTACTCCTGGGTGTAACGTTAAAAGACGATTTGATTTTATTCGCCACTGCAATTAAAAATATAAAATACTGGATGGATGGAATCATTGATTTAAATGTAAGGGATAACCAAATTAAAACCTTTATAGTGTTCTGCTATATGGTAGCGAGAGGTGGACTTTTGATAAGAGCCAATAATCCACGTCGGCGTTAAAGATTAATTGATCCATTGGTTGGAATATGTCGAGAATGATGAGATTTTGAGCAGAGTCGGCGAAAGAAGACAACTTCATAAAAAGATAAGCCAACAACGAGCTAACTGGATTAGTCACCTAGGCCTGTTCATTAGCAACGTGGAGGGTATTACGTAGGACCAAAAGCTGGAATTATAGATGCTGGTCAAATGACGTCTACATGGATTAGATGATGGAGGACATGCGGTGTAGCACAGACGTTGAATTGAAAAAAACTTACAGACAAATGGAGAAAAAAAAACTTGTTGCAGACTAATCTAATGGATTGTAACTTTATTACTACTATAATTCTTAATTTTAATTGTGTTAATAAATTTTAATTATTATAGACGACTATTTAGCATTATAATAGAGAGCGAGAACAAATTATTGTTTATCCGATGAAAGCAAAGAAAATAATTATTATTTCAGACTCGTTCATTGTACTTGTATAATAAATTAACGTGCATAAGTTGTTTTTTTCTCGATACAGGGCAACCTAGTGAGACAACTGAAACACAATTAATGTATTTATACTGATGATGTACACACCGTCTCTATGTTTTATTTACATTTTTGTGGAATGAACTTTGTGTTTTAAGTTCTTAATATGAAGTGCAAGTATTCGATATTTATTTTAATGTACGAGAACTGAATTGCAATCCACATTTCATTGCATTTAATCTTTTATACGATCAATAATGATACACAAAAAATTAATGGCCTAATGCCAAAAAAAATAAACACCTATTCAGATATCACGGATACCAAAGGATTAGACATTAGACTAAAAATGCGGATTAAATATCAGTTCTGAGTCTAAAATATTCGTGTTTAAAACTTTTCTAATGATATTGGAAATATTATAATTTTTGAATTATTGAATAGGTAAGTAAAATATTTGAATGGTAAATCATCTTTTTCCAAATTACTTATTATAGGTTTCGGTGTTTCCCCTACAACTGATTATAACTTATGATATTATGTAGACTGTTTTACAATGTAACAAATTATCATTTTTAAATTGAAAATGAACATGCATTTTTCACTTTTGATTTAATTAATCTCATCATGAGTACTTTCGTCAAGTGAGCTTGACATCTTCAAGAGAACATTTCAGCTACTTAATAGTCCTAATTTTTATTAAACATATGCAACAAATTAAATTATTATTCATGTTCATATAGTAAAAAACAAATGTAAATAGTATTTGTATGTATAAATAGATAAATACACATTGTTTAGGTGTGATACTATTGTTTCTCGAAAGTATTGATTTGAGATAAATGCTTAGATTCCTAGAGTCGTTGTTAATTTAGTATGAATGTCTCACTTGTATAAATATACAAGTTATTTGCAGAGATGAACACGGATATATGAAAGGAAAGTAGATAAATTACTATTTTTTTTTATTCAACCAACGTAATAATAATAAAGACAATTTATATTTGGCGCCGTTTAATGATCCGTGACCATCTCAAGGGCGCCATGACTTTTCTTGAAAAGCAGTGTTTTCAGCTTACTCCCGAACGTTGCAGTGGGCTGGTTCTTTCTTAAATCCGCTGGTAATCGGTTCCAGGCAGTTGGCCCCGCAACGCTAAAGCTCCTCTCTGCGAATTTGGAAGTGTTTGCCCTGTTGGGCTCCACAAGCTTGTTTACAGCGGTGGAAGCTGATCGCAGTGGTCGCCTCAGAGTTTCGTCGAGGGGACATAGCTCAGCGAGGCATAGAGGTGCTGTGCCGTTCAAGGCTTTGTGGACCGTGAGGCACAGCTTGAACTCTACTCTCTCTGGGACTCTAAGCCAGTGTAGCTCCTTAAGCAGTGGTGTGATGTGGCAGCGCTTGTTCTCTCTATAGTCGCCAATACACATATTATCTGCTACATATTAATAACATATCTAATTAGTTGTTGCAGGCTTTCGCGGTCTTCATTTATAGATATATGTGCTCTTCCGGGTTTACCGCGTCTTGTCGATCTTCTTCCTCCTTCTTTACGTTTCGACTCTACTGACTGAAGACTTTTGAAAATGACTCAGTGAGTAGAGTCGAAACGTAAAGAAGGAGGAAGAAGATCGACAAGACGCGGTAAACCCGACAGAGTACATACATCAACATATCTAATTATTGTTCTAAATATTTCGTAAAATAGCAACCTAGTTATATTTGTAAAATTCAAATAAGACAAAAACAAAAACTTAGGTTTTGTTTCTATTTAAATTAATTAATAAAACACACGTTTTATACACGAGTTTTTTTTCCTATGGAGAGAAACATTTTTCATCGTATAAAGTCATAATAAATTATACTTAATTTGTTTTTTAATGATAAAGAAAGAAAGACGTTTCTTGTCTTCTTATTTATTTATTCTCTGAACATTGTCATAAAATTGACTTAATGAATTTTGTTACAACGACTTTTTGATGTTTTCACATCAATCTCATACAGGTTTAAAAAAATGGATTTAAAATATTTATTACAATTTTAAAACAACCATTTTAAATTTTATCATTTACAACTAGTAATCCACGTCCTAATTAAATGAAACGAGATTATTTTCTTGCAACAAGTTGTAGAAAATTCATATCTACCACCGCACCGTAGCGTAGCGTAGTTTCATAGAACCCTTGCATCTCGTATTGAGAAGCGTCACACAGATAAACGGTTGACAAGGCATCTAAGTTTGCAAGCCGTTTTTCAGGGAGAATGGTTATCGTGGGAGAGAGAAATACATAGAGGTAATGGGGGAGGTTGGGTGGCGTTGAGGCTATATAAAGCTAAGCACAAAGCTCTTATACGCATTCTGTTATACAAAGCCACTTGTTGACCATCCGAGGAGAGCCAGCTGAAGTATCCAGCCAGAAGAAGATTCTGAATAGGCTGTAATAGTTCATTTTTTTATTCTATTTGTCGAATTCGTGTTTCCTGATCCGGTGGTCGTTTGCAGTTAATCACATTTCAACAAAAAAGGTAAGTGAATTTTCATATAAAATTGAAAAAAGAAATTTACAAAGGTATTTTTTTAATATGATTTACATAAACTTATTGTTCGTATTTTTGTTATGAAATATTAAATCTCTTAAATCAACATTTATAATTTTATAAAACTTCTAAAGTCTTTGGGGATTAAAAAAAAACAATTTCGGAAGGTAAATTAAGATTTAAATACTAAAAAAACACAGTTATATAATGCTTCGCTAAAAGTTTTACAACCAATAAATTCATAAAGTCTTGCGGAAGCGCTATACGTCTGAATTTTTATTCTTTAATAAATTTAAGATAAATTGTCTATCGACAAAATGAGTAAAAAAAAATCTCCTTTTTTATCCAATTTTTTTATCTGCAATTGTCAACATTGATTTTGATAGAATATTAACAAATAATGGGGTTATTATAAAAAAGTAACATAACTTCAATTTTTTTAATATCTATATATTTTCAATATTAATATAATATTTTTAAAACAATTTGAAAATAAATATTTTTTTTAATTCATGAAGTTTTATATAAATTAATCGCATCACGAAATTTTACCACGGATCATATTTATTGAAGGAAAATAGAGAAATGGTTTTGATGAAAGTAAACATTAAAAAAGAATTCTGCAAAAGAAAACTCTAGTGCCGAATTGTAAAAATATATTTTAAATTAATAAAAGGTTATCGCATTTTATAATCTAAATAACATGAAAGAACATTCAAAAAGATTAAGCAATTTGATTCATGTTTGAGAAAATAAATATTTTGTTTCGTTTAATAAACGTAAATACAATCTTTCTTCTGAAAACGTTTTATTCATGAATTTGATCGAGATATTTTCTTATTTCTTCACGAAAAAAGGATGTTTTTCTAAATAAAAATTTAAACACGAAACATAAAAACCGGAACATGAATGAATAACCTTTAAAAGTATAAAAAAAAACAATTATATACGAAATACTAGGAATTATACCAACTAAAGTTTAAATATCACATTTTATTGTACCTAAATGTATAGATAAATATCTATATTTATTATATATAATTTCACAAAAGAATTTAGAATGTAATTAATAAATAAATTTATCTTTATGAAACGTATAAGTTAAGTATTACATTTTGTATGTACACATGTTATATTAGTTATATATTTATCAAACAAGGTAAAGATATTCACAAACGGTTGACAAGACCCCACCCATTGTGTTTAATACTAACAACATGTTCAATTCATTTGAAAACCTATTATCATCAAGCCAATTACCATATCTCTGAAATATCTACTTTTAATTAGAGATACGTTGCTGTTTTTTTGATTATATTATCATTTTACTTTATAATTTTACGTTTGAAAAAAAAGGTTACGTAGCCTCGGGTTCATGTATGTATTTGAAATTACTGAAATACGCACATTGTAGAAAATAAAATAATAAAAAAATCATATAAATCCATTATTTTATTTGTAAGCATACATTTTGTTACGTTTTTCCCAAAAAAGAAACAATGAATTCTAAGAACGAGACATTTTAATATTTTCTTACGTAATAATCTAATTTTGTGTTATAATATTGTTTTGTATATTGAGTTTACTGCTATATTACGTCTCCTTCAAATGCATAGCATTTTACCAACAATATTAATGTTTAATTAGAGATACATTTACTTATAATAAAATGCTTGCTGACAATAGTAAGGACAAACTTGAAATTTATTTTTTATATATTATATCATATTATTTTCATATATCAGAAAATATTATACTATTTTATTATGATCACATAGAGTCATAGACAATTTCAATGACGCTGTAAATTATATTTTTAATAATATATTTTTAAAAACTTGTATGATTAGAAATGTTTTCGAATGATTTTTTACAGTTAATAATTATGTACCTACTTCTTAGCTACAAGTTCAAAGAATGTCAAATTTTAGCCTTATTTCCCTCTCGCAAATTTTGCTTTTTCACTCACTGTGCAAATTGGGCTCTTTATAAATAATAAGTAATCAGGTTTTACAAAAAAACTCATTTCTTAATTTACTATATATGTGAGTTTGTTTTAGAAGATAAAGGTTACAAAAAAGGATACGAACACAGTGATACATATTATTACAAATAATTATACTACAAAGAATTAAAGTAAATTGAAAAAAATACAAGTTTTCTATGATAAAAATCAGACAAAATTATTTAGGCCTCGGGAAATTCTATTCAAGTGTCGATTTTAACGGTTTCCCAATCACATGCCAACAACATCAGTTCTAATGATCAATATTCAACAAAACGTATAGGACTTCGTTTTGAATAATTGTATGAATTTTCCGATCAACGTGATAAATTATTATTGAAAGATCTATCGGGAACAACAGCAGTGCTTGCGTAATCATTATTAATTTGTATTTCAAAGTAAATAAGGAATATTATTTATTCAATTAATATTTATGGTAATTGATGTAGAGATGACAAAATATTTACAGAAGTCAAACTACAGAACAGAGAAATGTTGAAATTAGCATTTTAACAATGTTATGGATTTAAAGCTTCAAACATTATGTTGCTCTTATATGAGTATACGAGTATAAGGGTAACTCGGCTTTATGTTAAACATCAAAATCAAGCCCGTAAAAAATATGTTAAAGTAGACAAATGCTTTCTAGCAGATGGGTAGCAAATATTAACAGGATTCAAACCTCGAATCTCTGTTTCGGAAATTCTCCAAGCCATAATCTGGATATTAATTGTATAATTATTTTTATTCACCTAATGACAATGATGTGAGTAATTCACAGTTTTTATTTTCTTGAGATTTCTCACTTGTTTCGCGATTTTACAATTATTCCGATTTATATTGTTTTATTAGTTTAATGTAAAATTATAATTTTATTCACGAATAAAATTAAGTGAACACTTATTCATAACGAGGACTCCATGTAATAGTATTCAATTAAGGTCGGTTATGTAAATCCTCTGTTTGACATTATTATATTAGTCGAAAATACCGTTTTATACCTCGTACTATATTAAGATATATTTTGTACACCTAAAATATATTTTCATATATAAATCATCTCCGTTTCTGGCAAATAATGTAGGAATGGTAGATACATAATGTTTGCTTATTGTCAAACAAACCATAAGTTTATACTATGTGTAATAGCTATCAAGAAACAAAGTTATCTATAATAACGAAATAATGTTCTTTACTTTATAACTTTCATCATGATAATAATTTTGTTAATAATATGACGTAAGTTGTATTGTTATAATAAATATTGTAGTATGATATGTAAGATATTATTTATGTAATACTTTGCGTTAACATATTATTACTTGTACCACCTTATCTATGTACCACCTACATATTCGTATAGTCCATAATAATGTTTACTTTTCTAAGAATTGATCCGGATGTTTGTACAACATGTTGGAAACTGCTCAGTCCTCTCATTCTTACACAACCTGAAATCTAGAATATTTCAAGTTTTCTTAATGAGAAAAAACGAAAATATTCGAGATTAGGACAACCCTCTTTCATTTATCACACCTTTTTTTCAATATAATTTTTATTATCTTAAAAAAAACAATGTTTCGCTCATAAGATTATAAAGAATTGGTACATTTACAACAAACATATACATTTCATTATAGTAAAACGGGCTATATTACTCCGTTGGAGCAAAATTTTTCGCAATGGAATGGCGGAGGGTTGTTTCCACCTTTCCACTTTCCTGAGTGATATATATAGAAAAATCTAAAAAGGTACATGTTTTAAACATCAGGAATAAAATATTAAAGGGTCTTTGGATGATTTTATTGTACAATACACTGTTCATAAGAACGACAGGATAATGACTTAGTGGTCACAAAATCGCTCTGAACTGAAAGCTTGTTTCCACTTGTAATCGTCAGAAGAGTGTTAAAGGATGAAAGAAAAATATAGTAAAACGTATAACACATAATATACAATATATATTCCTCGGCATAATTATTTTTCTTGTCTCGTACTAATTACGCGACTCCTCTGACAAATGACCACTTGAAACATTTTCTGTTTACTTTTCACCCTTTCACTGAACTTTTAAACTTAACAAATTCCTCTAAATTTTAATTTATCTGACTTAACACCCCAACTACTATTAGTTACATGTCATATACGTGTATTGTTAATAAATTATCTCTCTATTAAACTATGTATATACATATACACTATTTAAATATAACAACATCTCCCATAATTTGGGTAGTCAGCGAATACATTGCGTAGTACACAATTCAGATTTTTGTATTTTTTGTCTTAATTAACATTGCGTATCCCTCAAATAAATTTAAGACAATCAGGATTGGTGGTATAACTCATCACCAAATTAAGGATGTTAAATGTCTTATTCGTGTTTTTTTACGAATATTTTACAGGATACTGAAAACAAAGTGAACAAAATAAAGGATTCCTATTTTTTTATACCAGGAACTTTACGGAACTAAATAAGTAGGAAATAAATTTGCAAATCGTCCCCTCTACGCCAACAAAAAAAAAAATATAATCGGGATGGGTAGTACAACTTATCACTGAACTGTGGATGTGAATCGTCTTGTTTGTGAAGTTTAAGGAACATCTGCCTTTTATATGATACACGAAAAATTACATAAAAAGTAGGAGACCCTTTCTTTAGTGGGAACTCCACGAGCAGGGCGTATGTAAACTTGATATTCCAAAAATAATAATTAAAAGTAAACATAAAACAATGTACAAGATTTGCTTATTTTTTTATCTTCCGCTTCTAATACAAATGTTTGAACGCAATAATTGATACAATAATGATGTTTGATTTCATTAATCATGCAAGACATAAAAGACTGACATATATTTTATTCTCCGTTTGATATAAATATGGGAAAATAATGATGCCATATTTTCATGACGAATATAATTATTGTTCAAATAAATCATGATGTTTGCTCATTATTTAATATACCATCACGAAACGATTCACAAGTGGGGTTGCCAGCAGATCAGCTGTATTTAATAAACATGTGAGTTCTCTGTGCCATGGAAAAATATATATCATTCAGGTGGGTAGAAAACCTCATCGCTGAATTAAAGGTGTTTTATTTTTCGAATGTTTTTTAAAATGTCTTTTTTTTGCCGGGTGTCTATGGATTTATTTCTAAATAATTATTAATATTTATTTATTTTATTTTTCTTATTTTCGATAACCACCTAATATTAAGTGGTAAGTTGACAAATTTTTACTTGTGGATGATGCCGTGATGGTAAAGATAATATGATTATAAACCTCAATCATTTTAGCATAATTTAAATTATGCAACAACACTGCCAAAATTTAATCGGAAAAAAACGAGAGTGTCCTTATGCTTACAAATTGGCTTTAGGCTGGTTAACATGGTCACTTGAGTTATCTACAAACCATGATAATAATAGATTTAGCCTACTTAACTTCTTACAATTATCACGATGAAAGTTCACCAAGACGACTACTTTTTGAACATAGGTAGATTACGTTTGCACATTTTTTACTTTGCGTGAGTATATTCATGGGATTCATGTATATTGTACCCAATAAGATAACCATTAATAAAATTATAATGAAAGCATTTCCATATTTTCCATTCATGGTGTATACACTCGTATAATATGCCAAAAGAGCTGTATCACACAATACAACTGAGACATTGTCATATAATATAATGTATGGAAGTCTCAAGTACTCTAAATGACTCCTTAATAAATAAGAAATACAAACAGTACAATAATAATATATCATAATAAGGGCTACACATTATTTTAATTTTTTAGTATCGTTATTTTCATAAAACTCCTTTGCTTCAACATATGAAATGTTAGAGATTATAGATTTATATACCAGCACTCTCTCGCTCTTTAGTCGTTTCTTCAATTCTGGGGATCATAATTTCCAGTTGGTCCGATAAGGACAATCCTGCGCTATCCTCTTCTGTTCCATGCCTGTTCATATTCATTAAAAGTAATATTTATCCTTGTCTCATTAGTCATGGTTAGTCTGTTGTTATCATATGATATTTCAAAATTAATTTTGTTATTTCTTTTTTATTGGGTAAATGTGCTGGAATAAATATTTCAAGTAGATAAAGAACCTTAACGAGTTTTAGATAATCGTTTGACAATGGTGGACGTCTCCATCGAAACCATGATTACGAGAATTTTCATAGTAGGTGTATAAAAATCAAACATCGCAGTCTAAAACCGTAACCTAATAAACTAAATTATAGAATCGTTAGTAAGGCACAGAAACACAAAAATATATAAGTAAAGGAATGGAAAAACATTATACATCTTTCGTTATATATTATCTCATTGGTTATGAAAAAGTATCATAAAATTATCAGTTATAGAAATTAATGAACATAGGGCTAGATTGCGGTATTCTCCAACTTATCCGAATATGTGATTTGGAAATATTTTAATGTTATTCTTTGATATTTTGTGTTACATTGTTTGACTACTAACAAAACAGTTTGATACAAGTTTAGTGTAAATTTACCGAGAATTTTAAGGAAAAGTTTTTCGAAATGACGAGTTGCCTTAAGGATGAAGCCGCTGAATGTAAGATTTTTGATTAGAATTTTAACAAAGTTATATGCGAAAGCAAGTAATGTTTTCTGTAAATATAATAAATTTTGAATATAGAACGAATACTTTTTGTAAATTGTTTATTTGAAATAGCCTCGCGGCGTACGGTTAGCTTTATGCTTAACCCTATATAACATACTGGGAACACGTGTAGCTAATATTGATATATCGTGAAATATGTGTATTTAATGTTAATAGTTATCATGAATTTGTGTTTATATTTTCTTTTATTAATATTGTTTCAAATAACGAAAGTGAATCAGAAAAAAATTGAAAATAAGGACAAAATACATGAAATTGTGTCTGTGAATATGATTAATATTGTACACACACTAGTTTTGCGAACTCCGAATTCGCATAATCGGACTCGTTATTATTTACTATCTGCCAATGATACATTTCTGGCGATGCATACAAATTTAAACATATAGAGCAGTGATTCCCAAACTATGGTACGCGTACCACCAGTGGTACGCGACAATTATTCAGGTGGTACGTAAGCAGCCATGGCCATAGGACATACACAGTAAATAATTAGATAAAACGTTTTTAAATTCAGTTTAATGGTACGCTACTGATTAATAATTTCATGTGTGGTACGCGAAATCAAAAGTTTGGGAACCACTGATATAGAGTATTTTAATAGTGTCCATTGTGCCCTGTCACATGCACTATGGAGGATATTTTTGACGCATCTCCACGTACTGTGCGTTTTGCACAGTACTGGAAATCAGTTTGATTGGTTTTTTTTCTGGGTTTCGACACGATAAATAAAAAATAAATATTGCTTAGGTTACTAAATTTGGTCTGGAATACAATCACTATGAAATGAAGTCATAAATCATTCAGTCTCTTAATAGAATATGAGATATTTCTATCTTTGTACGAACATTGTACATATGCCTTCTGAGAAACTATTGTTTGTATTATGTGGAATAGTTTCGTATAGTAACAGGTGCTTTGTTTGTCTTGTGAAGTGAAAAAATTGAAGCTTTTGCAATCCCACACAACGTGTTCTGAAAGATTTAACATTCAGCCTATTCAAATCCTCACAAAGCGGATTTATCGCGCATTATTCTTTAGTAACCACCGACATATGAAAGATTTATGAGAACTTTTGATAACACAAGTGAAGAGAAATTGACAAAAAGATGGCCATGTCAGAGAGAGAGAGAGTACAATTCTTTTGACGCTTGCCCTTTTGTAGGGTCGTGTGGTATTTTATTTATTCTAATAGTATAATTATTTTACAGAATTCATATAATTTTCTATCAACAGTGTATAAAGTATTAAACTTAAATATATTTTCAGGTCATTGTTCACCACATTTTTTATTATTTCGTCTTGTAATTATGTTTTTCTGTCATTCCATTAATCTCTAATCTTATGATATCTTACAGCTCCACTTTTCATCCTTTTGATATCTGGTATATCTCAATTTCAGTTTAACCACGAGAACTGGGAAATTTCTTTTTCTTATTAATGAGACAACGAACCTTGTTTGATTCATCGCAATCATTCCTATTTTATATTTATAAAAATCATTGGATTACATATTTTTTATTTCAAATTTTACCGAAAAAGATAGTAAATTTCCAATATATTTATCTAATTCTTAATATTTTGAAATAAATAAAATAAACAGACGTTCACAATAAATTTCACAAACTTTCAGAATGTTGTGAGTAACTGAATGTATTGATAAACTTTCCATTTCACAAATGTCATAAATATTTTTCCATATGTAACAGATGTAAAATTAAACAGTAATTATATTTTGGCTAAACACAGGTTTACTGATTTATTCTTGATTTACCAACACGCTGCGTGAACTTTTAACTAAAATTGATATTTGTTTTCATATTAGTTTACTTTTATTCTTTTCCAAGGAAAGAAGGAAAAATCTAAAAACAAACATTAATTTTATGGCACGTCAGTTGTAAAGATATGATTCATGAAATAAAAAAATAAACAACACCCATTATTTGTAAGAAAATATATTAGAATACACCACCTCGTAAAAACAGTTTCATTTTCAAAAACACATTAAATGTGTTTATATGTCCAATGTACCCAAGTTAATAAATAAAATTAAAACAACATGTTTATTTAAAAAAATCACATACCGTAACAAAAAGTATTTAAGTCTTCAAATTTTGTTATTATTAAAAATTTTACATCACGGTTAATTAACTGAAATTTATTGTGTATGATTACGGCGAAATTATTCAATAAAATTTCATATGCAACATTTTTGTAATACAAATCGCATATGGATTGATGTACAGCTTTTTTGCCATTAAACTTAATGTTTTATTTCCTTTTTAAAGTTGTAAAAATAAGGTTCAGATGATGAATGTGTTCATGACTATTGTGTAGGTACTAATTTCTATATCAAAAATATACAATAAAAATGGTTGATGATCTATTTGTCGTGAAAATAGTCAGCAATTTAAATCAAAATAGAACTCGTAGTACTCCACATCATCTTATGAAGGTAAAAAGAACGTCATGACAATGTAGTCTAGGCAAATATTCTCACAACAACTCTATCAAGTCATTATAAGAATACTAATTAAATAAATCATAAGTTTCGTAGATTGATTTTATGATAAATTATCATCCAATCTGTTTAACACATCAATGGGCAACAATATTTGCGATTATTATCAGTCAAATATTATAAGCTTTCGGCTAGTATTATATACAAATATGTATGCTAATGTCATCCACATATCTAATCACTAGTGTCACAGTAGTTGACTCGCATTGTAATGTATGTAATTATCTGTCAGATATTTGAGCAAGCCTAGGTGTTTAGTGAAACTATGCATAGCTACTGTAAATTATTAATATTCATAGTATTTCATACGTATGTATCTACATATATTTACATACTTATCATATCAAATAATATGTATGTGTAGATGTAGATTGTACAAAACATGTAGAAGCCGACTCTAAATTTACATAGAAAAATAAAGTACTTGATTTGGTTAGTATCGGATTGTGATTGGCTCAATGTATAAACGATTGCGTCTGTAATAAGGCGGGCAAATCATTGTTTTTAGTTTTAGTTTTTTTGTTTTCTATACTTTGATGTGTCTATTAACTTGAGTGCAAGACAGTCCCCATCACGTGGGACTAATAATTGCTCATGAAAAAGATGTTATCTTGAGTGTGACGAAAGAGTATTTAATATAGTTAATAACTAAATCCTATTACTACTACTGTCCCATGACATTATATCCCACAAATGAGGTAGTCAGCAGACCAGCCGCATGCAATAAATATGCAAGCTGTCCATGTATGCCAACTAAAAACTAAGTCATTCAGGATTGGTGGCAAATATGTTAATTCTGTGCCAAGTGCTTTACGGAATCAATTAGTTAATCGTTTACAGAAATATGCATTGCACTTTTTGGATACATAAACACAAGTAAATTAAAAACTTTCTTGGATAATCTATTCTTTGCTGCAAATTATGTGATATATTTTGGACTTAAATATTTTGGCTGTATATTATCGTATCTCGTATCGTTTATCAAAAGAAAAATTTTTGAAAACCTAGTAAAAAGTGTGAGATTAATTATTGAAAAGTAATATTTTTATCAAAAAAACATACAGAACGAGGTATTTGAAAATTTTAAAAACACGGAATACTGTTGGTAGGTGGATATGGTATAGGTACCTTTACATTAAATGTTATTTCAGCAGAAAAATGGCCTTCGTGTAGACTCGAGTTCATAAGTACGAACCCTTAGGCGATGTGATAAAAATTAAATTTCAGAGTATTTAAAATTACGGAGATAGATGAGTTATTATTATTATTATTATGCGAGAAAATCCAGACATGTATTATGAAATACGAATCAATACATTCATATCTTTTTGTACTTACAAGTATATCAAGTTTAAAATACTTAGCAAAGGCTTTGCATTACTTGACATTTTATTCGTTACACAACTTGGAACATACAGCTTTCAACATGCTTTTTCAATTACTTATTATTGAACTCATGAAACAAGTGATCATTATAATAGATTTAAATTTAAATGCTCTATTAATATGCGATAATCTATAATATATAAACTGTAAAGTGATAATCTCGTCACTGCATATCATCACATTATTTTTTACATAAACTGCTTTGTTGATTTTGTTATAATAATGAATGATGATGTGCAAGAAGAATAAAATAAATAAAATAATGCTATACTAAGAAGAATTTTACAGAATTTAAGTTACAGCCACGCAATATATGTAGATAGTTCTTATATGCAATGTACTCGTAATCTATCCATTTTTATATACAATAATACTTCTTTTTGTCTAAATGTATCAATTATGATAAAGGCGTGATATTCTGTAAAAGATTTGACTTATAAATTGATAAATATATAATGGCAATATTATGACATATTGATATATAGTAGATTAGTAGATAATACAAGGGTTTCTATTATTGTAAAGTATGTAAATAGAGACTAATGTTATAGAACTTTCAGAGATTTATTGAGAAAATATTTGAATATATCATATTTCTCTAACCACATGACAAACACATATTGTATATGATTTATAATTTTAGGTGTCTTAACTTACAATATAAATGTGAGATTATTTTAAATGTTGAAATAAAGTCAGTTATAATTTAAAGAGTAGTTAACAATATTGTTTTCTATTTGAAGTATGTTTAAAATATATTTAAACTTAAATTAAGTTAAAAAACATTAATCAATCGGTAAGAATTATTTTACTTTCAGGATAAAATTAACATTATCGTTTGGAATGAATATTCATTATTTCTCAACATAAATTTTAGAGAAAATAAGATAAATTTTGCACATTCTGGATCTGTAGACAAAATTAATTAACAATCAATTAACTAAGCGGCAAGGGAAGAAGAATGTAATTACTTTGATAGCGAAATAAAACGCCGGTGTAAATTAGTAAATTAATAAGGAGGTCTGAAACCACCTGTAGCATTCCCATAATAATACTTTCAAATTGTGAAATATTACAATATAACTAAATTTATATTATATTTTTTTATAACACTGGTGAACAATGATGATTTTTTAATTACATTTTTTTTATTTTTTTTATTTAAAAAAATATATATCTGGGTTTTGTTATAAACCCAAATACAACCTTATACACCTTTCACAGTAAGCTAAAAGCTTGTGTCGTGAAAGGGGAATTTGCCGGCACCTGGGATCGAACCCCGGACCCCTTGTTCACAAGGCCGTGACTCTACCTCCAGGCTACCGACGAACTCAAAAAATACATATCTTTAATATTTCATTATTAGTGTATAAAAAATCACTGTACAATGAACTCACATGATTTATAACTATGTAACTACATACTAATCTTTATAGTTCAGTGTATTTTCTTCTATTCACAATCAATTTTTAGAGTCAAATAAACCAATATTATGGCTTAGAAAAGATAAAATAGGATCAGATTATGGACAATATATCATTTTACCTTTTTTGTAGGATAGAGTTTGATAAGCTTTTTATGTTTTGATACTGAAGTTTGACTCAAATATTATGTGAAGTCGATAAAGATAAACATGTTTACCATAAATTTATGATACGATATAGATTTGATATATTTTTAAAAGAAATACTTTCTATACAACACACAGGTGCTAAATAATACATATGTTGCTGACAAATAACATACGTAATACAGGTTGGTTGGAAAATGCCCGCCTTTGCGATAAACTCGCCCTCTGTGTATTGATTGTATCTAATTTGAATGTATACTTTCTATGTAATACGTTGTCTGACTGAATGATCAACAGTAAAGTTTACAGCTGAGAACTTTTTATAAATATATGTCCTGTGTTTTCTACAACACGTACTGATACGTAGTATAAATAAGTTGATTTTGTCACTGACAAAGCATTAAAGATTTTTCGCTGAATCGTTGTAAAGAAACATTAATATGTTTTATTTGTACATCAAAAATAGGTAAATCTACTATCACAGAAATACGTTAAAGAAAGATTCTGACAAACTGAATGATCCTATTTGAATATCATCGTATTACGCGCGAGTAATTTTTCAAATCTTATCAGGTCTATAGAAAAATTCTTTCCATTCCTCACCTGTATGTAGTCAACAAAGTATTAAAAAGGTGTACCAGAAGTATATAGATCAAATAGATAAACGTAAGGGCAAGGGATATATAAGAGTATTTCTAGCTTTTCCCGTCCAAAATGTAATATAAAAATTCAATGAAATCCTTGCGAGCGCAAATGAGTGCGATTTCTTTTGGACTTCAAGTTACAGAGAATTTGATTTTTTATTATCTTTACTTATGCGAGTATCTATTCATTTATTTTAAGTCATGAAAATTTTTCATACGATGAAAGATAGGTAGCTTAGTTAAACATTATTTAGTAAATTAAATATTGAAGTAATGGAAGTTTTAATATACTTGCTTGAGATTTACTTTTAATAAAACGAAAATTTTGGTCAAATTTTTGACGAATTCGAAAACAAGTTTTTGAAAAGCAATATCATAAGTGGTACTTGAAATATATACCTTCAGTAAAAAACGTTATGAATATTTTCTGTGGTGAAAAATATAATTTACCATATTATTAGAACTCTTACAGGGGTTCATTTCATTTTTAAAATAATGCCTTATAGAATAAATAAAATTAGAGTTTTTGTTAAACATTGTAAGATAATTTATGATATTTTTATTACAGGCTGTAAGGACGGATAAGATTAACCACTGTGCTCTGTTCTATCAGGCATGCATAATATTATTACTATACGGTCTCCTTATAATATAAAGTGAACTTTGTTGCTACACAATGGACCTACTTTCAGTAGAGTAAAGATTGCAGTCGTCTACAAGACCACATTAAAATGCATACCTACAAAATATATTTTCCTAAAATTGTATTACGATGCATTTACGAGTTTCATTTCAAGTTTTGTACAAGATACCAGTCAGATATTTAAATCTTCTCACAGCGATCCAACATTTTTTTTGTACGATTTGTCATGACATGCGTTATTTTCATTTATGTCTCAATACAGCGTCAAACATAATCAATTATCGATGATTCAAAATTATTACCTTTATTCCATCAGGAGATATCCCGCAAGTGGGGCAGCTAGCAGACCAGTTGCATGTAATTAACATGCAAGCCGTCTTCTCCTTGCCTTAAAAAAAACAAGACATTCAGAATGTGTGGAAAATCTCATCGTTGAATATTGAATATGGTTAGATGGAAGAAATCACTTGATAGTGATAATCTCGCCATTACTTAAATTTTATGTTGTTCTGTTTACACTATTATATAATGATGATATGCAAAAAGAATAAATAAATAAATATCTCACCGTCTCACAGGACACTCGAAAACTAACGGAAAAGAGTGGTATACCAATTTTTGGCCGGGTGCTTTACGTTCCATTTCTTTATTTTTATGGGTGAAATTTCCAGTGGTTATTTTCAATATACCTTTGTAAAATATCTAACGTCTAGCAACTAAATCTCGCGTTAATTAATACGTAATATCCAATTTAATTATAAAACTTCTTCCTCAAGTGAAGTGACTGTACATTCTGTTTATATAAAAGTTATATAATTATCTGTGTCGATTTTCATCACACGGTTATACGCAATTGCTTTTTTTTTATTCTCGAATGGTAGGATACTTTTTTGTTGATGCAAATTCCATAATGTAAAAAATAATATTATTGTAAACTACTTACAGTACGACATTGGTTATGGTAATAACATTTTAAAATGATTATAATGTCTTGTAGTATGTAAGGCATAAGAATTATGTACTAAAGAAATAAAGTTACTATGTCAACATGGCGCGCCACTATCGTAAAAGCTTCATTCACGATCGTTTTAAAACTCAATTACTTATCCTGAATAAAATAATAATGCATAAATAATTTATTCTGATGCCCCAGAAACCATAGATAATAATAAATAGTAATAATAATTGACGGGAATGCAACTAGGATTTAATGTCTCGACAGATTTTCATTATCTATGGAAATTGATTAAACTTGATTTAATTTGTTTTATTTTGTTTCAATCGATTAAAAGATAAATGCACTTTAGTTCTCTCGTTTAATTTTATTTTCAAAGTATGCAATGCTGCAAAACTTTTGTTTTTTTTTTACATTTCCGATTAAAATAATGTACATACTTCGTTTAATTTTAACGTGCATTCACTTCTGTCTTTGAAATATAAATAAATATGTTGTAGAAGATTTCATCTCAATCGTTTTTGTAAAGATTTTACTATAACATTTTTAATAGACGATAAACTTTTATTAGATTCTAAACAGTCACTCTCGAAGCTTTTCTTAAATATGCATTCAGTTTCAATACGTAGATTCATAATTTGTATTATTATTTGCGTGGATTGATTAAAAATCTTTTGTGTTTATTTATCCATCGACATACACTAAAGACTCATAGATATTTTTTGATCTCTACAAAATAATGTAAATCACTGTCAAATAATGTAAATCTAAATGAAATTTATACATAGATTCGTAGATTGATCATGTCGTCAAATATAGGAAACAACTTTTAAACAAAAGCCGTATTTTATTTATGATTTTTGATATAATCTCACATCATCTTATTTCGCTTGATGTTTAGCTTTATTTCTTACTCCATATTACTATTTTTCCTAAAATTAATTAACGAGACGACTCGTGCATTGCGAGCTGAACAGCGGTAGGTTGTTTTATTGACTCTGTGAATACAAACATTATGAAAATAATATGGAAACCTTACTGTGTTTCAATTCAAACAACTGCATGATGAATTCCTATGTTCATATAATTTAAACTTAATGCAAATATTTTTTAAATGTCCCACAAAAGGATAAAAATAATAATAATTTGTTGGCTTAGAGGGCGTCATTTAGTGTAGAAGATAATATTAAGAATTTGGAATCTTTAAAATAGCGTAAAAACATACGTACACTTATATAAATAGTACCTACAGAAAACTGGAAAAATATGGTGTTTTTTTATATTTTGAAAGGTGCATTTTTCAGGCTTTGAAAAATCACCATTTGAAAAAGCAATTTTTGCACTTCGCCGCAAAAAAAGTCAACCAATGGCGGAACAGGTGTGTGACGTCATGAGACGCTACAGACAGTACTACTAATATGTGTCCCAATACAACATACCGCCTAATGTTGTCACAACGGGTTAATTCAATAATATGGCGTTTAAAATTTTGACAGAATATTTGGATTTTAAAAATAAAAATGTTTTATTTTATCGTTTCTTGTTAGGATATTCGTGATCAGCGTATATTTATTAATATAAATTGACATTTAATCATATTCTTCATACATGCATGTTCCCAATTTAGATTATTCTTTGTGTGTGCAACAACAATACGAATATAGGATAAATAATGCAAATAAAAGGCACTTCTTTCTATATTTTTTTCCACAAGAAGCATCATTAGTGACATGATAAGCAAACAGTCATTACATATAATATATTTATTACGATGTTCTCTCAAAGAGATTTATGTAATTTTACATGATACGTATTTACTTGACCTTTGAGAAAGATCTAAAAGATGTTCCATCAATGTTCGTAATTTAAACATATTATAAACTTTAAAAAAAAAATTAACTTGTAAAGAGAAGTTTATATTCATAAAATATTATTTTGTGTGGTCGTTTCACTTTTTTAATCTTTTTTTTCACAAAATGTTTCAGGTAAGTGGTTTGATATTACGTAGGTACATCAAGAAAATAAACTTTGTAGCCAATTTCATTAGCCCTTTTTCTGACAGTCATTTAATTTTTTTTATGTTAATATTAATAAATATCTAGTTAATTAATTATATGCAAAGAAACCATAGACATTATGTGTTAAAGAATCATCTTTGAGATTAGAACCTTTTTTCTTAGTATGAATTTTATATTGAAAATAGACTTCATAAAACTAATTAGTCAAATTTTCTGACGACAATTTTTTTAATTTATACTACGTAATTTTGAAAATGGGCGTGGATGTTGTAAAACGCTCTTGAAGTGATATCATCACAATACGGCGCTATATAAATTGTCATATTATTATTATTTTTATTCGGCTCACAATGATCTTTACATATAAAAGGTTTTCAAGATTATAGTACGTAGAAAGCTTATAAAGCGTTTTTACGTTTACTACTTCTATAAAAAATGTGGATTTTATTTGATACATCACATAAGTGATATTATTTCTAGAAAGATGAAATTCATGGATATTGTTGTATGTGTATATTTATTATTATGTAATATGTACCTATATATGGTTCAGCAGGGATCTGACGCGAAGATTATTAATTGGTCTTTGGGGAAGCGAAAGATAATTTCTCTAATTAAAAGTTACCCTCAGACGATTAAAGTCGTACAAATTGAATCATACTCATAACTTCATGATTGACACTGCAAAGGTGATATAAAATATTTTATATATATTCACTAGATACTAATATTTCATGCGTCATATAAAAAATTCTTTTTTAAGACAGGAATGTAATTTTTTTAAATTATCACAGTAAGTAACATACTTGTATGGTAAAGGTGTAGTAGGTCGGTGGAGAGAGAAATTGAACTCGGTATTCTCCACCGAAGGTCCGAAACCCTACCATTAGGCAACCGAACACATTTTACAAGTGGTAACCAGATTAACCTTACCAAGTTTTTCACTTGGTAAAGTTTTCACAATCAAGTGCTTGTTTTCCTTTGTCCTCACTTATGGAACATAAAATAACTAAAAAATAATAGACATTATACAAGAGTTTTTTCTAAGATTTATTTTAAATTTTCAAAAACATAATTTTGGGATGGTTCCATAATGTTTTGTGTGTTATGACATGAAGCATGATAATTACTTATAAAAATATTAAAAATTTAGTTTTTATGTCGAGATTCGAGTAGATTCATGAGTTATTCTTAGTACACTCGACAAGTAGATTAGAATGAGTAATAAAAAGCAGGACGGAGATAGTATGTACCTACCCACAGAGTTATATTTGAAGTATTCAAATATAATGCAAAAAAGGAAATGAAAAAAAACAGGACTCTTTAGAGACCAAAAAATATGTGTATAATAAGTCCGTATTTTTTACGTAATTTATTTGAACGTTAAATTCCAGCATCTTCATTTGAATATCATAAATTAATGTACTCCAGACCAAAAAGGTTTGTGTGTAATAAACTTAGTAATGAAGAGAGGATCAGTCAATATACAACCTTCTTTAGTGCATCAAGCCTCAATCTTAAAAACGAATATAAACAGTTTTCGCAGTAGAAGCTTGGAGGCTTATTAATGTATGAACCCACTTAAAAAATCAGAAGAAAAAATAGAGATTATATTTATTATACATATATACCTATACTCATTCAAGTTTCGTCGGCCCTGTTTTTTTCTTTTATTATTTTTTCAATAATAAAACAAAAATAACAATATATTATTATATAGTGGACAAATATTGCAATATTATAGTGCAATGATATTGTGCTCACTGTGATACTGTGCTCACTGTGCAGCAGAAGGCCATAGCATTGATACCTGCCCTAAAAAGGAACAATTGAAACCCAAATGTGCCGCATGCTCCAGATTTCGAAAACCTTCAGATCATAAAATAGGCTCAAAGGATTGTCCAGCATACCAGGTGTCTTTAAAAAGGCTTATGTCAAAAATTAACTATGGAGCTTAAATTTGCACAATTAAATTTGGGCCGTGGTAGGGCGGCATCTTTAGAGCTTATAAAAATTGCACAAGAGGGATCATTTGATGTAATACTGTTGCAAGAGCCTTATACATCGAATCAGGGTATTGCGCAATCTTTAGGAGATGGCGTGAGAATTCTCCAGTCTCAATCGCTGAACTATCCGGTCATGGCAGCTATTGCTGTGTTCAATCCTGAGGTGTCAGCTGTTTCACTCAATCATCTTTCAAATTCATTCTGCGCGGTTGCAGAGGTCACATTTGGCGGCGTTGCTTTCATAGCCATCTCATGCTATTTTAAATATTCAGATCCCGTGGAAATTCATTTATCTCACTTAGATTCTATACTTGTACAAATGCGAGACAAACCTTTCATATTGGGTGCAGATGTTAACGCAGAGTCATCTCTGTGGTGTCCTAGAGTAGGTACTGATCGTCGAGCTAAGAGAGGAGAAGCTGTTGAGGAATTGGTAGTTAAACATGGTTTAAATGTATGCAACTCACCTGATAGTCCACCCACATATAATTATTTTGCTGGCATTGGTTATATTGATGTCACGCTTTCATCTGTGAATGATCATTGGCAAATAGAAAAATGGCTAGTTCAAGAGGGAGTTTCATGTAGTGATCACAATTTAATCTCTTTTGCTGTAACTCGCGTTGAAATTTCTCTAACCGGTTATACTTCGCCAATTCCATTAAAATTCCGTACTAACATCCAAAATTGGGACAGATTTGATCAGGCTTATGTTGATTTTATGGATCAATTATCCACACGAGTTTGCAATATAAATGAATTGACGAAAAGGTTTACTGATGGTGTGATCAGGTGCGCTGAGTCTACTCTGGGTCGTAAAACCCCACGTGCCTCGTCTTCTACGGAGTGGTGGAATCCTGAATTAAATATCTTACGCAGAAAATCGTCTAATGCAAGAAAACGCTTTCAGGCTTGCAGAGCTCGCGGTGGCAGTGATCTGGAAGTTCAGTATTTGAAACATTCATTCCGACTTATTGATAATGAATATAAGTCACAAATTAAGAAATACAAGTTGCGTTCCTGGAATCAAATGATTCACTCACTGTCCGCCAGTGATCCTTGGGGTTCAGTTTACAAACACGTTACAAATAAGGGCGGGAGTGCATGTGTATCGACAATAAGAGATCCTGTCAGTGGTATTGTATCAAATACATCTGAAGAATCAGCTAAAATATTGTTAAGTTCTCTAGTCAAACAGGATGATCCATCAACTGACGGGCCAATTGATAGGCTAATCCGTCTAACTTCTAAAGTACCTCCAACTACATCCGACTCCTCCCCCATTACAGACATTGAATTTTCCAAAATCTTGAAAAATCTGGGACCCACAAAGTCTCCGGGCTTAGATCGTATAGATACGTTGCTCATTAGAAGATGCTGGTCACTTACACCGATCGACATACTTAAACTTTTCAATAAATGCCTCACAGATGGAGTCTTTCCAGACTGCTGGAAAAACGGTTTGTTGATAGTCATTCCAAAAAAAACCGATAAGCCTCCCTCAGACCCAAAAGCATATCGACCCATCACACTGCTCCCAATTTTAGGGAAAATACTTGAACACTGTGTGTCGATCAGAATTCACCAGCATCTTGAACAATACTGTCCACTTTCACAACGTCAATTTGGTTTTAAGCCTGGTACCTCAACTGAAGATGCCATATACGATCTCAAAACTCAGGTCACCAACTCTAACTCCAAATACGTATCCATTGTTTCGCTCGATATTTGTGGAGCGTTTGATAATGCATGGTGGCCTTTAGTGCTCCATAAATTGTCTATCAGGTCAATTCCCCGAAATCTGCACATTCTCATTTCATCTTATTTTACAAATCGAAAGGTTTTTATATCTGATGGACGTAAACTTCACGAAAAATCTGTAACAATAGGTTGCCCACAGGGTTCCGTCCTTGGCCCGTTGTTATGGAATATCCTCTTTGATGATCTTTTGGATCTCCCTCTTCCGGTGGGCTGTAATATCCAGGCTTACGCTGATGATGCCATTCTATGTATCGAGGGAAACTCAAGGCGGCAACTGGAGGAAAAGGCATCAATTAGTTTGTCTCTGGTCGCTGAGTGGGGTCGCAGTAACAGGCTCGAATTTGCACCTCATAAAACATCTGCCGTAATGTTGAGGGGCATTCTCAATAGAAATCCAACGTTTTCTTTCTTGAACACTCCCGTTAGGTTTTATAAAGAGGTGGTAAATTTGGGGATTGTTCTAAATACTGGCCTAGATTTTATGCCACACATTAAAAAATCTATTTGTAATGCAAAAAAGGGTTTCTTTGCAATATTCTCATTGTCAAAAGGTAGGTGGGGACTTCAATATCAAGTTGTGAAAGTATATTACAATGCTATTTACTTGGGTATATTGGCTTACGCCGCAGGCTGCTGGGCTCACCGTTGCGAGTTTCAATATGTCCGACGTATATTACTAAGTGCACAGAGGTTTCCTCTTGTCGCCATGACAAAGGCATATAAAACATGCGCGACGGACGCACTGCCTGTGGTGGCTGGCGTGGTCCCACTGGATTTGGAGATTCAGCGAAGGGCCTGTATTTTCAATTTCAAGAGAGATCGTCCTTCAATGATTGGAGATCTTGAATTGCTGCCTCCTTCAGATCCCCTTCGATTTGAATCTGAAAGTCTCGAAGCTCTTTACAATGCGTGGCAGTCCCGTTCGTCGCTATCTTCTGTTGGTAGAACAACTTTTCTCTTCCTTCCGCAAGTTAAGTGGCGCGTAAACTCTGTGTGGATTGAGCCCGAGTACTGGACAACACAATTCCTTACTGGTCATGGAGCATTCAATGCGCGTCTTCACCAGTTTGGGATAAAATCATCCCCTTCGTGTAATTTCTGTCACTCTGAATCCCAAACGTCGGAACATATTCTGTGGGATTGTTCCCACACCGACATCAGTAGGAAAAGAGAGGAGATGCTCGTTGCTGTTCGTGGTCCATCCTTTGGACCTGTAGGACATGCGGACTTAGTGGCCACAAGGAAAAACTTTTTCGCCTTCAAAAACTTCTGCACTTTCTTTGGTAGCCTAATATCCCCTTCAAGTAACTAGCGATACTGCATAGAGAAGAAGGCATATTCCCATTTCTTCCCTTCCCTTTTTGCACCAAATTTCTTTGGTGTGTGGCCGCTAAATCTGGAGTGCTCCCTCGGGGCAGCATTTCTCGCTTTAATGCGACATTAAATCCTGTTTGTGCATGTGTGTGTCGTTATGGAGATATATATCTCCAGGTACGGCACGAGGTATGTGGCGGGCGCTGCCCTTTAAAAAGTGCAATGATATTTTTTTTATAATTTCCTCACCCAGTAGTTGAGCCACTGGTATGAGAGGAAACAGTTTTTTAAACACATAGGAAAATTAAAATACATTTAACAAATTAACCCAGATAAGCCGGCTGTACGTTTTATCGAACACTTGCCGATCACTTGTTCACGTGATGTTTCTGCTTTAGTGCAAAATAATAGGGATGATTTTGCTAGTTTAGCTGCATAAGAGAGACATATTTTATAATATCAATTAGTTTATAACTGTCAGTTGGAATAAGTGGGCGTGTTTTAGAAATTTGTATTCAGCAATTAATTTTATAACAATATCGCTGCCATCTTCAGGTCAAGAAAGCTTATTTATTTTTAAATATTTTAATTATTATTATGATGTCCTTATATTAAAATGTGCAATTATTGATAGTGCGAATTTAAATATCAATTAACTTTTAATTTGCAATACTTATCACCATCCAAAAATTGGTGTACGTTTAATCGTACAACAGGAACATACCCGTGCCGTGTGTAGTACTAATTGTCATAATATTATTATATGGATATATCGTAGTCTATTTTGTCAATACTAATTTCCAAGTATATGTGTACAGTGGCAATCATATTGCATTTACATTTTTGATTCTCAATTGAATATTTTTTTACCTAGATCACGGTTAAGAGCTCCAGCAGTAGTCGTATTCTACGGAGTACCCAATTATGAAGGATATGTTTCGGTCCAACTGGAACAAATCTCGACATTAAAATACCTGGGAGAAGAATTCTCAGCAGATGGTCGACAAAGAACATGCATAGACAAGAGGATTGTGTCGGCAGGAAATGTGCTGAAAGCCTTTAGAAACCCAATAATACATAAATCTGAGCTGACCCAACGGACGAAAATGACCATTTTTAAGAAAATATACCGGCCTATCCTCATATATGGACACCAAATTTGGATGCTCATGGAGAGCGTGAGATCAAGGTTACAGGCAGCGGAAATGCGGTTCCTCAGGGGAGTGGCTGAGGTGTCATTGAGAGACCGTATAAGGTAGGTATACGTATGTTCGTGAGGCTCTCAAGGTGGAACCAGTATTCCTGCATATAGAGAGGTCGCAGTTGCGATGGCTGGGTCACGTGCTCCGCATGCCAGAAGACATATTACCACTTAGATCTTTAGAGGCTGTAGGAGAGGGCAGAAGACCAGCGGGCCGCTCTTGAAGAAGTTGGCAAAGGCAGGTGTCGAACACGTGTGACTTGGTTTGGAGTGGCCAGATGTCCTGGAAACAGCGGTGGACAGGGATCTCTGGAGGAGGTACCTTGGCGCAATGGGCCCCCGACGACCCAACTAGGACAAGGGGAAGAAGATGTGATGTGATGTGTGATGACCACTTATGTCTTGTAAGTTTTACAAAAACTACGAAAAAAAATTTGCTCGAAAACTCAAAAACATCGCGGTAGGTACATATATTGGAGTATTCTGATAGCCGACAGGGTGCTCAATCTCAAGACTTCCGCCTGACTTTTCTTCTTGGGACACTCTGTATGTACACTTTGCCTGTTGGATAATCATTGGAAATATAATAATACAAATAAATCAACATTTTCAAAGATTTTGTCATTTTTTCATATACTTGTATTTAGGTGGTGTATGTTCCTATTGTACGTTTAAACGAACACTAAATATTTTTCAATAAAACTTTTAAAATTGAAGAATTTTTTTTTTATTATTTTTTACTACATTTTTACATATACAACTACCACATATTAAAAAATCACGACCATCCGAAAAAAAATTTTTTTTCAGGACTGTCTGGGTTAATAAGAAAACAAAATATGTATAGAAAAAAAATAAAGCGGGGTCATCGTTACTTTTGGTCAAGTTACAGGTGACTGTTGTCAGTGATGAGTTTTAATGTCCTTGCGTATCTTTTAATCCTTCTTTTAAATTTTTTTAAGACTCTTAGCATCCTTGAAACATGCAGGTAGACTGTTGAACAATTTTATGAATGTATGGAGGAATCCATTACGTCTATTTGTTCTCGGGAGGATGGTTCGTGATAGGTGGTTCTATTTGGTATTGTTAAAGGTAGTTGTTCGTTAAACATAACGTATGAGACAACTAATATTTAAAATTCTTGGCACGGGGAAAAAATGTCCATGTTAATTACCTGCAGCTAGTCCACTGGTTATCCCACTGATTTCTAGTGACGATATGGTATAGTAAGTATAGTATCTATTTAATATCTTCCCACAATTTATGCCCTTTTAAACAACAATGTGGAGTAAAAACGAAGGTTTGGAACAAACATAGACGTATTTAGAATTCTGTTTGAATACATTAGCTCTCTTAAGTTTTCACTACGCAACAAGACATCATCATCTTTGTCTGATTAATTAATTCACAAGTATACCAACATTTCCATTCATTTAACTTTAAAACAGAAGATAAACAAACTTTTATCAGTAGTAGAGGATGATAAAGCATAAAAGCCTAGAAAGAGCTTGCTTACATAATTTATATTATAGGAAGCTTCATACATATTGAAGCTTTTATTCTTGTGTTTACTATACCTACAGGAGAAATACAAACTGCGTACTTACACACATCAACAACATAATCTGATTACAGATTGGTTCCTAGGATAGTTAGTGTCAACAAAGTTCATACATAGCTCTTATCTATGAATTATATACACATTACCATAGTACGATCACTTATGTGATGATTTTATGAACAATAAAACTAGAGTATGGATTTGTGACGGGACTTAACATTTCATATTGCCCATAATAGCCATGCTTTCATAATGAATATTATCTCGTTTTTATTTATTTGTTTCAACAATATACGGCATTTGACTTTAACAATACATGATGAATTTAACAATATCACAAAGTCTTCAAATATTTTAAAATAACAGGTAAAAACAAAACATATCACATCAATAAACAAAAAAAAAAACCAATACCAGTTCAACACAAATAACAAATTGAAAGTATTTATTAACTTTGTGTTTTTGGTCAACTTTACAAAACAATTTCACCGAAATACTTAAAAAAATCTGTGAAATATCTATCACGGAGGCTCTTTGTGAAAGTACTTATTTATTTTTCAATGTTAAATTAGCATTTTCTTGAAGTTAATTACTAAACCTAAGCTTTTGTCGATGATACATATTCTATGATATGTATGTGGATAAGTAATAGAATATTAAAATATTATTAAAATATGTAGGTAAATATTTTAAGTAAAAATTTCACGACCACAACGGTCTTAGGAATATAATATCTGAGGTTACTATTGCTATGAAAAATGTACCAGAGTGTTAGAAAAATCGTGAGATAACATCTTGGATAGCGCCTACATTGTTATGTTTCCTCTTTATATATCCAAGAGAAATAGAATAGTATAATTACATAATATAACTTTATTCTAGTTACATCGAGATATTAAAACTGTTGTACTTGTGTTACAATTTTAATGTAATTTAAAACTGGTGTTATAACACAATAACTTATATTAATATACACCATATCGACACCTTATAATCAGTTTATGAAAATATTCCAAGTTAGTTCCAACTAGAGATCGTGATGTTATTTAGTAAGTGTAAAGTTGGAAAGATATTATTTGTAGAAGTATTCACAAAAGTATGAACATCGGTGTATGAAGTGTTGTAACATTTGTTATGTGAGGGGTGTAGAAGCAAAGTCACATTAATCTGAAAAAAAACCTGTGTTTTTTCTTTTAAGTTGTTCATTAGAATATCTTCTATCCGATTTCATTACTTCGATGTTACACGAGTTTTCACTGCGTTAATTTATATGAAGTATAGCCAGCAAAACAAATTTTGTAATCAGTGTTTTATATATTTTTTTAAACATTTCCATATTTCAAGAAGGTGGGGTCCGTAGTTTATAAGGTTTGACGATGGTGGCTTCTTCTTTAATCTAGAAGTAATGATATGTTTTTTTTTAATGTAGAAATGTCTTAAGTTTTTTTCTTTTCCCTTCTTGTAATGTACTCGTGCTGTAGCGGTGTGACCACTTCGTTGCACGTAATGAAGTTTTAATGGAACTTAATGGAAATTCTTCAATAGGAAAAATGTTGCGCTACAAAGTTTGTACAAGTAATAATATTATCTTCAGACGTGTCAATGATACACTCTTTAAGTATTTTGATCATCATCATCATTTTGAGTTGAGAAGTATCAGCTCTACATGTCTAAACTTACGAAATTATTCATCAGCAGTAGATATGTAATTAACAATATCTGATATTACGTATTCCTCTCGGATATTATATAAGAGGAATAATGATATGCACTATGCCTATATGGATTTATTGTAGGTACGAAACTACACAAGTTTTGAAACGCAGTGTTCTTGAAACAATTATATCTGAAGAAACGGTTTCGAATCGTCCAAATTTATTTAAATAATATTTTAACGTTTTGTTACAAGAATATCTTTTATACTGCATCATTATCTCTGTCGGTCCCTCAGTCTTGAGGATCGTGACTATCATGCCTCGTTCTGTAAACCATCTGTCTCCATGTTGAGCAATCCTCCGCCATGTGTAAGGCCCCGCGAAGTGAGCTCTGTGTGGCCTCCTTAATTTGGTCGCTCCATCTTATTGGCACTCTGCCCCTTCCCCTCCTCCCTTCTACAACTGCAGTCATAATTACTTTTTCCCGCATACTCGTATTATGATATAAATTTACCTTAATTATTAGATGCTTCTATTTGCGGTGAATAAAATGGTATCCACACTTCTTTACAAATATAACTAGAAATTGTACATTATTTGATCATTTTCTGTATCATTGTGTTATGATTAATTTGATTTATGGTGCTTTCAAATGAAAGCAAAAAAGAAATATGAATATGTTTGTAATTTAATTATTAATGGCGTTATTATTTGTCTACACACGTCAAGAGAATTATTGCCTAGTCATGAAATAGTGACACTGCACTGAAATATTGACAGTGCAATTGGATTAAAATAATTGCTGCAATACATTTTGCACTCAGAGACGTTTTATCAGAAGACGTATTAAAGCATGATGAACTAGAACATACAAACAAAAATTGATATTGTTTTCAATTAAATTTTGGGTACGAAATATTTGCATATCAATCTTAAACAAGCGTTGGTCCAAGGTTGTAATAAATAAATGAATAAAAAAAATAATTATGATATGTAGGAGTGAAACAGTAATGGTTTATTAACATGAAGTGAGACACCAAAATTATTTGAGTTCAGGAAAAAAATAGTGCTACGATTCTGGTATATGTTCACATGTCGATGGTTACACTTTGATATTGTGTGTAGATGATCTGATTTCACATCTTATTCAGCATATTATTATTGTGGCTATTGTAAATTCAAGATTGCTTCAACTTTGAATTATGTAGAGCTGTTCATCTACATCAATGATGTACGTAATAAGTATTATCAACTACTTCATTAAATTATATATAGCGGACGTGAACATGAATGTTAATTAATATTTGACATCTATGTAATACTAATTGGATTTCCCAAGGCAATCTTTATTACTGTATTATCACCTCTGTTATTAAATTTAAACCGATCACCCTTCAATGCTCCTTCCGTGTGAATACGACACAAATCCATCTTTCTCCATTCCGAGCATCTCTGAGCTACGTAAGTCACCTCTTCTTGCGACATTTTTATACGCTCTGATGTAGTTGTAACTGGAGCTCTTTATTGTAAAATAGGGAGGAACAGATTGTCAAATACATTGTGTATGAAAAACCATTGGACAATGTCAAAACATAACGCAGTTAGGACAATAGTCTCTTAAAAATAAAATACCTTAATATATTATCAATATAATTACGGCAATGGACAATTTGTGGCAAATTCTATGCATGGATATTTTTATGACAAAAAAACAGCTTGGAGAGAGAGAAAGAGTGTAAAAAATAACTAAAACTTCGAACCATCAATCACGAGTTATGAGAAGTTAAACACATAGTTACATTATACTAAAATGAAGTTTTAAGAATTTAAAGATATATTGAAATCGATCCAGTGTGTGATTAACCCGACATTTTCATTGGGTATTGGACTTCAGTTATTTTATGATACAAGTTGTATACATCCCTTATTAGACACCCAAGGAAGTCATGGTCGAGGATTTCCACATCAATATTGCACTGCAATATGGAGATGAGACCAAATTCATTTTTTAGAGGTGGCCATCAAGTTTGTGGTAATCAAAAAGCATTCGAGTTAGTGAGATTCATTCCGACCTTAAAAACTTGAAGATACGGAACCGTAACTTTCTGGGGTTGGATTTTATAATATTCCAGTATGTCGATCTATCTTAATATAAAACTTATAAATAATAATGTGCCTACAGTCTAGATTTCTGTTTATTTATATAACTAGTAGCGTATTGTTTCGATGAATAATATTTTTATTTGACATATAAATAAAATATACAAAGTAATTTCTTGGAATTGCTTGACATATCATAATAATCCCTAATATTTTTATTTTTAGTCTTCGTATGTTTTGTATAACTAAAAATTCGTAATAATAAAAACAACAAAATATTATTATGTCGAGAATAATATAAACAAACTGATAAAATGAATTCAATCGATTTTCCAATATTTGATAAATATGTATATTGTAAATCGAAAAATACCTAAATCATAATGTTGCTTCCAAATTGAAATAAAAAAATAATCTAAATGGATATTTATTTTAATTTTTGTTTTTGTTTAATTTGTATATGACATTTTATCTTTTATTGTTTGTATTCATCAAATTTTGTCCAATCTCTGTATAAATTGATCTAATTGTTTTATTCTGTTACTATTGTTGTTTTGTTCAAATAACTACTATTTTTGTTGCATCTTTATGTTTATTTTTATAAATTTGTACCCATTCATTTTTTATCATTTTTATTATTATTGTCTGTCAAATTGTTTTTTTTTTTTTTTAATTTTGTTATATGTTTAACGTGTAAAAGGCTCACGCCGTGTACAAGTGATAAATAAATAAATAAAATAAAATAAATAAATAAATAAAACAAATAAATTGGGGGTGCGTTTGAACCGCCGCTCATTATCAAAGAGCCGCCTCTGAGATTGAGTATCAAAAATGTAAAGGAATCATCCTTTCCTTTCAGAATATACCTTGAAAGAATCTTTACACATACGGATATCTCAGGACTCAGGACTCCTATTTTTTGCATTTGCTGATACTCCTTCTTTCTCACACGAACAGCCCGAAGGACAGACCGACGAAACCCGCCTCGTAGGAATATTGTAGAAAAATAGTCAAATATCCCTAAGCGGGGGACGACGACTAGGTACGTTATATAACATTCATAATTTATGTATGTTCAGGAATAACACAATTATTTATAGTAATACAATTATTTTAAATACCAGAACAATGAAGTAGTCATCGAGGTTTTTATAAGAGGGAATATCGGAGTCTTGAGCTTGTCGCCCTGTAGCTTAATTTGACAAAACATACCTCACGAAAAGATGGATTGCGGGCTAAATTCCCATGCGAGGGACTACCAAATAAAGTAACGTTGTCTTTTTTATGCCTTATGTGGTAGATTCGTGTGTTAAATTTACATTTGGAAATCCAATCGTTTTGTTACGAGAAATAAATAAAAAGTATGATTTAAACGGAACAGGTACATTCCATGAAAGCAATAAACTCTTCCTTTGATTTTAAAATAAATATTTCATAATAAACCATGTGTAATATTTTCATAAGAATAAAAAAACATAATCATAAATTTTTGAACATCATAAACGTATATATTTTTGTAAACTGTGTAATAAATAAATTTTATGGATCATAATCTATTTAAAATATAAATTTCGCGGCATTTATTTAAAATTTGCGGTTATGTTCAAAATAAAATTTATTTTAAACCATATTTTAACGTTTTTTACACACATTAAATAACAATATCAAAATGATGATTCACTACATGTTCTGTGGAGTTTTCAGCATAGAATAGGTCTCCTATTCTTTTTTGTAAGTCTTTGATTGTTCTGCAAAAGAAAGAATCTCGCAAATCATTACAAATATAACAACTTGTATGTAGAGAGTATTTTGTACAAAAACTCCACTTACCAGATGACATTAGTGCGTGTCCAAGACTGGGAGGCCTAATTAAGGTACCTCCCAGAAAAACATCTGCTGGACAACACCACTATACTCATTTGGGTGTTGTGTGGTACAATAAGCTGAGCAAAAAATCTAAGTATGATTCTACAAAAAAAAAAATCAGAGTTTTAAATTGAATCTGAAAGATATTTTTAAATAGCTGTTCAACTGCTCTGTTGTTGAGTTTTGTTAAGAAACTGTATTTGGTTGCTATTTGTATTGTAGATATGTGTTTGTTTTTATTATTATTTGGTAAGCGCTATTGTGTGATGTAAATTTTATGAAATATGTTTAAACCCTCAAAGCACGAGCACTGCTCAATTTTGAGGGCAAAATATGTAATAAATGTGTTTTTTTAGTAATAAGGTGTGTATTTAATATTATTAAGTTGTAAATTTTACTTGAATAAAAAATATTTGAATTTGAATTTGAACTCCAATTAAGTTATGTAACATGTCACCCATCTTGACTTTTCTATTTTTTATTGACACCAAGAAAACAAATTGTATTTTTTTAACATGCAAATAGTCCGCTAGTTATCCGACTTGTGAAAAATGCCATGGGGTGTGTACAGATTAATATCACACAATAATAATATCTTTGTATTACAGGGGGTTGTCCTCTCGTTTACGCAAATGATTTTGAAATTTCATACAGAAATATTTCAAAAAATTACCATACTGCAAAATATTTTAAACATGTACCTAGCTACAATATATATAATCATAAGAATCAGATTTATCTACCTTTAATGATTTGATTTGGATACAAAGCGGATTCGTAATCAACATCAAAAGAATATTATAATTTCTTTTATTCTCTCCGATGCCTAATAACAATATACATAATTTGATATAATAAAAATACAAACACTTGTTCCACGTTGTAGCTAAGCTTCGATTTCCGTTAATATTCTGCAAGAAGGTCAGTTGTAATTGGTTATAGTGGATTTTCATATTAAATAAATACATTCGTTTTCAGATAGGCAGAAGCGTCATACTTTTTTAATAATACTGATTTATTGTATTGGTACACAAGTAGTATAATCTATTGTAGAACAAAACGATTGTTTCAATTTATCGACTAATGCTGATACTTTATTTGTGATATTAATGTATAACACTTTTTTGTTTCCTTCATACTTGTACGACAGTAATTCCTATGAATAGAGTAAAGTATTAGTTGGATTTCTATTCAGTTCAAATCCAGTTATAATCCTTCATAGATATAGTTTGTCTAATCAAGCAAAATACGTAAAAAGTAAACAAAAAGAAAGTGTGTATGTCATAGTATATATTTTATTGTGTTTAATAATACACCACATATTCATAGGATACATGTTAAATCGATCATATTATACGATGCAGATCAAAGAAACAAACATATCAAGAATGCCAAATAAAACTGTTATTGTGGATAGTAAAATGGTGTATCGTTTAAAATTAATTTGAATATAAATAGGTGAAATAAGTATTTTTAACAAAAGGTAATAAATTTGAAAAACATTAATAAATGTATTACAAAAGTTTGAAAATATGTACTATGAGAATATTTAATCCATATCAGCTGTGCTTCTTGAACGTGCTTACATACATTTTGGCGTTCAGTATAATACCTATTGTAAAAATATCGTGAAAATCCAAAACGGAGGTGTAACTGTATTCCATGCGATACTTTATAATATATTCTTTGTCCTCGTGTTATAAATCGAATATTCTTTTTTGTTGTTGAAAAACCGAGGCTTAACGAATGTGTAGGTTTATACACAACGTGTATCAATGTAACAATCCTACGGAAAATATAATATAATATGACCATTTTTTAATTATAGAAAACATACAAAAGAGTAAAATATTACAGTCGTAGGTGTAGTAAAACTTCTTATGTGAGAGGACTTTCTTACATAAAAAGAAGAGACAAATTTTTACCCTGTGATCTTTGAAGCGTTTATGGGAGATTTGATGATCAAATTAATAGCTATATGAAAAAAATTGTATGCAAATCTACAGGAGAAAAAAAGGGTGATTCATAACATACAGAGAAAAAAAAACTTTTGTTTTTTAATATCATTACGGAATTCTACCACTTAAACATCGATGTAGCGAATAAAATATTTATGTTGTTTTACTGTAGTTTTTAGTTATGATTATTCCATTTTGAACAGTGTTTGATATTTAAAATTACTTGTAAAATCCTCACAGTACTGAAAGGGTTGATTGTATGTGTTTTATGTTACATGACTCATATAATATGGGTTGTAGATATCAATAAATTATCACCATAAACGCAATACTACATACTCTCTAGTTCTATTATTAAAATGTAGAAATAATATCAACGCTACTCTAGTTGGTACCTACCTTATACGTAATATCTTTACAACAGTCATATACTGTGTAATGAATTAATATCGTAAACCTAATTATTATTGTACATTATAAAATACATATATACTTACCTGACAGTTGCAATAAACTATGGTAATTTAATTAAAATTATTGTGATATTATGATTCATAGGATCATAACACTACGTTGTTGTAATAAGCAAACTGAAGTGCATAATGTCGTAAAATATTTCAAGTACCACCCCCAACATATATTATTATTATTATTATATTTCTTTATATTATAACTTTGTACGTGAAAAATAATGAATCTCTTTGAATTAAGTCATTAAATTCAACCAAAATCTCAACAACAAAAAGAAAAAATATAATTTCATTGTTATTAATTTATATCATCCGATCCACTGTTAAATAACAGTTGGATGTCATAATGATGTACTAATTAATGGCTTATTTTCAAATAACAAAACATACATAGACAATTCACACAGATTGAGCTAGTCCCAAACTAAGATGAATCTTGTATTATGGGTACTACCGCGACGACACACACATATACATGTAACACCCAGACCCAGGACAATTTGAAAAAGGTCATTCTTCACTTTAACCTGGCCGGGAATCGAACCCGGGACCTCGTGACTCAAAGGCAAGAGCGTTACCTCCATGCGACACCGGCCGAAATAAACTTTTACTTTTGTAAAATAAAGAAATAATTTATAAGTAGGTACTAGGTTTATAAAATACACCCTAGGAAATAAGCATTTAAAAATCAGTTCGTAGAAAGCTTTAACTGCTTATATAAACTTGTCAATAATAGAGGAAGTGCAAAGGGAAATTGTGGTCTTGATTTTGAAAGTTGCATTGAATATTTTGAATTGCTCATCAGTTATGATTCTTTCGGTCAATTACCTCTATTCTTTTCAAACTGGTTCTAATCCAGATATTTTTGATTTCTCATGGACATCAGACTTTCAGCATCAAAGCTGAATATGTACAATATTTATAGCTATACAACTCTTTGTAATTGAATGTTTTGTTGTCATTTTTAAAAATATTTTGTATATGAAAAAATAATAGAAAACGTTTAATAATATTTTTTTATTCGAAAGTTTAATTCAAACCCTAATTATCATCATTCAAAATTCGATATTTTTCCATTCTTATGCACTTTATTAGCATCCTTAATTTTTAACATTTGTATAAGCCGATATACACAATTTATTAATATTTGTTGGATTAAAAATTGTGACTAAAGGTGCCTCAAATATAAGATATTTATGATAAACTTTACCCTGAATTTATAGAATAATAAGTTATTATAGATTCAGGATTTATGAGGAGACTTTAAGGTCATAGAAGTAGACTTATTTATTTTTCAAATTACTCTTCTAATGTGACGTCATTATCATGTCTCTTTTGTTAACCTGGAGCTTGGGGAGTACCTTCATTTCAGAGAACACGGTGGTTCATTATATTAAATGTTTATGCACGATTAGAAGTAGTAAAAGTTTAATGACATGTTATTCTTTATGCTGACTCTGTTGTACAAAATTGTCGCAGAAGTTGTATTATATAATAATATCTGTTTGTTTACAAGTATTTCAATGTTAATGTGTCCTCTTTAGCTCGATCGTATCAAACCAAGTAGAAAAAATAGCCAATGATTATTGATTAAATTATGATGATTGATTGAATAAAATCCGGATTATTGTGTATTGTACAACATTTCCAATCTCAAGGAAGGCTCAAAACATATTAGAATTGTAATATTAATTTTTTTGTATTTCTTTCATATTATTTTCTAGTAGCCAAACAAAATCTATGCTGTTGCAGTTGATAAATTCGAAAACAAGTAAACTTAATGCTATTTATTAATATGGCTGCACCGATGTTTAGTCAGTTCTTAAGCAATGTTGGGTTTAAATATTAGTAAGCACGACATAATATTACCGAGTGCTATGAAATACTCTAAAAACGACAGTTAGGATGAGTGGAGGTTATGCTCTTTCAACTCTTCTTTATATTCCTAGAGGATACCTACCTACGTAATTCAGACGATACAAATATTTAATACTGTAGCAAAGTTAGGCACCTCTCTTATGTCCCAGAGGCGACCCCATTTTCAAAGGGTGTTAATGTAACGGGTGGTTTATTTATGTCTTTAAAATTCAGAATGTGAACTGAGATGTTTGACCGAGATTAAGTAATTTACATAAAATGTTATGGAGTAAAGATTTCTTTGCGTCGCTCAAAATATATATTTCATAAAAGTCAATGTACTCTCAGCAAATTGTTTATTGAATCAATCATTAGTCCTTTCTATTTAGTGTACTTATTAAAATTTAAAATATGTTAATAAGTAACCTATTTAGAACTTTATAAATGATAACTTGTCAAAATACTTGAAAGTAAAATGTCTTTTTGTCAAATAACAACAATAACACATTATTTTATGTCGATCACAACGATGAGCTTTCGATAAAAAAAAACATATAAAGCTGTATTTTTGACAACAGCGTTTCAAAAACAAGACTAAATTAAAATAAAATACAAAATATAACAATAATCATAACATAGTTTGTTAATTAGTTTTCCATAAATAAAGCTTTTTATTAACATGCCCAAATATAAATTTTTATTTCATGAAAGAAATTGTGTAAAATATTGTTTTGAAGTAAACAATAAAATAGAATTTATAAAGTGCATTTAAAAAAAAACAAAATTGTCCACATCGGAACTAATGTCATACTGGAAGCTTTTAAAAAGAATATTTGAATATGTTTTATATAAAAAGATTTTCAGTCACAAGTGTTATATAGTGGTAGATATCTTTATTTCTTAACCTTTGATTGTGTTATAATATCATTGTACGAGTAGGTATATAAAAAACATATACGATAAAATTTTCAGAATTATATCGAAAATGTTTTATTTATTACAAATTATACTTTCTTAAGCTCAGCCTAGGAGATTCAGTAAGGTAGGTACTATTTGAACTGATCTCTAAATAAAATTTTCGATAAGCTTTTTTTTTTCACGTCTTTTTGATTCGGCGTAGGTTGTTGTTACGTCATGAATAACTTATCGTAAATCTCTGTAGCGCGTAAAAAAATAAAAAGGATTTGAACGACAATCTACAGTCAATATTGGGAAATCCACAGGTTTTATCCAGAGGCGCCTGGTGGGTTGGTGGTGCGGTGGAATATAAAGAAATAATGCCAACAAATAAAAAAATCAACTTCCTCTCTTGAATAAAGATGCAATGTATTGTATCTAATATAATATATTTTCGAGTCATTTTTAAAGGAGTGAAATTAAAAAAAAAACATACTTACCTTAGTTATAGCGATAAGGTTTGCCACCCATTCTGGATCCCTTAATTTGTTTGTTGGTACATAAAGAACAGCTTGAATGCTTATTGGTCTGCTGGCTATACCCCACTTGTGAGGTTTGTCATGATAGGAAAGTGGTAATAGTATTATATTACTATTATAAAAAAGAGGAGACACTAATACACAATCACGTTTTATGAAAATATGGGATATTTTGTGAACGAAGAATATCTATCTCTTCCGTTATAGATAAATCTTTATTATTGAGCAAATAAAAATATGGAAAATAATTTAAGGAGTAACGTTATAAAAAAATAAGTGAATATTTATCACAAAACTATGCAGGATATCCTTGATATTCCTAGTTGAATTTATAGAAAAAGTCTGCGAATCAATGCTCCTAAGGAACAACCGCCGCGGAGGTGTTTTTATCATAGTATCCCATACATTCCTCGCCTTGAGGTTAAGCTTAGAGTTTTTATTGTTTGCACCTGTATTACACGAGAACTTTCTTAAAATAATCGTGGTATAATGTCTTACGCATAAGCTTTTTGTGTGGAAAAAATCGGTAGAGATTTTTTCCACACAAAATAGTGATGTAACGAATGTGTGATTTTAGATATACGCGAATGCGAATATTTGTTGCCGACATTCGCGAATGCGAATGCGAAAAGCGAATACTGATTTGCTTAAATTTTTACAATATTCTCAATCATTAAAATTTCGACCCCCCCGTCGTCAAATTTTCAAAATGGTATAGGAATTTAAAATATTTCAAAACTCCTCGGTTTTCAGAATATTTTTTTTTGGAGTACCTTTTTCTACAATTTACTCGGTAAGTATCCGGTACTTTCACCAAAAATCCGACACTTTATTACCAAAATAATACTCGCAAAACATTCGCATATTTTTTTGCGAATACTTTGAAATATGCGAATATTCGCGAATGCGAATACGAATATTCGTTTCATCACTAGTACAAAACTATTCATAACGAAAAGATAGTCCTTGTGCAACGACCGTAAAATAAAAAAGCGTGTGTAAGGGATTAACAAATTGCATTTAATTTTAATTTGTTTTATTTTTATTCTATTAATAAAATATCTTTATTGGAGTATTTATGAATCTATTTATTATTATATTCTTTTTGCACAACATCATTACATAACAGCGTTAGCAAAACAAACGTTAAAATTCAAAACTCAAGGACGATACCTATGCAGTGGCGATATCATCACTATGATGTGATTTCTTCCATCTTACCTTCTTCTTCTCCTTGGAATATTATTAGTCCCACGTGGTGGTGGGGTCTGCCTTTTTTGTTTTATTTCACTGCTTGGTTCTTCTATCGAGTACATCCTCATGGGAAACATCGTAGTTCCTCATGTCTTTTCTCACTACTTCACGCCATCTGCGCTTTGGCCTTCCTCTTGGCCTTTTGCCGGTAGCCTCGATACATTCTGTTTTATTGGTTACATACATTGACATAAACATTAATAAAACAAATCTACTTATAAACAATATTATCAATAATACATAACAAAAGAAAAAAAAAACCAAATTGAAAATGAGATTTGATACACATCCAACACGCAGTAAGGATTATGGATAGGTACTGAGTTAGAAGACAACGTTTTTTTCCATTATTGACGCGATATTGAAACATGACTGTTAGATGGTCTTTTGTCCAAAATTGTATAACGATACACGTCTTTTGAAACTAATTCATATTCATTATGACTTTAATAGAACTGCTAGATATAGAAAAATTAATTCATGAACATTAATTTAGTTAAGCAATGTTTTTAAAACAGCATAATGCATAATTAAGCAATGTTTTTAAAACAGTAAGTATAAGAATAAAGTTAATTTGTTTTACTGACAACTTGTTTTATGACAACATAGACACACAAAATTAATTTCATTAATTATGAGAACGAACTGTTTCCTAAACGTATTAGAATTGGGTTAGTGGGTAGTAAAAGTAGTTTAATTTTTGGGGTTAAAACCTTGTAGTGTACACAATAATAATTAATTGTTGTCATAAGGCTGTTTTTAGAGTTAACGTAAAAGAAGGTTTAAAAATATATTTGTTGATACTACTCCTATTATCTATACGACTATCCCATAACGGCAAAACTCACAAGTGGGCTAGTCAGGAGATCAGCCGCATGCAATAAACATTCAAGCTTCCGTCTCTGTGTCAACAAAAAATTAAGATATTCACGATGGGTGGCAAACCTCATCGCTGAATTTAATATGTGAAATGTCTTTATATTTCGAACACTTGCCTTTTACAGAACATTTAAAATTTACGGAAAAAAGTGGGAGACCAATTTATTCTTTATCGGGTGTTCTACGAAAATGGTATTTCCTGTTCTGTCAAATTAAGAAGGTCAATAACATTGGACGAGGAAGGTTCCACTTTAATAATCCTTGCAAAATAATTATACGTATATATAAATATCCTTACTACTTCGCTAAGTTGTCTGGAAAATACCTTTTTCTGTAATACCGTTTGTCTCCATCCAAGCATCACAAAACATGTAAACAAACAAGAAGACAGATATTAATGATGGGGCAGAATAATTGCTTAAGGATTTCTTTGAGACAAAGCATTCCCAATAAGCACATTGGTGCATATTTTTCCTTTATAATGTTTATTAAAAACGCATGTAGATTGTGATTTTTTAAAAAAAAAGATATATCTGGGTTTTGTTATAAACCCAAATACAACCTTATACACCTTTCACAGTAAGCTAAAAGCTTGTGTCGTGAAAGGGAAATTTGCCGGCACCTGGGATCGAACCACGGTCCCCTTGTTCACGAGGCCGAGACTCTACCTCCAGGCTACCGACGAACTCAATTTTAGCTTAGTAAAATACATTTTTTAAGGTTTGAATTATTACATTTATTTATTTATTTATTTATTCAATTTACGGCTCATATAGCCATTTACAATATATATACATATATAAACATACAAATTCACAAATTGGTGTTAAGTAATTCAAATATATATAACTAAAATAATAACAACAACAAAAATGCAACCAAATATCATCAATAAAAACAACCATGTATAAATAAATGGATGGGCACTATTTATAGACAATTCAAGTTAGTAGGCATCCATACGAACAATCACACAATACAGCAATTATTAATTTACTTGTCACAAATTACAAAGCAAACATATAAACATTATATGTATATTTCGTGGAAATGTGTATGAAATGTGTATATTTGGAGTCAAAAAGTACAAATTCCACATAATTAATTTTTACTACACTCAAACAAGTTTATGACTGGATTCCTGTCATTGTCAAGCGCATTATTTGTCAAATACCTATTCAGAATGGCTGGATCCTTGTGGAAACTTTGGAATCACATGATAGGATATAATATAGCTACTGGTATATTATTTAAGTTGTTCTTTTATGCCAAACATTTATCACAATTAACAACCCTTTTTCAATTTGGTGAAGAACTCGTTTGTAATTTAACTGGAATAATAATTTTACACATCAATATTTGGCTATTGTTAATAAACGAGTTTGTACCGATTTTTCTTACGAAATACTATCTAGTGGTACAAAGAAATATTGCATCAAAAAATCATGTGAATTTATGACAAAACATTCCTCAAAGACATTAACTTATATTTTTTGTGACGATACATTATTGAATAACATACCTACTCTATATGAGGTTTTCAATGCACTGCCACCTATTATATCTATTGTGTTTTATAAGCAATCTAAAGTTCAGCAATGAAAAAACTAGACATATGACGAATACAACAAAAGGAAACGTAACACCTACGAAAATATGAAGATAATATAATATATATGTTATTGTCGTTAAGTAAAAATGAAAATGATACAATATCGATATATAATAATAGATTTTTCGTGTTTTATTATAAGATTGTCAATAATATAATACACCATTGACTGAAAGCTAAAGACACTTAATGGGATATGGGGGAGGTGAAATTCTATATATTATTTAATGTATCTATCTTTTACAATAAGTCGTTCAATATTTATTTATCTATTATACATGTTGCTGAGAGTGGAACCATATTCTTTACTGGTGACACCATGCCTTTAAAAATATACTTCGTTAAACGGCGCCAAATAAATCATCCCACATGTACACATACATAAATATAAGCGCACGTCGTATTAAAACATACTAAATAATTGGGAACTTAATTACTCGTAAACGAGTTGATGGTATTAGTATATATTCGAATACAACAGAAATAACTGAGATGCCAGGGTGGTATACATAAAAGGATGGATCTATATTTTTAGATTAGCGTTTTCGTGTTCTTATCACATATTATGAAAAAATTAGTTATTTGAGTTCATCGGTAGCCTGGAGGTAGAATCTCGGCCTCGTGAACAAAGGGTCCGTGGTTCGATACCAGGTGCCGGCAAAACTCCCCTTTCACGACACAAGCTTTTGGTAGCTTACTGTGAAAGGTGTATAAGGTTGTATTTGGGTTTATAACAAAAACCCAGATAGGTATATCTTTTTTTAAAAAAAAATCTAGCTTTATGGGTATTTTGTTAAAAACCTTAAGGCAAAATTTCCGGGGTGAAAAAAAGTGGGTGAAATGTACATGATACAAATAATTTTGTGTGGGCTTTTGGAAAAATTCTCTTTGTGTAAAGGAAGATTAACAGTTCCTAGTAAATAGAATGAAATATAAAGCTTAGGTAGATAACCTATGTATTATATTTATATTGGAGATAACATGTGATATAACCGGCAGGTGGCCAATTAAAAATTACAAAAAAATTATATTTATCGTTTTTGAAAAGGTAGAACGGAGAAAGTCTTCAACAAAAGCTTCTTCCATTAAAATTGATCTACTAATTTGATTGTTATTATTTGAGTAAGCAAAGGAGAAAATAAATATTATATATTGCGTTGGGGTGGAATGCTTTTAACTCTAATTATGCGAAAATCTCCATTACATTTGTAATTACATGATGTATGTATTATTATATTAAATTAAATTATTTACTGAGGTACGCCACCCATTCGGGAAACCTTGTTTTTAATTGGCACCAATTCTATTCGCTGTGTCCGTGTTAAGGCTGTAGAATTCCATAATCAATTTTTTTTTCTACTATGTCTTTCACAATAAAAAATAGTAGGTATAGTAGAAAAAAAATGTTTTTTTAATTTCAGGATTTTATATGTTTACTACACGTAGCTTGTGGGAGCTGCCGTGATGGTAAATATTTTAACATCTAGACATTTTCTTTATTTTATTTTACATGAGTTAAATCACTTTACTTTTCGGTTAAGTAAATGCTTGACTTGACTTTAATAAATAGGTCTCCCCTTCTTATCTGTAATTTTTACAGTGTCTTATTTTTTTAAAAAAAAGATATATCTGGGTTTTGTTGTTAACCCAAATATAACCTTATACACCTTTCACAGTAAGCTACTAAAAGCTTGTGTCGCGAAAGGGGAGTTTGCCGGCACTTATAAAAGGTTGGAATTATTAAAACCTTTTTAGTAATACTCACTAGAAAGTAAATTTATAGGTTCATTCATGCATACCATCACATCACTAAATGTTGGGTAGTCAACAGACCAACAATAATTATAATTATGTACTTATAGGAATACAAAAATTCCTGTGGTTTCAGCTGAAAATATGGGCACTGGATCATTTTATAAAATTAAAAAGTAAGAGTATAAGTTTAATTAACATTCTTGATAAAGAAACGTGAACAAAGTTTTGTCAGTATTTAACCAAACATTTACGGTAGTACATTTTAAATAAAAATGAGTTAATTTCTACGTTATTAATTTCTACTTTACTCTATGAAATGCCCGTTATTCTTTTAATGTCCATATTTTGACAATAAAACATAAAGTGCGGAAAAAGAAGCATGAATTTCATATAAAAACTTTAATAAAGGGGATGAGGTTTACACTTGCTATTAAAGGATTTTATTTTGCATAACCGAGAGGCATAAATTTCCTATTCCTTTCTCAGTCAAAGCAATAAGTTTCAAAGTGATGAAAAGAATAACCAAACATTTCAGAGAACTCGTAATAAAAAAGTGGTAATATTCATGCTCGTATTATTGCACGATATAAAAATATTTATAAATACTAACAGTCTTATTCACAAAGAAAATGCATAATTATATAGACCATAACTAAATATGCCTTTCGTTAGTTCTGAGAAAATGAAAACCCCATTCACCAAACAATTTGTTATTCCCTGTTAAATCTTAATCTTTCACTTAAAATTTTAATGTGATGCTGAATTGACGCATCTACTCAATGTAATACAGAAAATTGAAATTTTGTCAAATATGATTAGATTTTTATAAGAAATAATTTTAGCCAGGCGTAAAATTGGAACAATGGTAATGATAAGTTATCATTTAGTCTGGTTTAGCAGTTATTCTTTGTTTTTGAGAAGAAGTATTACTAGCAGTTAATATTATTTGTTATAAAAACATTATAATGTTGGTAGTTTTCTCAGTTCTTTACTGTTATATCTTGCAACGGTAATAAAAAAACTGGCTTTACCCAAACATGCAGTATTTTTACAAGTGCATATTAAACAGAAAAGATTTTGTTTAAGATTAACCAATATATTTTTTTTTTTATTGTTTATTTTGATTTATATTCGAAAATATTATGTTTATGTTCGAAAAAAATAAGACATTTTACATCTTAAATTCAGCGTTGAGGTTTGCCACCCATCCTGAATGTCTTGATTTTATACTGGCACAAAGAGGACAGTTTGTATGTTTCTTACATACAGCTGATCTGCTGGCTACCCCACTTGTGGGATATGCCGTGATGGTATAGTAGTAGTAGTAGTAGTTATTTTGATTTGTTGTGTTATTATGTGTGCCTACACTTGCTCACACCAATTTTACTGTTTTTATTTGATAAGGTTTTTTTTTATTTTTATATACTCTTTAACATAGCATCTGTTAATGTTTATATCTATACTAATTTGTATAATACTGAAATATTTGTTGTTGTTATATTTTATATTGTGCCAACCTTACTATTATAAGGCCAGTGGGCCGTTGATGTATCAATACATAAATAAATAAATGTATTTTTAATGTAAAAAGCAGTTGCCTTCGGAATTTGATATATGATTCTTCGTTTATTATTTATATCTTGTTTAATTAGCTTTATTCAAAATGATATTTCGTATGTTTATTTATTATATACTCTTGAAAAGTGATATTACGCAAATGATTTCCAAATAATACACAAACAAAATTAAAGACCATTCTATAATATTGTAAATAATAGTTTTCTCTTCAGCCTTAAAAAGGTAACCACTAATAATGTGTTAACCAGTAACAATGACATATTCCTTAGAATATTGTTTTGTCGGTTTATCACGTTATTTATCTAATAAAATTTATTTCGTTTGTTTATAAGACATGAAATTTGAATTATCATTGTTATTATCATAACAAAAATGTTACAACATAAGGGAATAAATAATTCTACCTTAATATATAATTTACGGTTGAGAAATTCCAAAACGTGTGCATGTATGTTTTTGGTTGTATAACTAATATTAATACATTGATACACCAAAAAAAGGTTAACTTATGTAAAATTTAATCCACCGTATTTACCTACTATTTATACGCACAGAAAGGAAAGTTTTAATTTATTTTTGTTAGTATAACACATAGTTAAAGTTTTACTACTTTTTTAATAAGTGGGTGCCCTGGCTTCCATCTATGAAGCCATTATCAAATTATAACTTTTGAGTCTGTTCTCTTACATAAATTATTATGATTCTTGTACAGAATAATCGGCAACTCAATCAATAAAGAATGTTTTGATGCTCATTACGTAGATATTTAAAACTATGAATATAGTAAAATTTTAATTATGTAGTTTTAATAATATCGACATTGAGAAAACTATTTCGAATGATCAGGCTAATGTAAGAGCAGAAGCTCATGAAAGCCAGCTTACTCATAATAAACTCCCTGAGGAGGTATTAAATATTAGTGTTTTATTTTTATTCATAATGTTACGCATTAAATTAAAATACGTTCAAAAAACGCATTTTTAATATTTTTAAAAATTTTAAATTCCCGTTCACTGTACTTACGTAAATTTTTCAAGACAAGCCTTTTTAGGTTGGGATAATAAGTTTTGCTGATTTAGATAATATAAAACTTTCATAATATTTATGGGAAAATACTTATATTTTGTTTTATCAATTAATTTTTCTCCCCAAGGGTTGTAAATGTTAATCTGAAACGATTTGAGTTATGAGTACTTTGGCTTCGTACGGATTAATGGCGAATAAAAGTGTACAGAAAACTACAAAAGGTATTTTCTAACGAATGAGTTAAACCTCTAGAGTACGTTACAGATACAAATAAAAGAAAGTTACCGATGGTCAGATAAAAGGCTTGGGAATAGTGCTAGAGTAAAAGTATGAAGATAATGGAATTTAACTACATAACTAGACGTATGAACTATATAAATATTCTAGGTATATTAATACACTGAATTACTTACACACGAATAGGTACGGAACAAAATAAAAGAAAAATATAATTATTTATCTGTCTTTCTACAATATCACGCCATCTTGCACAACTGTGGTAGCCAGTAGACTAGACGCACATAGTAAAAATGACAGTCGGCTGTTTGTGCTGCCAGTAAAAAATAAGAGATTCGGGATGACTTATTGTAAAATAATTATTACAATAATTGATGAAATTGCATGTTGTTTATTATTTATATATTTATTTATTTAAAATATAATAAAATATACGGTATAATTGTCTGTGTAAAAGTATGTACTACTTGCTTCAATGAACCCATATATTCGTATGTATTACTAAAAAAATGTGTGTTTTATAATATCTCTGTTCTATTGTTACATATTATGTAGCTATAACAAATTATTATGATTACTGCAACTATACCATCACGGCATATCCCACAGGTGGGTGTAGCCAACAGACCAACCGCAGGTAGATAATAAACGTGCAAGCTGTCCTCTCCGTGTCATGAAAAAAAAATAAGCCATTCAGGATGGGTGCTCATCACTGAAATAAAGATGTAAAATGTATTTTTTTATTAATACCTGACATTTACAGGACACTCGAAAACTTACGTAAAAGAGTGAGAGACATATTCTACGCCGGGTGGTCCACAGAACAAATTAAGAAAATGAATATTAATTAGGTGTAATCAAAGTTTTCATTAAAGAGAAATACTTAAGAAAATTTATTTTATCAATAACAATATTTTGAATAGGAATAAATTCAGCATTCCCTAAACACTTCGTTAATGGACAGAGGAATGAAAAGGACGGAATAAATAATTATACTTTATAGCGAATTGATGGGCGATTTCCGTGGGCAATTATCCAATATTATGTATTGTTTATCCCTAATTTGAAGCAACTGATAATTGCTTAAATAATTTATAATTATGTTTCATAAATCAATAAATCACTTTATTATCTATTTTGATTAAGCAACCATCTACCTAATAAAATAAGTGTAATTAATTTTAAAACAGAAATTATAATTTATTTGATGATTCTCCACCTAATGATTTTCATTTTACTTAAATATTTTACAATTATCATAATTCATTCGGTGCGTATTACTTATTATAACTATTAATTTATTTGCGTGACGAAACAATCTCTTTAAAAAAATTACCTTAATGCACAATAAAGTAAATAAATAAAAGTTCAAATAATGCGTATTCAGTCAGATGTCTTGTAATAGTTTTAATATGGTGATCATGGCATTGTTAATTTATTTTGAAATCTAAATAATATATTCGGCAATTTATGTAAATTAATAATTAATATGGAGCTCTCATCAAACATTCTTAGTTGCGAGACATGTTTTCTTTATGTCTTCTAGTACCTATTAGGCGATGAGGCATGACCCCAATCCTGAATATCGTATTTTTGGTACAGAGAGGACAGCTTGCATGCTTGCATGCGGCTGGTCTGCTGGCTACCCGGCTTGTAGGATATATCTTGATGTTAAGTAAGTAGAAATTACACCAACATGTCATGTATGTACACCAAAATGACATTTTATTAAAATTTTCATTGTCAGAAATTAAGCGCCAGTGTCTTTAACATTTTTTTTCCATTTTTTATTCTCTTAAATTATGCCTATATAGGTAGATAATTCTTTTTCAAAAAGCATGAATAATTATTTAACCGTTTATAAAGCAACAACGGTTAGATGAAAGTTCAATTTATATTCACTTGCTTTTTTTTAATGGGAAATGTTTAAATCGACGACTTTTCGTCATTAATTTTATAAAAAATAAATTAGGTTTTGTCAAACTTTATATACATTTTTATGTAAAAATTGAAAAAAACTTTTGATAACGCCAATTACTTTTGTCATAGTTGAAAGTTGACTAAAGGAAAAATCGCTGATTTTTTAAAATGCTTGAATCAGTTCGTTGATATGTAAGTTGTTTGTATGTCCTCTATGGAAAATGATTCACAGGATAAGTTTAATTTCATCAAAATGTCTTTTATTACATGAATTTGACATGAATGGTCAACTGTTTTAGACAAGTTGTATAACGTTAAATTTGTTTGATAAAACGACTTTCTAGTATGTGATGGTCCTATCCTATCTCTTCACATTTTTTCAACACTCTTAGGTACTGATAAATTTTTTATTGGTGATTCTAATACATTTTAATTTTTGTGACATCAACAATTATTACTAGTGAGTCCAAGCTCAGTTGCTAGTCCAATATATACTCGTATTTCAAAACTTAAATTTACAGTGACGTCACAACTTTGATGGCCCCATCAGTTTCAGGCAATTAACTACCAGAGGAATGAACCTACCTTTTTATTATTACATCGGTACACTCTGATTTAGTACAATATTAAGATTAATGATCTTACTTACGCTCTGTACTATAACCATTGTGTGAGAGAGAGAGGCCTTATTAGGAAAATTAATGCCTGTAAAGTAGATGGGTACCATATTATATCGTCATCCAGGTAAAAAGTTAATGACTTGAATATTATTGAGCAGGATATCTTAATTACTTTGTTATCCTACCTGTTTTTAAAGAAATACGATGATCGGAGTAAAAAGGATTACTGTGATTGAAGTATTGACATTCAAGCTTTCTCTCCTTTCTTTCTATGTATCTGCGTACACCGATACGGCATTTCCTAAACGTATGTGCAGTAGTCAATGGGCTAACAGATTTTTTTTATTATAAGATGATCTCTGTCTTTATCTATCTTTCTATACCATCACGACATATCCCACAAGTGAGGTATTATTAGTAGAACAATAATTGCAGTAATTAACAACAAACGCAAACATTATATTAATAACAAATATGCATGTCTTCTCTGTGCCAATAGAAATAAAGACATATTTAAAGTATTGGTACACAAGTAGTAGAATTCAATAATTAGATGAATTCAAACAAACGTTTAATTCTACTATAGCGTCACTTTTTCTATAGTAGGAAGAAACGCTTGTTTCAATTTACACAAGAAATAAACATTCAGGATTCAGGATTGGTGGAAAAAAGACATTTAGGATTGGTGGCATATCTCATTGTCTTTTACGGTAATCAATACACATCACCGAAATATTAATTTTCAAGGTATATTTAGCCATTTTTTAATATAAATAAAACATATTTTTAAAATAAACGCTTTGTACCTAGTTCGTATTTTAAAAAAATCTGTAAATACTGGTTACCCAATTAAATAATACAAAAAAACATGCAGATTTAAATAGAAATTTGAAACTTGTTACGGTGGAATTGTTGTAATTTGAATTTTAATTAGAAAACAAATGGAAAAATATATGGAGCATACGAATTAATGAGAGAACTAAATAGTTTTCTCAATGGACATTTTTAAATTCTACAAACCTCCTGATAATACATAAAAAAGTATTTGGTACTAAAAGCATATTATTCCAAATCAAAAACTAATTTTTCATATATGTAGCAATATGCTGACATATAAATAAACAACGAATTAAAAAATATATATTATTACCTCATTTTTAGTAGAACTTATGTGTGTTAGTACTTCTAAAGTTTACGTTTCCATTGAACAAAAATAATGTATTAATTATTGTTAGGCATTAAATTACCTCGTGAAGAATCCGGTAAAGGGTAGGTCTCGTAAGAAAAGGCAGTTTTTCGTAAAACATCTCGCACATGATATTTAATATATTCAGTTATTGGTACGAAGAGGAACAATTTCATGCTTAAAACGTACTACTAGTTCACTGGATACCCTTCTTCGAGGAAATGCCACGAAAAAATGGAATAATTGAATCCTAAACCTTAGATGTTTTTAAAAACACCAAATTGTTTCTGTTTTTACGAACCTACCATAAACAGACAAAATACGAAACCCTGTATTACATTCTATGAAGTTCACATAATTATTAGACAAAATACTGGCAATGACGTTATATTACTAAGGCTTTTGATTGTACATAGTATTTTCGAGTTTCCAATTACATAGATATTATATCTAGTAATTGTGGTCCTTAAAGCCTGATACATTTGTGTGTACATATACATAGGTATAAGGAGGTCTGAAGAACAATACAATGAATATCTTGCCTCTTATTATTTCGTAATGAACACATTTGTATTACAAGGAGTTACATTAATAAATTAAGAAGCAAATACTCTATTTCGGGTTCCATACATACTTTCATACATTATACATACAACCTATATACCTATTCGTTTTACAAATTTCCCTATGGTACATTGAAAAATTCAACTTTGACACTAAGCTCATTTGGTGATAAATAAAAATTCATTTTGTGTAGGCTTCAATTGTTGTTGTTTGGCCCAGTTTCTTTTATTTGAATGGAATCATTCTCCAAACATGTCTTTTCTAACTTGTTTTGGATTATAAGTTAAGCGTTTCTTACAAAAAACACTCATAGTTAAAAAAAACTGTAAAAAGTATATCTAAATATACTCGTATATCACCAACGGCGTAGCAAACAATTCTAATTATCCTTTAATGCGATACCGAGGGAAGTTTTATTAAACAGTAGGGTAACAAAGTAAACAGAAAAGTTTTGCATAATAATATGCGAAACTATCTTCTATGCTCCACGTAACAAAACGATTTGTAAATTTATGATTACAATATACAGAATCTCTTGTTAATATATAATATTTTCGATTGACCGACTTCTGAGATCTTATTTCTTGAGACTGTTTACTTATTGTGGACTGATTTCCACTATTGCCAGCCAATTTAATGGACTGAACTTCAAAATAACTTCAAACTCATAATATATAGCGGATAATCATCATCATCATCGCCCTCAACGCTCCTCTCGGGAGCACAGGGCAGAAACCAGCCTCCTCCATTCAGAGCGTCTCTGCGCTAATTGCGTCACCTCTTTCCACGACATTCTTTGCGCTCTGATATCGTTGTCATAGGAACGGTGTATTGTGAAAGAGGGACGCCCGAGCTGCGGATAATACTTTTATTTTATTTATTTATTTATCTATTCTTCACGGTACGTTGGGTCACGAGCAAGTTAACACAGAAAATGCATTTATTCATTATTCTAACATTTTGTCAAGTTTTTCAAAGTTTAAGGCATACGTTAAAATAATAAATTTACGTTTTTTTTTATTTTATTTTATTTGGTGAAGTGAGATGCGATGACCCTTTGTATCTCAAGACTTCTGGCTACACCCAACGCGATATTTTATCAAATTTATTTAATATTTGTGCTATTAAATAACCCTTATTACCTTTTACATACAATTATGCACGATCAATATTATTTGTTTGAGATTATTAAAAATGATTTGTATTCAATGTATTTGGTACCTACTCGTATGAAAAGTACTACGAGTCACGTTATAATATTAATATACTATATACGTATAGGTATTCGTCACCGATTTGTAATTTCTTTACTTTACCTGATGATGAGAGCGGAAGATCTTGAAAGCCGGCTCGCGTCCAATAAAGTCACAGTGGATATATTAAAGATGCGTTGTTTTATTTATAATTAATTCAACATTCAACAACTTCCACCAAGAACCATCGGTTGAAAAATATCAACTTCATTTTGTTTTTTTTTCATAGAAATCATTGCTCAATTTCTTCATTTTCTCACTAAGTATAATAAAAGTGCATGATAACCTTTCTTTGCCACAGCATGCTCTAATTGTCATTCCCATTTGATTTTCTATTACTCCCGTAGTTTCTATAAACAACAAGATGCAATCCACTTTAGAATCACATGTTTGCATACTAAACAACGTTTGAGACTAAAAGCAAGCAATTTCAAATGCGATTTTGTTAAACAAATATGTTGTTATTTGTTTTATTATGTATATTCTTATAAATGCATAAAGTCTAGGTATGTAAATAAAATAATTTACTATAAAATATATTTTATATGAAAAATTGGGGAAGAGAAGTAAGATTATATTACAGTTTATTGAACCTAGATTATTTGGTGTTGTCGAAAACTGATAAGGAAAAAAAAATTAACCAAACTTTGTACTACTGTTACTACTTAAGCATCACGGCATATCCCAAAAATGGGGTGACCAGCAGATTAGCTGCTAAAATTTCATCGAAAAACACATCTGATATAATTGTGTTTCATTGAGTGCCTTCGATCATAAGATATCATAAATTAATTGTCAAATAAGTACTGTTGATACTGTTTTAGATGTTTTCAAACTGAATTGATTTTTTGCTGTCGATGAATCATTTTGAATATTTTAATAATAATTAAATTCATAATAATAATGTATAATACGTATAATAATAATCATAATCTAAATATTTTAATATTCTTCAATAGACATTCTTTGATAATAATAACGTTTTGTGCAGAACTATCCAGTAAATAAAATCCATGAAAAGTGGTAATAAAATTAGTCTATCTATGAAATCGGTACAAAATACTTGAATTTTGGTGGAATTTTTTTTAGATATTGCAATTCGTAAAACATCAGGAAATAGATATTTCACATTTCTAGTTCAGAGATGAGGTATGCCACCCATCCAGAACGTCTTAAATTTGATTAGTACGAAGAGGACGACTTGAGTGTATATTAAATGTAGTCCACTGGCTATGACACTTATTGAATGTTTTGATGGTGTAGAATGTAGATAGAGATGTAGATAAATAGATATTGCAGATACAGTAAAATGTAACTAGAATTTCTTATGAAACATTTCACATGCGGGTCATTACATTTGGTAATTCATAAAATATTAAGAACAATTTATTTTGTAATGATTTAATAACAAGAAAATAAATTTGTTTTTACCTATTCGTGTATCACTTAAGTTTTGAAAATGGTATGGACCAGAAAACAAAAACATTGAAATAAAATATCTTGTAGAAAATTTTGTGACAGCCTTCTAATATTCTTAAGAAAATTGAAGCAAAAGAGATGGTCAAAATGATAATAAAAATTTGTATTCACAAAATTCTCAGATCGGATACTTTCGAATATGTCAGGATGGTAAAGTATATAATTATATTCGAATAATGGTATCGTGTGTCAAAATGAAAAATTTATGAGTGTTTCTCATCAGATTTCAAAGGGAATAATTATGTAGTGTCTTGTTGGAGAACTTATTACAATCCAAATACAGCAGTCGGATAGTTACTCATAAATAAATTGTTTAAAACATCTTTAAAAAAATATTTTATCTAGGAGATAAATTACATTCTGTTTTTAAAGCTTTATCTACAGGGAATTCACAGAAAGCGGATTATATTCTGTAAAAATTTTAAGTTTGTATTTAAGAAATAAAATTTCATAATTCATTTATAAGCTACATGAAATACTTAAGATTAAATTCAAAACTTATAAATACTTACATTGTTTTTGAAGTAAATTATTGAAAACCTCGTGATGTTGCAATATTGAGACATTTAATACCTGTTCGATATCGTTTCTCGAATATCTATTTAATACGTACATCTATCGCTTTCATTTCCTCAGTTATATCCTGTCCGATACTGGACCATATGAATTATAGATCAGATCCACGGATTCATTAAGCTTTCTGCTGTTTATATAGAAATATATAGATAGTGAAAGCTCTTTACTGGTTTCAGTGTTTTCATTACTAGTTCTGTTTTAATCGATGCGATAATGTGCACTCCCCTTCAATAAAATCCAGGTGCTAAATCTATAAAAATGTAAAACGTCAGCTTTTAACCCACTCTATCACCTATCTAGCACGTTTTATTATCAACTTCTATAATGGATAAACCTACCTAGTTACATGCTTTAACTTTATTCTCTTTAGATTCACATAGATAAAAAAAAAACACTTCATTTTGGCAAGTAAACGATAATTGGTTCTGACTTTCACCCCTTACATTCCTATGTACATAATCTACTAACGGAAATCTAATCTAAAAATATCATGGTTGAAGAAGAATCTCTATTTTTATATTAAATGTTTATTTATTTTTCTTCTAATTTAGGTTTATAAAGTTCTTCTTGGAACCATGGTTCGGAAAAAGTATCATCCATTTAAAGAGTATATCAATAATTGAATAACGCTGTTTCTTTCTTTTCAAGAAGTAAATCAATCATTCGGGCAAATGTAAAAAAACACACTTAAAATAAGAACGTTTTCGTAGAAAAATAAAAACAGAGATAAAAACATATACCTACCATAAAAGTGTCTGCAGGCAATAGTTTATTTTGTTATGGTAAATCTTTTAAAAATATGAATTAAAACAATCTGATTAAATATTTAATTTTTAGTTATATACCGCAGGCAAAAGCGTTTCAACATGCAGTTTTTATGTTGTATAAAAAACATATCTTTGTGTATGTTAAAAAAACGTTTTATATCATTGCTTTAGTCCTTGTTCACAAAGTGGTTTTTAAAAGCATTGTTATTTATAATTTTAAAAATACACACACGACTATTAACATGAAAACAAATCAAATTATTTTAGCTGTTCTAACTTCACCGCATTCTTTCATAATAACAGCTGTTAAAAGCTTATACATATTAAAACAGATTTGTGAATTTAAACGCCGCATTTTGAGCAGTTAGAAAAGAAATTTTAATAATTTATTTTGCAAAATATATAAAAAAATCTTCATAACATAATATCTATGTGGTATTATTATTAGCCATCAATATTCAAAGCAAAAGTTGTTGATATGAATGTTATGTCAATCGAATAATTTCGGATAAAAATTATTACTATTTCCAGATATAAAAAGTCGCTTAGGAAGATTGCTCCCTATTCCTTAACGGGACATTCTCCTTTGAAAAAAGTTTTTTCGTAAAATACATAATATATTTGTTAAATACTTATTCATTCATCATACAGAATGAGAGACAATACAATATATAAATTTCGTAAAATTTACTGATTTGTGAACCTCCTTAATGAAACCAAGGATTACTTGTTTTTAAATGTATAATAAATGCATTATCGTTCATTGAAAATTTTGCCAAACATGGGAAAAAGTCTGGCCAATGACTACAATACGTAGACAACAAATTGTTTTTATTAATACGTTTGATGGATGTCTTTGAAATACATCATTATCCACTTACATTTTAAATGCGCCCATCTACTTATGCATGTAGTTGTAAAATAGATTTTTTTTCTATAAAAGAAATCGCGTTATTTCGCTATTTCTGCATCACATCATCTCGAGAGGAATTAATCTGTCTGTCTCAAAAGGACGACATACAAAAATATTTAGTTCTCTACTTTACATTTATTTTCATAATTTAAATCCTAACATACGGGATAACATATACAACAGGAATATTAAAACGTTTGTTCCCATTTTCATAGTTTTCACTTTCAGCGAGTTTTATAGTTCTGGATATCTAATCTTCGTTGAAAGGTATTTGTTCAGAGTACTTTCTGCTTAGTGACTAGGTAGTGAAAATAAATGTCAGTAAAAATATCGGAATATTTCCCGTGAGTGTATTCTCCGGATACAAGTTCAGTTTAATATACGTAAAGAAATGCAAACTGACCATTTCAAAGGAAAAAATGTTCATAATGTTTATATTTTAAATATAATTAGACCTTTAATTTTTCACATATTAAAAACTAGCGATTTCGAGTTTCCTATTCAGCATGTTAAGTGAATCGCTCGAAGTTACGAAGTCACAATTTAATAAAAAGGCAATTTAAAATTCGTGAACATTCAATACACCTACGTACAGTATATCGTCGTGTTTTTCCGTATAGTATTGAAAATCGACCTCTAACTCAAATCTTCACACTATCCATTTTGAGCAGACTGCACTCCCTACAATCACCACCAGCCACCTGTTATAGTCGTAATGGTAAATCAATAATATGTTGATCCATATAATATTTATTTTGTTAGTAAAATAAAATCGTATTAATCCATAATGTAACATTAATAGATATTCAATACACGTTTTACGTTTTCAAAGTTTGACTTAGTTGTAATGAACAACACAAGACACGTGTTAATTTGTAAGTGAAATAATTCAACCTAATTACTGCCTTCCAGATATTATCTCCCATTCATCTATTTTATTTGTATAAATCAATATACGAAATTGAATAGAAATATATGAATTTTATTCAAAAATCAAATGCCACTTTCCCTTTGACCTTTTGCATATCCTTAAAATGAAATATTTGCATTGATAAACATTGTAAGGAATTTATTAACAATATTATTTTATAGTCTCAAAAAAATAATGACAGCATATTTTTCTGGAAAATCTCGTCAAGTAAAGCCTCAACACTCAATCCTTTTGTTGTATTCGCAAAATGGGCAATTTTGTTTTCAGGAAGAACCGATGTTTAAACACAGGAAATTAAAATGGTAAACTGGATTCTATTACTTTCTTTCTATGAGAGTAGAATCAGGACGTGCCTAAATTTTGAATTATAATCCGGGCATTGTGAATCATAATATTCAAAAGATTTTTTCTTTATCATGTAATTTTTTATAGCGAAATAAAAGTTAAGCATCAAAATAAAACATTTTTTTCGTTATTGGAATGAAAATTCGTATTAACCTCACATTTTTCATAAATGTATCGTCGGTGGATCCATGAAGCCTCGCATGTGTCAATTTTTTCGAAAATGAGATGTCAATATCAAATCATTCATTTCATTGAGCTGCATCTACCGATGAAACAACATTTACGCTGAGATACCCATGGAAAATGTTATTGAGAAAAAATATCTTACGTGCTGCTTTTTCTTAAAAAAATATTCTATAAAACTATTCAAATCATGCCTATATACATATATACTAAATAATTTCTAAGATTCTTCCCACGTTAAGAATAAGACACATTGGAAATGTCATCCAGCAAAACATTTTTTATCTCTTGTAAAATATTCATAAATGCACATAGGAGATTTCATGAATTCACCGACGATGTATTAAAATTAATCTTCCCTTCATATCTGTTTAGTTATTTGATTTTTAGAACGGTATATGTAGGTTCAATTGAGCAACAAATATTTTTTAAACTAGTTCGGAAAAATTTTGACAAAAGTTTTCGCCAAGTTAGAAGACAGGTATGCAACATAGGGTTGAGTAGCCTTAACATTCTCGATATCTTTATTTTTGTAACATTAATGAAGTAGGTATATTGTAGAATAGTTGAATTTATTCCTAAATAATTTGGATCCTCAGAAAATTTCATCATAATCAATAAATATTCACAAGCAGAGCAAACAATTAATTTTATATTAAGATGTTTTGAAACTTTTCAGTTAAATTCTAGCTCAGGATGAAGATGAATAGTTTTGATTTAATTTTCCCAGCGAAAGAAATCTTTTGAGTTGGTTTGGTTAATTTAATTTGTAGATAGGTACTAGTTTATTCTCAAAATACAAAATTGTTTGAACTAGATCTTATGTTTTTGAATTGTTGTTGTATGTATCAGATTCATAGATTTAACTGCTTTTACAAAAACTTGCTGCGAGATTTCTGGGTGAATATTTCAAGGAATATTAAATTTATTTATTGTACTTATGAAGATCTTTTGGCAAAAAACATTTTGGTAAATAAAAAATACGAGTAGGTACATTATACTATTAATGTACAACTTTCAAATTAATTCAGTTGTGAACTCATGTACATTGAAGTTTTATAATATATTCTGATACTCATATATAGATATAATGATTTTTATGGGCCAGATATTTAACAAATATCACTTAAATCCTCTAAAAATAACCTTTTCAACTCTTAAAGTTAAACTTTCTTGATAATAAACGATACCTGATATACCTACTTTTTGTATATTTATGAGTTTTGGTATATAATAAATTTTCTTTTCCAGTTTGACTTACTTGAAAATCATTTAATTTCTCTCTCAGAAAATATTGAGAATTTTGTATGATAATCTCCCACGAAATTTAGTGTACATACCTGCATACCATTTTTATTTATCTCCCAGCAAAAACAGCATAGGTAATTAAGTTTTTAAAACATATTATATCAAAGACTACATTTATATAAATGATCGAAGGATGAGTTAAAGTTTGTTGGTTAAGTTAATTATACATTTAAGGTAGTTATTATACAGTTGTCCATTACGTGCTTTTGGGATTTATTTACGACAAAGAAATTGCGTCATTATTATTTTCTCTTTTTTCTACGTCTTACACAGAACTTCCTAAAAACGTATTCTATAATAGTATCTAATGTAATTAGCGTGGATTATTATCGACTAGATCATGTTGACCAAAGTACTCTGAAGTTTTATCCCATCTCCTGTCTCAAAGTCTACAACATACTTATACATATTTATACTTGTGTTGATTAATTTTCCAAACTAGAATCGTGACAAGTGGACTTTCACTATACAGTCACTGATCCGTATAAAACTTTTGACTACAATAATCTAGTTATTTAGGAAGACAACGTGTAAACATTTACTTTGATAAACACGTGAATTAAATTCTAATGAAATAATAGCAAACTTTTTACTTTTTTGGCTCTAGAACCATTGTCATATGTATACTTACTATTGCCTATCCATTTAATTATTTAATGTAGAAACATTGGTTATAACATCAATCATTACAAGGTATCACAAAATTAGTAGTTATCCAATTCAATGAACAGAGGGCGAATTTATCATTAGATTCCGATATCTTTTACACATGACACCTACATATAGTCTTATTATGTAAATAAAATTGACAAAGAGAATATTTTCGCTGCACATAATATATTATTATTTTTATTATTACTTATTTATTTATTTTATTCTTCACTGTACATTGGTTACAATATTACAAAATAAAACAGTGTCATATAAATATCAGTTATCCAATTCAATGTACAGAGGGCGAGTTTATTGCTAAGATGCGATGTCTTCCATATATAAGCCGGTTATTCAAAATGAGAGGGATGTTTAATTTAAGATCGTCGTCCTAATTATAAATGCAATGATTTGTTTAATTATAATAAATGCTCCGCGACAAAAAGTTTCCATATGCATTCTTGATCAAAAATCTTTAAAAATATCATTTTTAAAAATATTTCTTTGAGTTTCAAATAATATACTTTCCTAATTTTATAAGGATTTGCCTCTTTCATGATTTTAATGACCGAAAAATCATAATACAACAGCCAGATTAAGACTATCAGGGCCGCGTCTGGAGGGCTCACATGATTAAGGGTAGGAAATTATTTATCAACTCAGTATCTGTATAGGATTTGCGTAAAATCTAAGCTTTGACTCCAGAATTAAAGTACGAGTATGTCTTAACATATCATGAGATTAGATTAAGACATGCTATTATATTTTAGAGAACATGTTTCTTAGAGAACTTGACTAACAATTATATTATTTACTTCATATACACGTATATGAATCTCGAGGGTTCCGTGTAATATTTCACGTCCAAAAGTGTTTAGTTAAACAATATATATGTTGTAGTTTTGTTCCCAATTAATATGATGAAGGATTTACAAGTTAACTTACGGAACGTGTTCATCTTAGATGTCCCCTAGAGATCAATTGTTAATTTAATATACAAATGCTTATTAGTTGTAATAACTTCATTGTTCAAATAATTAACCAATACCTTAAGTCGATGATCTTGATGTAGGTACACATTTTATGTAAGTATGTATATATTTGATATTAATTAAATGGTCATAAAAAATCCAACTGTGTAATACTTTATAGAAACTAAGGTTTGAATAACCCGACTAAGACATAAGGCATAATAATAATTGATTTTATTATTACGCTTTGTAACTTTGTAGTTTATACAAAATGATAATTATGCAAAAAGAAAATGTAATTTCTCTGTAACTTACGTTAAAAGTACTCATTAGCTAAGTTCTTTCAGATTTAGATTCCTTCTAACATTTTATTACGTCTCTCATGAGAATAGAAAGATCCTTCTCTATTGAGAGCAATTCTGTATCGATTCTGTACTTTCATGGCTCGAGATTGAAATCGGATTTATACATTTGTAGTAAAATGTCAGCAGAACCCAAACTCTAACTGAAATTTTCTGTTTTCAATACAAACATCGAACTTCTCTCCTATTTATCCATACGGTTGTGTCACCTCTTTGATATAAGACATCGTTGTCATTCGAATAGTTTATCAAGAAAGAAATTCTAAAGAAGCTTGTTGACGAAAAACAGGATTCATTCATATAATCCTATGAAAATATTAATGACTCAAAACACCAATGTTTGATTAGATAAGTAGGGAAGGTAATAATAAATACTATGTTTTAGGTATTTAGGGGTTACATTATCAATATGGTAGAAATCTAATATATCTAGATTATAAAATATAGAAAGAGACAAGAAACAAACATTAATGTTTCACAGTTGACGTGTTTTGCTTGTTATAGTATGTGGTCACAATGTAATCCTATTAGTCAAGCAAAGAAGTGACACTTAAATTAAAGCTACAAATTGATGCAACGAAGGATTATATACAAAAGCTCTAATCTAGACGAAAAATTAATTTATACTTTCCTGCTTCAAAAATAAAATAAATTAATTTTATAAGAGGTCACTTTCCACGAAAGGTATTTAATAGAAAAATCTACATTAATTTATTATTTATTTTGTTTAAAATCCATTTCCCATTGTTAGAGTTGTTTAAAAAGTAATTAAAAGAAATAAGATTACCTTAAATAGAATGATGAGAAATTTAAACAGAAAATTCAAATATCAGTTCATTGTCGAATTTAGAAAAAAATGTGAAATACATTTTTAATTATTCATGAGCAATGATTAAAATGTTTTGGATTATTTTTTTGTGGAATGGTATTTGTAAAACAAATTTATTGTCCTTTATAAATAAGCTCGCAGTTTTGAAAATCACCAGTGATCTGACTTTAATAAGTCATTTCATTTTTCGAATGTCCTATAAAAGGTAGATGTTAAAAAAAATAGAGACATTTTATATTTAAAATTTTGCGATCAGGTTTGCCACCCATTTTGAATGTTTTGTGTTTTTTTGGCACGAAAAGTACAGTTTGCATGTTTATATTTATCTATGTTTATTTATGTTTATTATATGCAGCTGGTCTGCTGGCCACCCCGCTTGTGGGATATACCGTGATGGTATGGTAGGTAGAAATTGTAGCAAAAAGTATTATTGTTTGTAATTTTTGTTCTGCAGAAATTCGCAGACTTAACTTACATATTTAGAAACGATATTCAAATTAACAAACCACTAAAATCTCAATATAATTTTCGTATTGACAAGAATTTAGTATAATAATAATTATTAGCAGGTACCATACAACCTACGTAGGTACTACGTGCAATAATCAACGCAGAAAATAATTATTATTATTTCCTCCATTTTCTTTCCCTTTATTTGGTTTCCCCTAAATCAAACATTATTTATGATTTGTTTGTATTTACTTATTAGAAGGGAATTGGTCACTCCAATTTGTCAAACAACCAATCACGTGTACACAATCCAGAACATCTGATGTTTGATTGAATCAAAGAAATACATTTTTATATAATATGTACCTACGTATTGAGTTCAGAGTAAATGATTTTGTGAGCAATAATAATCATCACAATATTGTTTGATATTAAATAACAAAAGTACGAAAATGCTAATAAAACACTTATTTTTCTGATACAAACCCACTTTATTTAGAATAACGTAAATCATTATTTTCTTCAATTTATTTTCAGATTTATATCTACTGCTAGTACTCGTATTATAACTACCATTACTGCATATCCCACAACTGGGGTAACTACTAACAAAATAACTAAGACAAGCTTTTAGCTTACTGTGAAAGGTGTATAAGGTTGTATTTGGGTTTATAACAAAAACCCAGATATATCTTTTTAAAAAAAAAAAAAAAAAAAAAAATCAGAATGGGTGGCAAACCACATCACTGAATTTAAGGTGTAAAATTTCTTTATTTTTAGTTCGAAAAATAGACATCAAAGACAACCTAACACCCTTATAGGATTTAATATGCTTGTGTCAGCAGGAGAATAAATTGAACTCAGAATCTCTCGATTGAATGTCTGAGACTCTATTATCTGGCATTCGATTACTTGAATAGTTTCACTCTATTACGATTTAATTTTCTATTACGGATGTTTGTTTCGCGCGATAAGTAAACAGGCTGTTCCACTTACGGAATATGTCGTAATTGTATATATATATATATTATGTAGATTATTAAATATTATTTATCCAACAATAGTCATTATTTATGAAGATTAGTGTCTCTTCCCCAGTTATGATGATATAGATGTCTAGAAATTATTAGATACTCGTAAAACTATAAAACAAACATTTACAGCTTTTAATTAACAGAGAAGGCGGAAAAGGTGAGGTCTAAAGAAGATTATATTTGAATGTAGATTATCTTTTTAATTTGGTTTGGTAAATGTCACCTCTCTTTTAAGTCATATTTTATACCCTGGATAATTAAACACTTTCATTAATTTGTCTAAATAAGGATTATACTGTATTAAGATTAGCTTTCCCAAGATGACAAAACTTATCTATCTCCCTTTTTCCCTGGCAGATGAGAAGAATTGAAAGAAGGTTTAACTTATTTTACTCACGAATAAATTTTTGCCGTAGGTGTCCATTGGGAATCGTATGTAGCAAGAAAATACTACGCACAATACTATGCTACAAAATCTTTATCTTACAATAAATATTAGTTTACTACTCAGAAATTCTGAATACTTATTACATCATTGAACGTATTACACGAATACTGGCAACACTAGAAATGTACGGTGAAATATTATTTCCACAGAACAGAGAATATTTTCTTTCTTCAGATTGTCTATTACGATGCAAGACCTCTAAAATAACAATATTTTAATAAAAGTCCAGAGAAAAACAAAGCTTTCAAGAATTGCTGGTCCTTTATTTTTATATTCTTTCTAACAACAGCTTTATATTATATTGTTCTATAAAACCTATTTACCTTTGCTTTTGATTATAAAATTAGTAAGTTGAATTTACATTTCAAATCTCAAAATAAATATTGAAACGAAATTAATTCCTCTCATTAAATATTACTTCGTATCGTGCTTTACGATAAATTGGTCTTGAAATTAAACTCTTATTAAACTATTAATAATGTATTTGGGATTGAACTAGGGATAGATCACAGAATCTATTATAGTTATTATTAATTCGTGTCCCTACAACTGTTACATCAAGGATTTCCAACTTATAATTGGCGATTCCCTGATTTTAAACACTATTTCAACTCTTCTTTCGAATTTCTAAGATTTTTTTAATAGTGGCCCCATAAAAGCTAGCAGCTCAAAGTGATTCCAGTTCAATATAATATTTAACTCTCGGAAAACACAAACTTTCTTATGCCAATTTTAATATTTGCCATTGAGCAAAAACTGTGTATTTGATGCAATAAAATATTTATGAAATTCAAGATGTTGACTTAAAAGCACGACATATCTAAAGACTGATCTAGATTTGCAATGGACTCAAAGACAACCTAACACCCTTATAGAATTTAATATGCTTGTGTCAGCAGGAGAATAAATTGAACTCAGAATCTCTCGATTGAATGTCCGAGACTCTATTATCTGACTTTCGATTACTTGAATACTTTCATTCTAATACGATTCAAAAACAGGAGTATCAATAAAAATAATATATTTATCATTCGTTTAGGTTAATTAAGATAAATAAATAGGAACCCTAGGATAAATAATTTAATTCGCTGTTTTTAACAATAAGAAATATATAATGTTCGTACTTAATACCCTTATCGTTATTTACTATTCTTCATTTGACATCCGGAGCGTTACTCTGGGAGAATAATATTTGGAGAATGTTTGTTCTTATATCCGGTATGCCTTTTCAAATATGCAACAGCTAATAATAATAAGAATATATAATGAGAAATCCTCATACGAAATATTGTTATCGTTTTCATTTGATGGAAGTAAGCTGAATCCTATTTGAACAATAATATTATTAATAAGATCAAAGATAATATTGTATTGACTCTCACAATTGCCTGTTAAATTTCAGCCAAGGACGTTTACTCAGAGTCTAAAGTACAGTAACTTTATGTACAAATGTAGGTATATTTACAATTAAAAAAAAATACGTTTTTTTTGTTATTTATTTATTCTTCTTGCACATCATCATTACATAACAGTGTTAACAAAATAATATGAAATTTTAAAACTAGGACGATGTGCAGTGGCGAGATTATCACGTTAGCTTAGAAACAAATTCATTCAAACCAAATTTAATGTAATAACTTATGTATTAAAATGTATGTGTATGCTGGGTGTATTGTATGTGAGTATCGTGATTACATAACATAACACATGATTCATAATTTATTTATCTTAGCATAGGATTAGCTCGATTAAATTTGTGTAAACTGTCCATATGATTGTATGCTATTTGATGTTTGTAATAATGTAATATTGAGTGTGTATATATGTATTTCTTGCCTATAAACTTATTATTATCATCATCTGAAAGAACTAGTGTTAAAGAGCGCGGACTTTCGAGAACTATGTGGTTTGACCACTTGAATCAATTTGTCGACGATGGTTGCGTGTTGAAAAAGAGAATGCATATATGCAAAATTATATGAATATGGAGAAAGCGTGAAAAAAATATTTAAGGATAGATGCTGTTCTGTTTTCTCTCCCTACCCACATGAGATACGGCTTGAGGGTAAAATTTACTATAGTAGAAAAAATGACATCTGTATTCTGTACATCCCATCATGGCGTCTCCCACAAGTGGAGTATCCAGCAGAACAAATCTTCGAACTGAAGATTTATAATGTCTTTAAACGTAGTGTTTTACAAAAAATGACATTACTATGTGCACAAGTTAACTTAAATTTGAAATTTGCTATAAAAAATAAATTAAACAAATAACTTGATAATATATTATCATGAATAAACGCAATTTTCAGAAACCATCATATGAACTTTTTAAACGAAAGATCAAAGCGCAATATAAGTCTTGTCTAATTATTATAACAATTATTACAATTGCGTGAACAATATTAAATTGTACGGAAAATTGTTTTAAATACGCTTGTTAACAGTGTCACCGTATGATGAAATAATTCTTATTATAATTTTTACTTGAAAAGTAGGATTAAAATTTTATCAATGTGAGACGAAGCAACAAAAAATAATGGAAACTTATATTTTTTTTTACTTTTATATATATAACCTACTTGTGTTCTATACGATAAATTCTATACTATACCCTCACGCCGTGTCCCAAGTGGGGTAGGCAGAAAGAACGGAACGCCAAACAGATCTATCTTTACACACTTCCTTCGCTTCCTCCACATTCATACAGTTCCTCATACACGCACGTCGGTTCCTCTTACTCAACACGCGGCCGTCCTTGAGAATTTGATCCACGTGATCAAGCCACGTGGTTCTCGGACGCCCGCGTTTCCTCACACGATAAATTCGATAAATTCGATGTTAATAAAAATTGCAGTTACTAAAACCTGTTCCCAGCACCAATGTGATATTTTTTAATAAAAAAATTACATAAACAATAGGTACTTTAAAAAATAATTAATTAGAAAGACAAAATTACCTACAGGAAAACAAGTTTTTAATATGACTTAGCCACCTGAGCTCAGTTTGAAATTTCAAAGTGTGTGACATTTGATTACGAAAGAACAACATCTTTACATTTTCACAAAACTTAGTTAAAACTTAAAATTCCTATTGAATTAGTTTGTTAAATAAAGAAAGTAAAACTTTTGGCGTAAGTTTTATTTTATCAAAGCTGCTTAAGTTTTCATTAAGTTCCCTATAATTTTCTAATTATTCCCCGATTCCAAATTACAGAGAAAAGTGTCTGAAATGTTTAAATTTAACACCTTCCATGAGTTGATAATTAATACAACATAAAGTCAAGTAAGTTTATAATTAGTATTATTAACGTGTCATATAGTGGGGGGTTAATATAATAAAAGTTTTAGTTTTACACTCGTCAATGACGCATCTTAGCGTTGAAACCGGTAGTGTTTTATAAAAAATATGTGGTGTAGTACATAGTAACTATAACTAAATATTTTAAAAATGATAAAAATACCTATCCACAAGCAAATGTTAAATATAATAACAATAGTTTTATAACTATTTCATTAAAACTTAAATCGAAACAACCTCCTTATAGAGACAAGTCTCGTGTAAAGGAGGGTAGGTATATGTAAGGGTACGTATAAGACATTCATAATAGGTAGTAGGTACACTTCATCGCTAAATTGAAGATGTGAAGTGATTTAATATTTGATGTTTTATTACAGAAAATACCTATGTGTTATTTGCCGAGACTCTACGAAACAAATATTATCTAGTATTAATTTTTGTAAGATAGCAAGTATTGCGATTCTAGGCTAAAACGACATAGGTACCTACGGTAAACCCCCAGTTTGGATTTAAAGAAAGTATGTTGATAGTACAGTGGGTAGGTACCTACAGGAGGTAGAAATGCAATATCCCGCAGGGAGTAAATGGCTATCATTATGTGGAAATGGAAAATGGTGGTTATTCCAAATGATGTTTCAGTTGCGGTTTGTTTATTTGTCTGAAGAGCGTTGCATATTCATTATTACCTATACCGATGTAAGTATCTACGTAGAATGGTAATGTGTCCCGTCTAGTAGATAACTATATACAATCGTTAAAATATAATATTTATATTCATTCTTGCTATAGGTACACGGTTACTTTCGTTGCATTTGGCAATATTATCAATCAAAATTATAAAAAAAAAGCTTTTGTATTGTGTAGGTATTTCGTTTTCCGTGACTTGGTCGATCATCGGGATAGCGTATTGTGAAGGAAAAAAAATATTATCATAAAAATAAAAAATAAAATAATCTTTATTGTACATTTTTAAATGGTAGGTACAAATGGTACCCACAAATGTCGGGTTTATTGCCTGCAGGCAATTTCTACCAACTAACCAGTTTATCTATTCAGACAAAAAAAAACTGAAAATGTATTGATGAAATCATTTCTAATAAAATAGCATGAGATTCAAATTTATCCTAATCATTATTATTCTTATATTTTTATACCATTAAAAAAGTTTCCTCTAACTCATAATATCAACATATAATTTTATTAAAAAAGTTTAAAGTGAAATACCCAACAGGTATACCATAAACAAAGTGTACCCAACAGGTACCTACAATATCTACGAGTAGGTACCTACCTACATACATTTTTTACGTTTGTTTTGCAACTTCTTTGTGTAGGCAAGTGACTGGTTTTCATTTATACATTTCATGCATAATAATAAAGATATTACGAACGTATGTAGATTCAATAGTAAAATGTAAATTGTATTTCCACAAAATGGTGCATATCTCGTATAGAGAGTTTGATTATATTATTTTACCTGTAGGGTGGTCTACTATTTATATACCCACTTAAGGAAAATTGAGTACCTTCTATGCAAACAAGATTTTTAATATATTTTGTTAAAAAAATTTATGTCGAACAAAGTGCCCTTTATTAGTGACTTTTTTATACCAAGAATGTATTTTACTTCTCCACACAGGAGATAAAGCTATGAAAACACTTATTTATACCTAAAAGAATGACGTTTACGATCGTCAAGTCTGAGGAAATGACGCCAAAGAAGAGAACTAAGCCAGCCTGAGTCGATTTATAAGCATCGGACCACTTTTCCTGTTTCCTTTTAATGGGAGTTTGCACAATCTACTGTAAGTGCTGATGAATTGTTTGTTGAGTAATATTCTTAAGAAAACACCTAGTTTAAATGTACCATGAAAATTCTTTAGGCGCCTTCTACATGACTCTTAAAAAAAAATTAGGTAAAAATATTGGGAAACCCGTTCTACTTCGTGATTTTCAGAAAAAGGAAATTTACTTTAAATATAGATAAAATCGACTCTCAACGATTTGCAGACAGCGCGTTTTACAATATTTCGGGCACAATGCAAGAAGAGAGCATGACAACCTGGAAAAAGTAATTATGACTGTGGTTGTAGAAGGGAGGAGGGGAAGGGGCAGAGTGCCAATAAGATGGAGCAACCAAATTAAGGAGGCCACACAGAGCTCACTTCACGGGGCCTAACACATGGCGGAGGATCGCTCAACATGGAGACAGATGGTTTACAGAACGAGGCATGATGGTCACGATCCTCAGGATTGAGGGACCGACAGAGATGATGATGATAGATAAAATTATTGTTTTTACTTTCGTGAATAATATAATAAAACCACAGTTGGATATTGTTACAAGATTCTGTCACATATTTACACTAATCAATCATTCCTTTGAATTTTTTTCTTATAATTTTCAAAGAATTACATATTGGATTTCAAAAAGTACATACATATTATCTATATGAATTAGATTAAATCTGGGATTTCAAAGATTTTATTCTTTATACCTATTTATCATTGTTTTATGATATCTACATTATTTATAAGATACATTTAGAATGGAACAATGGAGTTCTTCATTGTTGATTTGCCGGCAATGAATTCCACTCTTTTCAATTAGTTTTTGAGTGACCTGTAAAAGCTAGTTATTCCATAATATCATGTACAGAACAAATCTTCGATTCAGAAATAGCTTATACATGAATGTCCTAACTTTTATTGGCACGGATAGGATAACTTGTACGATCGCTACATGCAGTTGTTCTTATGGTTGGCTGCATATTTATAGCTTTAATTAAGTCTTCTGGTTACCCCACTTGTGTGAATGTCGTAATGATGATATAGATAAATACTTATTGGTTAATTAACAGTGTATATAGATCGCAGTTATGTACTATTTTTATATCATCACGACATTTCCAACAAGTGGGGTAGCCAGCAGACCAGCTGTATGTAATAAACATACAAGCTGTCCTCTCCGTGCCAACAAACAAATTAAGACATTTAGGATGGGTAGCAAACATAATAACTAAATTTAAGATGTACCTAAAATGTCTTTATTTTTTCGAAAAAAAAAACGTCTTGATCTTTTTTTATAGGTACCTATGTATATAGATACAACTATTAATATCTATTATTAACACTTATAAAAATTTTGACATAATCTTGAATTTAGCGTTGATATTTTTCAGTCAATATGAATATACTTTATGGCTCAATAAGGCTTTGGTAGAAAGGTAACATGATAAATTCGAAGAAGTAACCTTGTTTTGGTACCTATACATATCAAAATACATATACATCAAATAATCAATATATGTAAGTACCTACGTGCTAGATGCGAAAAAAATATAAGCACACGTTTAAAAGACACTTCGAAGTCTACGTGACGCAAGATGGTTGCGTTGTAATAACATAACAAAATGGCGGTGACACGTAGTCTGCTCAACTTCTTATCCTCTATTATTCTTTATAAACGATGATAACACGGTGTACTATACATGAACTACTTTTGAGAAATAATATGAATAACAGTCTAAAAAAGCGTATAAAAAGCACTACTACTACTACTACTACTACTATACCATCACGGCATATCCCACAAGTGGGGTAGCCAGCAGATCAGCTGCATGTAAGAAACATGCAAACTGTCCTCTTCGTGCCAATATAAAATCAAGACATTCAGGATGGGTGGCAAACCTCATCGCTGAATTAAAGATGTAAAATGTCTTAATTTTTTCGAACACCTGCCTTTTACAGGACACTCGAAAACTTACGCAGAAGAGTGGGAGACCAATTCTTTACCGGGTGCTCCACGGGATTCTTATTCAATACCAACTGTTATTATTTGCCTTTTCAAAGAAATCTTTTGATTTTTTTTGGAAAAACTCGGGCCAAGAGTATTACAAATACCTAAACTGATGATTATTTTCTTTATTTTCACAAAATGACACTGCACTACATTATTTTAAAAGATCAATCAACGGTATTTTTTGACGGTATCAGTGACTTTATACTTCCATTATCACAAATCACTGTGGAAGTGCTTAATATAAATGTTTTAGTTTAAATTATTAAACCTGAACTTCCACCAAGCCGACATTTTTACCATAATTTATTTTTGTTTCTTTTGTTTCAGAAGTTCCAATACAATCCTAAAGATGCAGGTCTGGCAGTGTGTTGTTTTCCCAACAGCCCTTCTTTTTGCGGCTTCATTATTTATTGGAACCGGAGCACAGGCAGCAAGCAACAGGTACCGTATTATTTTCTATTTTCATCAATATTATCAACCTAACATTCTAACAATAAAGTTGTATGTAGCTAGGTACCATAGAGTTTGAAAATAGTATTGGGAAAACATAGAAACTCTCAGTAAGTAGCTGCTTCCTAATATAAATCAGACATGTATATCGGATTTAACGGCATCTTAGAAATCTTCTAAATAACTCCAGTGAAGTAATTATTTTTCTTCATTGGCAATAAAAAGAAAAATGATAAGAGAGTAGCATCTGTTGAAAAATTTACAAAGCATTTTACCTGCCGAATGCTTACTGCCATCTACATAATTTTATTGAAAACATTACAATAATTGTATTGTTTATACAAAATATCAACGGATGTCTCTGTCTACATGAATGAAGTGACAATTTGTGTTAAATATCAATATTTAATTTCGCTGTTAATCATTTAATGCTTATAATATAAAACAAAAATATTTATTTTTGAAGTTTTGATTATACAAAATTGAATATCACTAAACTTTATTTATTGTTTAACAGTTTATTATTGAAAATGTTATTTCCATCTTACGAAATATGTTGAAAGAATTTCATTCTGTGTATAAAATAATACTTTAACATTTTTATTTCCAGTTTACCACAATTATACAGTGATCCAGAATCTGATCCGTACATGGAATTGGCTTGGGAGATCTTGAGAAGAGGACAACTTCCAATGTTCAGAGAACGAGATGGATTACAAGAAGCGTAAGTAAAATTTAAATATTACGAATTGAACACAAGCTGCAACCTCCCGTATGGTCTAGTGGCTAGGATACCTGGCTTTCACCCAGGAGGCTCGGGTTCGATTCCCGGTACGGGAATTTCTTTTGTCTTTTTTTCACTTTAAATCTTCATTTCCAATTGCCTGGAGCCGTTTTGTTTGTATTTTTTTTTAAATTAGTGCTATTCAGCATCATTCTATATTTCCATTACACTGTGTAGAGTAGAAGTGCAAAGATGAATTTAATTAAATTCTTCAAACTTATGCAACATTTTAATAGTTAATATTAAACAAGTGGACGGCCTTGAGAAGAATATGATCTCAAAAATAATTATTGGTACCTATACTACATGTACCTAGTTGGAGTGCCGGTTACCCCACTATATATGTGGATACGGATATGCCATGATAGTATAGATAAATCGCCCCTCTTCTGAATAACTGTCGTATCTGACATTTTTGGCGAAATCGAGTTATGATCACCAATGTGTATTTATATGTGCCCTGCATGTTCTCACTGAAGATCACACCTGTAACTGTTACCGTTATCCTGGAACAGCTTTCTGATTAGTTGTCGTATTTACGAATTATTCTAAATAAAATGTGTTATATCAACTAATTCCTCAAAATTTCACCACAAAAATGATTCTGAGATATATAAGAATAGGTACAAATAAAATAATATATTTACACTGTGTCATATTACTAGGAGAGACGAAAATATGCACGGCAAAACTGAAAAAAACGCTCTACTGAACAATTTACATTCAGGCAGATACGACTGTTAGTCCAGAAGAGAAACGACATGTACCTTCTAATTTCACTCGATGCATAATTTTCTGAATATTCTAGGAAATTCTTCAATCCAATACATAACATATTGTATTATTTTTATAATTCACACATGGACTATACAATTTTTTTCAGAAATTGAGAAATATTAAACCTAACAAATCCCCTACAAATCCTCATTCTAACGAACATATTTTAGTATCTCAACTTTGTGGAATCAAGTTGATCCGGGATAGCGGGATCGGACTGTCAAGTTTCTTTTACAACCAAAGCAATCTAACACAATATTAACACATTTTAACAACAGTCAGCCTTGGTACGAGTTCTTGCTCAGTTAGGTAGATCTTATGACATACTATGTTCTCAAAATACTTGTAAAATTTTATGTAGGTACTAATAAATAAATAAATGTTCACGTTTCATTCGCAAAATCCACATGTGCATTACATTTGCATACAATAGAACTTTATAAAATAGTACATGCCAATATTATAATTATGTTGGTATGTTCTTATATCGCGTCAATAACAAGTGTAATATGTAATTAAGAATTCAATAAAAATAATAATGAAACAAAACAAGCGATGAGCGTTGTATATTGAATTAATACATAATATGTAAACTAATAATTATAATTTAGTATGTAGATGCAAATTAGAATAATATTCGTGTCTAATACAAAGATGATAATGTTTTTATTGGCAACGAGTACATTGCATACTGATTTAATATTATACCTTTGTACTTCTTTAGTAGGTATGTATATCAATAATGATTACACTTATCTATATATAGGTATAATGTTATATATTATACAAGTTCATTGCTTAGGGAAGTCAAATACATTCTTATATTGTTTTGTGTCTATACCTTGCTCCATTTACCTTGATTTAATTCAATGAAAAAAAACTCACTTATATAATAATGTGTTCTATACTGCTCCTATTCGATATTAATTTAAAAAATTAAATTTTGCTTCATCAACGTATATTTTCAATTTTTCAATCATCAACATGTAAAAAATAATTAAATACATATGAAATGAATAGCCAGACACATCGATGAAGAGAATATTATGATAATTAATGTTTATCAAGCGGAATGTTTCTGACATAAAATATCTATCTTTCACTGGAGACTATTTTTTCACATTACTATCTATCTTCGATGATGAATATAGGTTGATAACACTGAAGATGTTGTGCGTCTGGTCTGGTCTGGTCTGATAGTATCTCGTTGTACTATAATATTATGTTGGCGTATTGACGTCATTTCGTGGTGATTTTGTTGATTTTCACATATTTATTATTGTTACCGACTGCTGTTTTCTTAACTCAGCTTTGCTCAGGAAATAAGCATTCAATCCATAACCCTTGCAAATAAAAAAAAAATTTCTCAAGAAATAACAATAATTCCTGCTTAACTGGTAACACTATACCATTGTTTAATGTAATTTTTTTATAATTTAATGTAAATAATATATTATCAGTTGAATATTTTTATGTGAATATATTTTGACATTACCAGTCAAATTAATGATAATAAATAAAGTATTTTATTGGTATTCATTTTATAAAACGTCGTATTTATTTAAACTAACCTATGTCACTATTATAAAGTAACTAGTATATCTCTTAGAGAGATTTTTTTAATTTTTTTTTAAATAATATAATAATAAAAATCTTTATTGCACAAAAAAATAAATAACAATAGAATAAAAAAACATGACAGCATTACTACTGAACACATAATTTTGTGTAATGGGCGAGTTTATCGCAGAAGCGCGATATCTTTCAACTAACCCATAAATAATGTAACATCTCCGTCTTGAAACATATTCTAGGCATTGAAATGAAAATAGACAGCGTTTCGACAAAACGTTCAGAGCGACACATATTTGTTCAATTGACATACAAATTTGATGACATGGGTCACATAAACTGCAATATTATAATTACATTTTAATGAATAACAAAATATTTACCTTTACTGTCTTTAGCCTAAAATATGCCCTAAGGCATGCTTGTCTAAAGTGCGGCCCAAAACACTTTGAGATGCGGCCCAAACGCAAATTATGAAAATATTTAAATTTGCTTATTTCTACTAAAAAAATTAATGTTTGCAATACAATATCGATATCAATAGACATACAATATCGATTTGCTTGTTCAACAAAAGCAAATCCATCCATCACATTATTTTTACATAGGTATATATGTATAATATATACATTTTTATACATATATTCATTTATAATTTTATACATATATATCTAATTCAAATAAAATAAATAAAATAAAAAGAAGTTATTTTAATTTATTAGAACTACATATAGGTATATAGTTAATTTTATTTCCATTTGTTGAAAAAATATTTATGTGCGGCCCAGCATATTTTTTTTTTTGCAATGTGGCCCTCGTATGGTCAAAGTTTAGACACCCATGCCCTAAGGGATTAAATCTCATATAGCGTGTATTATTTTTTTTCTGTCTTGTCAAATAATAGTGTAAATTGATTGAGTTCATATTACATATTAACATATATACGTAAGGACTTTAATATTTATGTGGTGGTGGGAGTTTATGAAACAATCATTCACACTTTTACTACATATGTAATACATATTTACAATATACATACTTACCTACAAATGTTATTAATACATTCAATTAACATTCATGTTGGATATGTTTATAAGCACGATTTCAATTTCACAGATTATTATACACAACAAATGTGTTGTTTGAAAATTATTCAACGGTTATTATTACGAGTATTTTGTAAAGACGACTATGAATAGAATCGTCCACATCAACCTGAATATTTTGTTGTATATGGACTGAAAGCAGAAATAATTTATCATTGATATCATCTTCAATCGCTTGTTAACTGTTCTTCCGAGTGCACACTGAAGAAAACAGCTTCCTCCTTTCAAAGCGACTTCGTACCAATTATGTAGACTTTTAAATTTTTCCATAATTAAAATTAAATACTTCAAAAATCATATAAGTTATAACGTCAATTCTTAATAAATTAAGTACATATAATTAATTTTAGGAAACAAATAAATTTTATTAATTGCTTCACTAAACTGTAACTGATAATTATATTTTTTTCAATGAGAAACACGCATGTGTGAGGAATATGAATAAATGTTATCAATTAATATACGCTGATCACGAATATCCTAATAAGAAACGATAAAATAAAAAAAAAATCATTTTAAAAATCTATATTTTCTGTTATTGGATTAGTCCGGTGTGACGTCGCTAGGCGCTATGTTGTATTGGCACACATTTCACTCTTAGTACCTACTGTTTGTAGCGGCTGATAACGTCAAACACTGATTCGCCACGAGTGGACCTTTTTGCGGCAAAGTACGAAAATTGCTTTTTCAAATGGTGACAAAAACCTTAAAAATGCACATTTAAAAATCAAAAAAGTACCATAATTTTTCTAATTTTCTGTACTATTGTTTGGGCTGATTTTTTTTTTATGAAAGTTCCCCATTTTGCAAAGTGACAACTCGTATCAAAACGTGATAATATATTATATAATTAATTAAAGTTTTTCATTTATGTAGTCACTTCCATAAAAGGTTTTTACACCTTGTGACACCGACACGCAGTCTTTTGAAGGTTTATAATTATATTAACTTTGGCTATCACTTTTGCTAAGGCCATGATTGCTATCACGAGCTAGTAGAAATAATTCCTCTACGCGTCCTACTCAAGTCCTGTCTCCTATATTGGGCAGTCAAAACGCTTGTCTTCTGCTAGGATTACCTTCAATGTTTTCCATTAATATGAGTTAGATGATTTCATATTTCTCCCTCGCAGAATATGACGCAGATATGCAACCTTACGGATTTTAATATTGGTCTTGTTTCCTGTTTTAACGCGATATATTCCAACTTTTTATAAATATCTATATACGCGATATCTTTCACTGATATAACAATTAATATCACGATAAAGTTTGTATCATAATCGCTTATAAGCACTTAATGGATCATACTACGTAATAAGCAAAGTATACATCCACTGTTGTGTGATTGCCATTATTATATTGTTAAACATAACATTACATTGTTGGTATTAGTACATTAGCAATGAAGTAGGCAAGTAACACTATTACCCATTGCCATTAACAGTTTTCGTTATCAGACATTTATATCATCCATTCATGTTCATATAAATAAATTATATACGTAATATCATTAACAAGATTTGTATTCAAGAATATTCATTACTTAAGTGACTATGTATACCTTTTTCCGTCATGTTTGTATTATTTCATGTTTGTATTATTTCATGTTTGTATTATCCCGTGGAGCACCCGGTAAAGAATTGATCTCACACTCTTCTGCGTAAGTTTTCGAGTGTCCTGTAAAAGGCAGGTGTTTGAAAAAATTAAGACATTTTACATCTTAAATTCAGTGATGAGGTTTGCCACCCATCCTGAATGTCATGATTTTATATTGGCACGAAGAGGACAGTTTGCATGTTTCTTACATGCAGCTGATCTGCTGGCTACCCCACTTGTGGGATATGCCATGATGGTATAGTAGTAGTACCTATAGTTGTATTATTCAACATAGATTTTCTTTACGCTTCACTGATAATTTAATCTATTACTTTTTACGAGAAACGAATTACAAATTGTGACGTCATTAAGTCCATTCGTAAAGTGACAACAACACATTATGAATTCAAAATTCTGTACTTATAATTAAACATGTATTGAGAAACATTCGATGAAAAATAAAATTAGAATTCTCTAAAGAAACTCTAATACTAATTGTATAGCCTATATGTATACTTTCAAAAACCTGAATGACGCTGGCAGATTGTAATCCAAGGTGATATATCAAAAAATATTTCTCATCTTCTAAGACTAACATGACATATCTCACAATAATTAGCCAACGTACACAATGCATGTTAATAACATACATAATTATGTGCCAATATTTTTTTTATTAGAATGAGGATAGGTGACAATTGACAGATGACGAACAAAATCTAATGTCTTAATTGTGAAGTCATCTAAATTACCAAGAAACAGCAATCCATAAGATATTTAATCTTTCGTAAAAAGTAGTTAGAATTTACGCAATCTATTCCAGAACTTCATAGGGAATTATGTATTTAATATTATAACATTGAATAATGCTATTCAATGAATCAATACACACATACACCTGTATAATGGTGGCACAATATAATAATATAGAATAGGTAGGTAAACTAAAAGGTTCTATCTAATGACGTCATGTCTGGTTACATATATGTAAATATCACCAGCTAAGTATGTAAGTAGATAGATACCGTAGTCCTGTGCTCATTGTTCCAATCCTGAAAATACTATCTTACGTGTAAAGTGGTTATATATCTTTACAGTGTTAGGTACCGTTAATTAAACATTTTAATCGTTAATCTTTTAATGAAAAGGGTTATTTATATTACCAGTTAAGACGATATTTTTTTGGAAAATACCACGCAAGTTATACTTAATCGTAACAGATAAATTCAGAGAGTCGGAAATTGAAATGGTTCCCAACGTGGATAATTCGGAGATAATTTGTATATTTATTATGTGTATCGTCGCGTTAGTACAGATATTAAAAGATTTAAAACTAAGTTTGGGACTAGCTCGATCTGTGTGTGAACTGTCTATGCATGTTATGTTAGGTAAAAAAATAAAAAATGTATTCCGGCAACATTTGCTAAAAATCAGTACCGGTTATGCTATCAAATCCAAGACCTCACTCCAGGAAGGTAATGAGCTTAAATTCACGAACGTTTCTTTAACGGAATTTAAGATAAACTTAAAAGCTGAAAGTTTATCATAAACATGTTTAACAAAACTCTTAAAATAATTAATTGTTAATGCTTTATTTTGTATATAATTATGAGGGGCATCTTTATATAATACTCAAAACATGATCTTTTACCATTACTATTACATATTTAATATCATCTTATGTAAGTGTGTGTTGGTTAATACGTTATCTAACTTTCATCCATTCCTAATACTCGTATCATTATGGCGTTTCAATAAAAATATAAGACGTATAGGATGGGTGGCAAAATTCATTGCTGAATTGAAGATATTAAATGTCTTAAAATAAGATGTTTTACAAATACCTTCTTTTTATAGGACACTCGAAAACTTAAAGAAAATAGTGGGACTCCAATAGATATTTATTAGAATCCAGTGTTTTAATATTCTGAATTCATGTGTTGATGTTTTTTTATGTTGCCACCTATTGGCAAACAGTGCTATTTCGGAAAGATGTATCTAGACTTTTATTATACTTACAAATGTTTAGTAGAAAAGTATTCATACCTAAATACGGAAAGTGTTATTTAAGTGAAAACTAAACACACAGTTTCTGTTAAATATTGAATAAAAGCTAATTTATTTATCCATGTAGGCAGACATTGTCTTTCACAAAAAATACGTTTGTAAATATGAACACAAAAGTTTACTCCAATTCATGTTTTTATCTTAAGATCTTTTTTTAAAATTATTTGTTGGGAACAAAATAGCGTGTAAAAAATAAGATTGATACTGGGTGCCATAAAATTAAAATAAATTGTATGACTAATTGGCAATTATTTTGCAGGTACAAACGAGGCGGTGTTGACTTGGGAATCGGACGTGGATATTCTGGATCTATGGCAGCAAAGCATCTGATGGGACTCGCTTCAGCCAACTATGCCGGAGGGCCAGGACGCAGGAGGCGCGAGGCTCCTTCAGCATAAATATCTTGGCCACCCTCAAAACATTAATAAACCCCACGCACAGAACTAATTGTTATCAGAGCATTTCAAACAAACATCACAAATTTAATGAAAAACAAAAAATAGCATTCATCATAAAATACGCATTCCAAACCTAGCATACAGCATAAAACTATCATTCCAAACCTAGCATACAGCATAATATAATCATCTCAAACATGCAATATGACAAAATAAGCTATACGAACATAGCATATATGACAGAATAAGCATTTTAAATATAGTACACATGATAGTGTTTCAGCATTTCAAGCAAAGCATTTTTTTCAAGTATTTCTATTATACTACGAATATTTGCCCATCAATGCAGTCATATTTCAATGTGTTATTTTTCTCTTATAGTACCGATGTCAGTTTTTTTTAGTTTTCATATAAGTTGTATGAATATATATTTACTTCTAGTTCAATTTTTCAATGTCAGCTTAAATATTATGTAGTCTTACTTCTCTCAAAACCCGAATTCTAACTCCTACAGTTTTCAATATTGTAATAGAATATGTTAGTAAAGTGTAGGCATCATCACACTTATCATAAATATTTTCAGTAGGTACATAGAAAAAAAAATATGTGTAATATATTAGTACCGCAATGTTAGTTGCAACATTTTGTCAAATATTTATAAATAAATCAAATCTTCAAAACAATAATACATATTCCTTCAATACGACATATCAATGCAAGTATAGCTGATAATCTCATGTACTTACTATACTATGTGGCTGCCAGGAGTAGATCGCTTTATCTTCAGGAATGATCATTATTTAATTACTTGCATTAAATTAATTCCAACTATCATTGAAATATATTTTTGAGAAGAACAACCGAAATTGAAATGGAAAGATTATAGTTTTTTGAAATTATGTATCTTTGCGTGAATTTATATAAGTTAAAAATATTAAAATAATCAGTTTATACTCGTATTTACTCAGTTAAAACGTGTCAACTTAGTAGAAATTTTATTTCGCTTAGTTGAGATTGAATTCTGAATATTGAAAATAGCAATCAGGTATTGAATATATTTTGTCGTATTTTAGGCTAATTCTAGAAAAAAAATAGCTCATCTGCTCTTGTATGCTACATGAGAAAATTAAATTTGTGAATCTGCTATCAAATTATTCACGTTGAAACATTGTAATAGATTTATCGAATAATATTATTAGTTAAATATAATTTATTAGTAGCATAGGTAGTACCCTGCTTATATTTATTTCAGAATAATGTTATTGATGTTATATTACAAAATATATAATTATGTATAATATATATATTTTTCTTAAAATTAAATATACCTAATATTAATATTTATGAATGTTGCGGTGATATTTTGGTTTGTAAAAATGAAGAGAAAATATTAAAAAATAATCATTATTATTATATATCATTTGATGACATTAAAACAATATCCATAAACTCTATGTGTTTATTTTGCATATTTTGAAGCAATAAGTACTATCAAAATAAGGATAAAATCAGAAAAAAACAAGATAAATCACAAATATGAAAAATTAAGAAAGATTCCATTAGTTCTATTACTGTAAGAAAATTAGTTTTTCTTCTCAAAATCTGGGTTTTTTATAAAAATTTATGGAATCTGAAACAATAAAATGCTGCAAATAAATGTGTTTTTGTATTAATGAACCTAATTTGCAAATCATGAGAATTTCATATTGTCAATTGTTCGTTGGAATTATTTCATAAAATATCATACTTATTAGTAGTTTCATTCATCGAAAAACAGTCCCATAAAAATGTATTTAATAGTTTTTCGTAGAATTCGTTCTGTTAAAACAGCATAGCATTAATACATTTGAGATTTATAAGATAGCTGTAAAAGAATTAAATATTCTTCAATTTATCATAACCACCTGCTTTTCAAAATTAATTGTGCATCCATCAATCATTTTCACCAAAAAAATAATATGTATGTGCATAAAAAAACAATAGATCCTTTAAACATCAATATCTGTTGTTTTCATTTTCAACACCCAAGCATTCACATCTTGATTTGTATTATAATTATATATATAGTATAAACATGCAAAATAATTTACGTAGGCTATTATTCTACATGATAAATAATTTTGAAGATGACTGTTTTATGCGTGAGTTCTGTACTGGGAAGAACTGACGCATAAAAGAGTGACTTAAACCTTTTAAAGTTGATCCTACCTTTTCATGGAAACATTTTTCTTTGTCTGCTTTGATTTTGAGGTTAAAAAATATTATAGAATGAGTGAACAATTATAAGTAGACTGGGAACGAAAATTCTAGGAAAGTGGCACAATATTTTTTATATTCAGCTATTAAATTGTTTGTTTCATCAGTCAGAGCTATTTATTACTGCTATATTTTATAACGTCTTATAAAACAACTTCCTATCCAGAGATGATAGTAGGTACAATAATAACTAATATCTATAACACTAATATGAATATATTTCCCATTCATCAGACAGACGTTTAATAGACAGTTATTTGTGTAGACAATGATATTTAGCTTTTGTTCCAAATCTAAAAGGAGAAAACACAAAGTGACAAATACATAATATTTCACATAAACTCTTCAATAATCAGATTTGTTCACGGTTGTACGAATGTCATTTGTGAGCAAAACATTGAAACAATACAACATTTCGAACTCAATGACGTCACTGTTATTATTATATAGACACCGATTTGTCTGACTATTATGTCTTCGGTTTATTTTATTATTATGTTTAGAGAGATCTGTAACAAGGCAAAAGGGACATTGTATTCTTAGTAATACGATATCTTGTCACAATATTCTTGTTATTATCAAACATAAGATTTGGTGGTAACTATTATGAATAGGATTCACTAGATTTGCCTTTGTTTTTGACTTATATGACATTTCAACAAGAATTTTATATGTATCTAGTGCGAATAAAGTGTCACTTTTCATAACTTATAACACAATACGATCACAAAGTGTTGGAGGCTGGTTCGAACACGATACTTAACATTAAAAATTCTTCGCTTATTTATTTGATAAGCTAAACTTATAACTAATGCAGATTTTTATAATTTAAGTGTTTTCATTTCCATTGCTAAATCATGAAAAAATAACTTTGTGTCAAAAAAGTGAAAAAGGAAAAAAACCCAAACGATATCCTTAAGTCGACTTTATAATGAACCATAAAAAGCGATATTACTTTCATAAAATTTTATATTTCTAGAACTTTCACAGCAGCTTTGTACAGCACAAATTTTCAGTATTTTCATCTCATTTCTAATTATATAATTCTCATTTAAACAACATCCTTATTTTGTACCAATATTATATTTTAGAACCAAAAAAAGTTGTCATCAATCATAGATAATGTACTGCTGAGTAATTATTGGAAAAAGCTTAGTCTACGCCTGTTTGGCAATAATTTTTAATCATCATACATACCTACCTAGATGTCCTGCATTGTATACTTTTTAGACATTACTTCAAAAAATATTTTATTTGTATAAAATATGAATTAACTATTTATTGTTCTAATTATATTTTTTTCTTATTTATATTTGGTAATATAATATACTACTACTACTACTAATAATAAAAATAAATATGTATTTGATGCATGCACTGGTGTATTAAACATATTATATTATATTGAGCATTCAAATAAATGTGTATGAAATTACATATAAATCTGTTCCCGAAACATTGCTGGCATTATTTATTTCATACTTTTATATCATTCATTTATTCATATTCCATTACCTTTATGAATTTGAGACATCAGATTCAACCAAATCGAGAGAATCTACATTTCATTAACGTGAAATTGAAAAAGATAGACATAGGTATTTCAATAATATCTTGCAATATGACAAAATAAAAATAACGGACGATGAGGGATGATCGATTCATTGTCATAATGTTTTCCCAAAGTAACACACAGGAAGAACTGATTCGTAAATTATTAAACAATATAAATAGGGTCATCTGTCGTACCTCCGACATGATGAAAATGAATATTATTTCTAATTGATTTAGAAGTTATGATTTCGTTACCACTAAAGCAAAATCATAATCCTAAAAAAATAATCCTTAAATAAACACATCAGAATGAAAAAAGTTTTCAGGAGATAATCTATCTACTAATTAGTGAAAATCGTTTTTTAAAATCAAAATTATTTTTGAAAAAAAAAATATTAAAATAAAAAAAAAGTCCGGAGGTACAACAGATTTCCCTAAATAGGGACACAACAGAGGGCTGCAACTTTACATTTTCCTGACAATGAGAGCGAAGTGCTTTATATTTTATTTCATTTTAATTTCTTATGACAATGAACTTCCACCAAGAAACATAGATCGATAAATTAAAAATTACAACAGGCTTAAAAAGTTGATTAAGAGCATATGATTTATCTGTCTCAATCCTTAGAATAAGAGATTATGAAGAAGCCTACACAACTTATGAAAATTTCATTTATATAATGTCTGATTCCTTAATATAAGTAGACTAGTTTGTCAAAATTATAACATTTGAGAGAATCAATGTGACTAAGTTCAGCTGTATATTTACATAAAGCTCCTTTATTGATGAATGAAAGACATACTTAGTAGAACAACTACTTTACGATTTTTTTTTATAGAATTGCTATCCACACTTCCCAGCATTAAACAATGTTATGATAAGTCTCTATGTTATGATCAGTCATGATCACACAAAAACTTAACGGTCTAATGCCGAGAAAGATTCAAAAATATTTGAGTAAGAATTGAAACTATAACTTTTATTAAGTGATAACTTGTGGAGTTGATAAATTCATAATATATGGTTCATGACTGTACTATACTCCCTCAATTCTGAAGATCATGCGTCGTTCTGAAGACCATCTGTTTCCACTTCGAGCGATCCTCCACCATGCAATGAGTCTCTTTAATTTAGTCGCTTCATCTTGTTAGTACTCGCCCCTTTCTACACTTTCCTGTCACTGTCATTGAGAAGTACATATATAGATATATTTTGTACATTAAATTAATTTGCTAGAAATAAACTATACATAAATATACTACAACAAATAAATACATATATATATATATATATATCACCTACCTTTTTGACTGCATTGTTCAAACTGACTGTCATTACACCATGTACAATATTTACATAATATGAATAATTGTGTAGTAGGTAATTATCAAATCAAACATATTACTTCTATAGACTAGATCAATACATTTTAGTATTGTGAACAAATCCATGAATGAAACAATGACATGATCATATCCTAAAATAGAATCAAACTATACGTAATGTAGGCAATATGAAGTTGTATTATTAGTTACATAAATATAATGTATAATTCTGGTTCCGGCAGAAATTTCTCCCAAATTCTGATATAGACATTAGGTACGTGCAAAGCACGCATCCAAGGTAAATAGTAGTGTGTAGAACTTAACTATTTTTTTTATAATTATTCTTCGCTATACACCGTTCCTAGACAACTATTTCATGGAGGGAATATTATTGGAAAACGTGGTTTATTGTGAGGATGAGTTTTTTTTATCCACTATATAATTTTACTTCCTAGAGGAGTGATAACTCTTTCACGGTCTTGAACATCGTGTTCGGTGATTTTCTGGATTTCCGTGAACGTGCTGCCGCCATCTTCAGGAGTTTAACTACAGTTTGAGTTAAAAACTACCACACGTAGAGGAGTGATGATTACCAAAGAAAAAGAGCAATATAAAAATTAAGACTTTAACAAACTTATTTTAAAACCTAGATAATATTAATAACTAGAGATACACCTTTTGCTCATTCCTTGTTTACTGAAAAAAAATGCTTGTTTCCTTAGAAAAAAATGATCGTACAAACCATCGGATGTCACCTCATTTAACTAAAGGAATTGAAAATAAAAGTCATTGCGTAGTAATATTTTAAAAATACGTTTTATGTAATGCCAAGTTATACTAGTATTGAATAATCAGCCCTTCAACAATGGCAATTGAAAGTTGGAAAATATTTTCTGTGTGCCCTTTAGATTGACACATGTATTGACTGAGTCATAAGGTTGATGTTTATTATGTAACTTCATTCATTCACTCAAACAGAAATAGACATGAGACCAATCCCTATTGTTTGTAATCATCTTGCCTTGCTAACAGTCATATAAAGCTCATATTTAGAGTCCATTGTTTGCATAGTTTATGTTTGCATAATCAAAGTGGGTAGGTGTAATGAATGTAAGTATCTAAAAGACAAAACCTTCTTTAGTATTCAATAGAGCTATTTTTAATTTCCAAGTAAATATAATTTAAGACAAATTTCAAAATGAAAAAAAATTAGAAATAAAATTAATCTCCTTTTGAAATATTCAAGATTTACTAATTCATGTTTTCTGATACATATTTTATTTTTTGATCACGAATTCTTTACAATACATAAATATCACCCAGATCAACCGCATGCATTATGCGGTTGATGCTAGCTGTTTTTTCCTTGTCATAAAAAAATAAGTCAATATTCAGAATGGGTGCGGACCTCTTCGCTGATTTTAAAATTATAAATGTTTTTTATTTTAACGAACATTTGCCTTTAACAGGACATTCAAAAAGTATCGGAAAAGAGTAGTGGACTTATTCTTTCCCGGTACTCCACGGAATTCTATATGTTCTACATTATATAATTATAATGCTTCCTAAGTATGATATTTATTACATAGTGCAGGAAAAAATTTGGCAATTGGATGTTCTAATAGGGAAAAACAATGTCGTCTTCTCCATGGCAAAAAAACTCAAACTTTCAGAAGGGGTTGTACGGCTTGAAATGAAATTTCTGAAATTAAATCATGATCCTGAAAAATTCACGTTTTTCAATAATTTTTTTACAGTCAAAATAATGTCATCCGTATTCTTTTCTTCTTCATATTTTTTTTATCAGAAGCTTTTCATAATGCTAAATGTATAGCTGTTGCACATTACTCGTCAAAAGAAAGAAAAGTCAGAAAGAATATTTTCAGCTTTTTTCATAAAACTTCTAAGTTTTCTCTGAAGATGTCAGTAATAGTATTTTAAATTATTATAACCTACAATCAAGAGTAGTTTTGTATAACATATATTAATTGTTCATTTCCGTGGAACTCCCGGCAGTGAAAAGGGCTCCCACTCTTTTTACAGTTTTCATGTGTCCTGTAAAAAACAGGTTTTGGTATAACACTACGTTTTAGACATTCAACATCTTCAATTCAGCGATGAGGTATGTCACCTATTCTGAATCTACTAACTTTTGTTGGTATGTAGAGGATGACTTGTATGTTTATCACAAGCATTTGATCTGAGATCCCGTGATAAGATGGATGGATGGATGATATACGAAATCAATCCTTTATGATGAAGGGGTGTTTCAAATTTCATCCAAAGTTTTCGAGTGTTCTGAAATTAGATGAAAAATCGGTAAAAAAATCTCATTTAACAACTTCAACTCAACGATGAAGTATGTCATTTATCCTGAATAATTGTCTTGGCTCATATAAGACGCAACACTCACACCACAGAGAGGACTGTTCGCATGTTTATTATGAACAGAAGATCGCTGGCTACCCCGGCTGTGGGAAATGCTGTGATGATATGAATGTGAAAGCAAATTTATTGTCATTGTACTAAATTTCTAGTTGCATTATATTATTTTATGACACAAAAATATGTCTGCAAGATATTGCCTCGAGTACGAGTTCACAACATATTTAATTTAATTTATTATACAAAAGATGTCATAAGTTGTTGGTTGCATCAAGTTGGAGGGAAAAGCTGCAATATCGATTAGAGAAGAGATTTCTATAGGTCTCTAAAGTGGGACAAAATATTTTTATCTATGTCATAGAGGGCACATTCAAATGCACATTATAATACAAACATATTAATCTATATACTAGAAGGAACATATCTTACGTATTGTCATATATTATATAAATCTAACTGGTCACGTGGTACAACGGCTATGGCAGTCGACTTGCATCATCGAGATCCTGGGTTCGATTCCAAACTGGGTCGCGGAGTTTCGTACGGAGTTTTGGCAACCAGCGTTTGGAAAAGAACTGTCTCAGCAAAATTGAGAAAGCACTGGCTGCCTGGAAGAAATTAAAAATGTGATTAGTCCGCCAGCTATACTGACATCTTTGTATAGGAAAGTGTTTTTTTTTTAATTTGAATCTAATAATTCATGAATGTTGTATTTTTTATAGCACGTAGAAGATAGCTTGAGTATTTAAAGAACTTGCTTTGCATCTACTGGCTACTCAACTCTTGGGGATATCGTAATGACATTTTGAGGATAAATTATTATGAATGAATCCTATAGAATAATAAAAAAAAGAATATCAGAAAGAGATTGCTTAAGTAATGAGCCCGATATTTGACATTTTATCATTCACTTTACAACTGTTTTATATTTTGTTTATATGGCCGATAAAAACATTTATTTAAAGTTCAATTTATTTAAACTTCATTAACAGCCTTAGCCGATGCGTAAGTTTTGAGATATCCTATGTGATTATATCACACTTCCGTTTAAACAAGTTAAAGTGATCTGAAAATATATATATAATGAGTTACAATCCATTGGATTGGTCTGCAACGAGTTTGGTTTTTCTTCTCCATTCGTCTCTATTCTCCGCCAGTCTTTTCAGCTCTACGTATGAGCCACAGTTCATATCACTCTTCAGTTGGTCCATATATGCGTCTCTTGGTCGGCCTCTACCATTTGTCCCGTCGGTCTTTCCCTCCGCGATGGCTATGAGTAGTCCTGGGTGCCTGATGTTGTGGCCAATCCAGTTAGCTCGTTGTTGGCTGATTCTCTTAAGGAGTTGCCTTTTTTCGCCTACCCTGGTTAATACTTCTTCATTTTCGACGTGCTCCGACCAATGGATCTTAAGCATGCGTCTGTAGCACCACATTTCAAAGGCCGCCAACCGTCCGCTTTCACTCTTGCTGATGGTCCATGTCTCACAACCATAAAGCAGAATGCTCCATACAAAGGCTTTAGTAAGGTTCTTCCTTACGCTTAAGTCAATATTTGGGGATTCCAATATCTTCGATTTTTTGTTAAAGGCAATCCTTGCCTGGTTTATTCTGCTTACGATTTCTGCTTTGGAGCGTCCATCCTGGTTTATTCTACTGCCCAGGTACACGAATTCACTTACTTGTTTGATGCTCACTCCATTTATGGCAATGTTCGTAGTCGCTTCCTCTCTTCCAACGACCATACATTTTGTTTTTTCTTTATTTATTTTCATGTTGTACTTTGACAACAGTATACTTTCCATTTTTCCTAAGGCTTCGTTCAGCTCCATCTCGGAGTCTGCGAGCAGTGCTATGTCGTCAGCATATCTTATCATGTCGACCTTTTTCCCATTTATTTTTACTCCTGTCCAGTTCTTCATTTCTTCTCTCAGTTCATCAATGGCTCGCTGTATATAGCAGTTAAAGAGAGCTGGCGACATTGAGCATCCTTGTCTTACGCCTTGTTCGACCCTTGCTTCTGCACAGCTCTCTCCGCTTTTAATCACATCCATTTCGTTCTTGTATAAGCTCCAGATTGCTCTTCTGTCTTTATAACTCATTCCTATCTGGTTGAGGGTGTTAAAAAGTTGTTCCCATTCTACTTTATCGAATGCTTTTTCAAGGTCGATGAATGCTATGTATGTGTTTTTATTAATTGCTATTCTCTTTTCTAGAGTAAGTCTGAGACTCAGGATTGCATCTCTTGTACCTGTCTCTTTGCGGAATCCAAATATACCTTGATTTGCAAATTGCAAAGTACATATTGAGGGAATCTCTCAGAAACTCTGAAATTTGATGGAATGTGTAAAGATAAATTGGTCATTGATTCTATAAATATTTTATTGAGGTATATTTTATAATGTTAATCCAGTTTAGTTTATCAGACCAGTCACTCAATTATGTGCCCTGTCTCTTGAGAGAAATGTGGCAACATAATGGACCCGAGTAATTAATTCAATTACAAGACCAAAGCCTGGATTTTCGAGAGAAACTTGGTATTATTATTCTTTTATTTGGTACAGTTTGAGGGGAATTCAAATACAGTATATTGAAATTTACAATGTTTTCAAACAAGAAGATAGAATATTAAACAGTTCAAAAGTTTTCAGACCACCAACATGAAAATAAATTATTGATTAACCTTCTATAAAAGAAGAATATAATTATTTTGTGACAAATACAAAGTTATTTTTATTTATCCTTTTAGCAAATTATCATTACATTATAGCAGTGTTAACTTATGGTTATATTTTTACAGTTTATTAATTTTAGTAAATCTCATACCTATGCGAATAATACGAAACTTTTTTCTAGCTTATAGTCGACTGTAACATATCAAAATTTCATAGATTATATCTCAGGAATCAATCATAAATATCCCTCGTCAGCTTCTGATTTGTATACATTTTTTGCTTCTTTTTAATAATAATAACTAGACAATTAAGATGCGCCGTTTTGTGTAAAAATCACCGCAAAGACCCATTCAAGATCAAAGGCTTAAAATCAAAACAAGATTAAGATCGCATTTAGATTGTGTCAAGAGTAACCCTGCAGGTTGAAAAATGTTTGCAAGAGATTCCAAACTAAATGACAGATTGCAACTACGAAAAAAAAAATCGTCATACGTGTACGTGATTATAAATTTTCAAAGCCTTAATTATCGGAAAAAAGTAAAGTCTTCTGTTAGTATCTAATAATAAGTTTAATAATCCAAGTCATTACAGGTATCATATCATACGCCATATTGCGTATGTTCTAGAATTCGACCAGGTAGATATTCGTATGTACGATTTCGTAATAAGTAAGTATTAATAATAGTATTAATATGAAAGTTCGTCGTTATAATCAGTGGAGTGTGTAATTATTAATGTGAACTCATCTGGAAGATATAAAGGTTGACTCCTCCGCAGTATGAATCCCCTGCCAGCCGAACACAGTACTAACAACAATCTACTTGTGTTTGTAGCAAGCATTACCATAATACACTAAACACATGACCACACTGTGACCATGCTTTAATCTATTTGATAAAACATATTTTCCTGTTAAGATACTGGACCGTTAATTAATAGAAAAATAATATCAAGAAGAATAATGAGGATTTTTCACAAAAAAATTCAGCTCAAAAAATAGTTCAGAAAATTAGAAAAATTATGGTGCTTTTTATATTTTTGAATGAGCATTTTTAAGGCTTTTATCACCATTGTAAAAAGCAATTTTCGCACTTCGCTGCAAAAAGGTCCACTAATCGGGGAACAGATGTGTGACGTCATCAGGCGCTACAGACAGTACAACGAGTCAAGTAAGTGCCAATACGACTTAGCGCCTAACGATGTCACTACGGGCTAATTCAATAACATGATGTTTAAAATATAACAGAAAACATGGATTTTCGAAATGAAAATAATGAATGAAAAGTTTTATTTCATCGTTTCTTATTAGGATATTCGAGATAAATGTATATTTATTAATACAAAATTGATAACTCATTTATTCATATTCTTCAGACATGCATGTTCCCCATCAGGCTACGAAGTTTGAGTTTACCAAGCAGCGCTTGAGACGTATCACTATCATATGAAAATAGTAGAACACCAGTGACGAGAAATATTTGACAATTTACATTTAAGTTTGCGTTTCCACTCACGAAAAATAAAAATAAAAACGAATAAACATTAGACCGATCAATCTTACTGCAAGACGTCCACAGCTTGTACGGAGAGCTCCTGACGTAAAGATAAGAAAAACAAATAAGGCTGCTGTCTCCTTAAAAATAATCCTAGGTACACTCTTGTAACATAGAATAGTTATTATGAAATCAAATCTGAATCCATTAGTAAACTTTAGAAAGTGCAGAGTTTATACCCTAGGCGAGGTAATAGTTCCTATTAAGGTCTAGATTTTGCAACGCGCCATGTTATATAAACTATTTTACGAGATAGACATACTTAACATACACTGCCATATATAATACTATCATTTTTTCTATCAATAGTTCTTTAGCGAAGCTTGTTGCTTAAAAATCATCCAAATAACAAGTAGTCTTAAATACATGTTCTTGTGCAAAGTGCAAATATGTGAATACAGTAACTTATTTTGATAGGTAAATTTCCATATCATTAAGTGTATATGAATAATATTATTAAGTGTCTGAAAATATATTATGTCTGTCACGGCATATCTCATAAATGAGGTAGTCAGTAGACTAACTGCATGTGGTAAGCCTGTCAGTTGTCCTCACCGTGACAGTAAAAAAATACAATATTCAGGATGGGTAGCATAGCTCATCGCTGAATTGAAGATGTTAAATGAAACTCGAAAATAAACATAAAATAATAAAAGACTTATTGATTTTTGAGGACTCTATATTTAACGGGTTTTTGTAAATTTGGACATATAATACTTATAGGTTTTTCACTGGATATTCACCGAATCGTTATTTCTAAAAGAAAAGTGTTATTTTTTTCTGTTTTCAAGTAGATCGGTAAAATGTGACAGAGGAGTATGAATTTATTATAATTAAAATACCACCTTCTCCAACTGATATTGAAGGGGAAAATTGAGGGACGCCGAGGTCCCGGTAGGAGACAGATGTCCTGGCTGCGAAACATAAGGGAGTGGATCGGCATCCGAAGTGTGGAAGAGCTGTTCGAGCAGCGCAGAGGCCTGAGTCAATAACACATTTTCACGTTACGTTTTCGTTCCGTTAGCGTTCAAACGCAGACGATGTTGCGCCAAAGTGTTAATTTTCGTAACTATTGTGTATCTTAGCAACGAAATTGACACTTGCTTGCAACTTCGTCTATACTCGAACGTTTACGGAACGAAAACGTAACGTGAAAATGTGTTATTGACTCAGGCCTCAGGACAGGTACGAGTTTGCCGACGTGATCGCCAACGTTGGGGGGACCCGACAAGGCACTTGAAGAAGAAGATAATTAAATAATTTTAAAATTGACTTTTTTAATCTGTAAATAATGTTTATATTTATTATATATACTTCTTGTAATGAAATATGTATTCGTCTTGTGAAATATTTTTTATTATGATTAGCATAAATAGTTGTATTATTTATATGACAGAAAATCTCTTTGGTCTAAGAATTTACAATTCAAAAAGATTATCTGCACAGTTGCATGGAAGATTCCAGATTTCCTCTTCTCCTTTCTTTTCAGTCTCCACCCCTTTCACCCGACTTTGCGTTAAGTAATTTCCCGTTGAAGAAATCCTTTCAGAGCATGCCGCCGCTTTAGTTAAAAGCCTGAAATTCGTATAATAATAGAGCCTTTATTTACCGACGTATTTTTTTTATTTTTCATGTTGGTCTTGCTTGAAAAAGGCACTTATTTATTAAATTATTTTTGATAAGTTTATCAATAATGCTTTATTCCAAATATTCGTTCCTTTTTAATACAACCTCGATACGGGTGCAAACCCAGTTAGTTTTTATGGAAAACATGAGGGAGTAATTTTAGTTGAACTTATTTAATGTATTTTGAATGGATAAATATTTATGTTACTTGGTAATAACAAAAAGAAATCAAAATTCTGAACATGAGTGTATACCTCGTGAATATTATTTCGTCGGTAGCCTGGAGGTAGAGTCTGGGCCTCGTGAACAAGGGATCCATGGTTCGATACCAGGTGCCGGCTAACTCCCCTTTCACGACACAAGCTTTTAGTAGCTTACTGTGAAAGGTGTATAAGTTTGTTTTTGGGTTTATAACAAAATCCAGATAGGTATATCTTTTTTTTTAACTATACGAACACCTATTTTTTACATGTAACTCTTGAACCAACTTTCTACTCCACTTGCGGATGATGCTGTGATGGTATTAATAAATGGAATTATATTATAGTGTTGTATATATCGATCACGTTTTTCCGAATAAAGTAAATAAGGTGAGAAGCGAGAACATTATATATTGTATTATAAGGTAGATGGTGTGTACTACCTTGGTATGTGTTATTTTCGCTATGTAAGCCGTTCTAGCAACGACACATTTAGCTTGTTCGTGTCAAATCAAACGTGTCCTATCTCACACTACTAGTAGGTACCCACCTACAATTCTACCTTCTGGAATGAAATACAGCGAAGCAAAACAATCTATCTTGAAGTTGGGTGAGACCACTTAAGCTAAAGATTAAAATACGGTTTCCATAAACATCTATACACATAACTATTGCTGTATCTAATGTTAAGAATTTTAAACATAGCACTTCCAATACAGAACTATTAGAACTTAATTTGTGAGAATGTTTATAGTAGTGACTATATTGTCGTGTAGTGAGAATTTTCTCTAAGAGGCATTTAGTGGTTTTAATTTTGGGGAAGATTTGTAAGGGGGAGTCCTCATGGCAAATCCTGTGGCTTGTCTTAAAAAAACTGTTTCGATGATAATATAGAAGCACAGCTACTAAAATATCCAAGATAAAGTGGAGGGAAATCTTACGTATTAATGGGAATGCTCTTGGATTTTCTTGCTATGGTCATCGTTTCGACATGTGCTATGCGACTTTACACCATTTCTTAGTAATTTATTGCTTAATACTTAAGCACAAGTCAAGGTTTAAGACCATATTGTTTGGGATGTGTTATGATTCTTGAATGGGACCTTGCGGTGGTTTTTTCCTAAAAACGGCGAATCAAAAAATGACTTGTTTATTTTTATAATTATTTCTCTTAAAATGATAAAAAATTGCGAATATGTTATGTTTGAAAGAAGACTATATTCTTTTTCAACTTTACAGGGAATCATTCTATATATTTAGTTAATCAATATATGTATAGAAACATTTTTTGAAAAGTCATTTACCATTTTTATATAGTCACAAACGTAAAATTATGTTGTTGATTAAATCAATAATTCAAGCTTAGAAATTAAGCGTATTTCAAAACAGGCTATCAAGCTTCTAGAGTAGGTACCAAATAACATTCAAATTACATAAGTATACGATCACGGCATATCCTACAAGTGGAATTGCCAGCAGACCAACTGCATGTAATAGACATACAAGCTGTCCTCTCCATTCCAATAAAAAATCAGACATTCGGGATGGAAGGCAAACCTTGAATTTAAGATGTAAAATATCTTTATTTTTTCCGAACACCTGCTTTTTACAGGGTACTCGAAAACTTACGAAAAAGAGTGGGATACCAAATCTTCAATTGTCAATAATTCACACATTCCTTCTCATATTTTGCATATTTCTATGATCTCGTAGATGATAATCAAAAGGTAATTAAAAAAAACATCCTAGAATATACGACTTGTACTCAATGAAATTGAATATTTTTTTTTATTTTTTTTTTTATTTTATTTAACAAAATACATTTACATTAATTGTTTCTTATATACTATACATATTTTTATGCATTCTCTAGAGAACAAAAATACGTTTTTACCCCTCCAGAAAGTGCACAAACACTTGTGTAGGAGTGGCAAGCAGTGTCTATACATAATACATATCAAAAATACATAAACACATACAAATACACATAAATACAACAAAACATATAAACACCAAAAAAATACCGGCATCAGGTGAATAAACATTCTACCCAATGCTTCCATACAAATATGTTACAATTTTACACTATTATGTGGGTAGTTAATAATAATAAAAACATCTGAATGTATGCACAATAAATATTATTCCAATGTATTATATCAATAGTTGTTAATTATTATTTATTAAGTCGATGAACCCATTTGGGAGTTGAAGCTGTTGGTTAAGTTTTTTTTTTTGTAAAAGGTTTTAATTAAATTTTTGAATTTTGTCTTACACTTTGTGTCTCTAATTATACTGGGTAAATTATTAAATAAAGTGATACCTCTATATGTATACTGCTTTTGGGCCGTTGTTGTTTTGCATTTGGGTATTTTTAATTTACTGAAGGATCTTGGCCTCCCCGATATATTTGACAAGTAAATATCGGTTTTCTGAACAATATCATTATGTACTTGAATTATACTTGCCTTTTTATATGTATGTAGTTTACTCCTCCCCAAAACACGAGCTATGCTCAAAATGGGGAGTACTTGAATTTATTACTTTGTCATATGTTATTGTTTTGTTTTATTGCATGTATTTTTTTTTTTTTGATTAATAAAAATATTTGAATTTTGAATTTGAATTTTCAAATAATTCCTCAACTCTCGGCACGGGGAATATATTTATATAAAGGAATATATTTATAAACAATGAAATTGAATATATTTATATAAAGTCAAAATATAATATTTATATAAAGTCAAAAAAAAAACATCCTAGAATATACGACTTGTACTCAATGAAATTGAATATATTTATATAAAGTCAAAAAAAAAAATATCCTAGAATATACGACTAGTACTCAATGAAATTGAATATATTTATATAAAGTCAAAATATAATTTTTCAATAAGGAAATGTACATAATTATAATTTCCTAGATATTAAAAAGTTTGTTTTCAATTAAACTAACTACATATTAGAATTTCAGATCGTATATTTTTAGGTTTTTATAAAACTTATTCACATCATTGAACTGTCGTGATGGAGGGTCAATGATCCAAAAACGTGCTGGCGATGGAAAAAACTTTTATTGCTAAGAATATTACTCGTAAATACACGAGTCTTAAGTCCGGCATTTATCAGCAAATTCACCAAAACAAGCATATTAACTTACACAATTAACTTTGATTTCATTCTTATGAACATGGGATAAATCTTAGGTGTTGCCATTCCTGAAATGCAAGGAATTAACTATTTTTCATCAAATTTGATGTTTGAATTTCTGAAATAGAAAGTAAATATTGATTTTTTTTTTAATTTTTCGCACAAAATTCAGAAACGCTGTTGTCTATAATATATAATTTTTTTAAATTTCTTTACTTCATTTAGGTATGTCATAATTTTACACCAATTACTTAGGTACCTACTATGTAGCGAATGGTAATTTTTTTTCAATTGGAGCACAAGGTATAAAATTAGTCTTCCGCTCTTTTTCGTAAGATACGAATGTCTTGTAAAAGGCAGGTATTCGGAAAATAAAAACATTTTACATCTTTCATTCAGCAAATGAGGTTTGCCACCCATCCTGTATGTCCTTATTTTTTATTGGCATGGAACGGACAACTTGCATGTTTATTACATGTAGAAATCTACTCCACTTGTGAAAAATGCTGTGATTGTACAGTAGTAGTAGTAAAAAAGTGTTTTTTTTTTATTTAAAAATTAAATTCCAAACTTATTGAGGGTACTATTTATTAAACTTATTTTCTTATATACAAACATAAATACTTACAAACCGACGCAATAGCCTCAAGTATTAAATATAAGTATGATGATTGTAAAACCTTCATGAAAATTCTCGTGTAGCCTTGGGAAAAATTCGTACTATGATCGTTAAGGTGGGCAAATACTAAAGGTTGACTCCATAAACTCATTCCGAGCCAATCTTAAACTTATTGTATATATTATGTCCTTAGACAAAAAAGTGGTCAGAACGAGTTGTTAAGTGATGACTGAGATTATACAGAAGAAGTGTTTGTTGACTTTATGTTACAAGGTCTGATAATGTAGGGAGAGTTAAAGAAAAGAAGTGAATGATTCATGTTCAAGATTGTTAAGAAGGAGTGCTCAGAAATAGACTCAAAGTGACTGAAGAAGATGAATGGCTGTAGTGGATTGAAAGAGTATTCTCGGTTATAGGCATCACCAAAATTGGTACAGGTTTTTCTGGATTAGTTTAGACACTTTAGAATTGTCGCGCGTATGATAATATTTAGTGTCAAAGGAAAATATTCTTTGCAGGTTGACGCAAAAGAATGGATTTTTTGTGTATAACAACCTAAAGGATTTGATTATATTTATGCACTTTTATAATTTTTTTACCTAAGGTGAATGTTTCATAGAAAAAAAATCATTGGTTTATAGCAATTCTGTTTCGTAATTAATAAAAATTGATTCGATTTCGAAACAAAAATCCGTAGGTAATTATTCCATATTTCTCTATCTATGCTCTCAAAGCATATCTCAAAAATGGACTTACTTCATGTAAAGACATTCAAAATGATTGGTTTACCTCATTGCTGAATTATTGAAGATGTCGAATATCTTATGTGTGGTTTTCTACTTATACTTACCTTTTACAGGAGAAGAGAGGGATTGCAAACAGCATATACCATCTAATAATATATCACTAAAGGATTCGGAAACCGGTTTTGATCAAAAATATTTATTTGTATGTAATATTGAATCATTTTGTTCTTCTGAATATCACACGTGCCATAGAGTTTATTACTTAGGATTATAATTTGGTCTTTTTCCACTAATATCTACACATGATTTAGATACGTATTATTATTTTGGTAACTTTTATACGTATGTTTATTTTAAGATTATTCATTCTCCTAGATAAAAGCATATAAAACGTATTTGGTATAATTTTTGCCTAAAAATAACACATTTCTTAATCAGTGAACTTCCAAAATACCGCTATAATAATCCGCTTTATAAATATCCACAGCTTACGCCCATGTTTAGATGAATAAATATAATAATGATGTTTCATATATAAGGTTTATAAATATATCGGATTATTACACATAATAGGTACATATTGAATGTGTTCAAAGTGATTTTGGATTTTTCATAAACCCTAATCAACTTTAATTGAAATTCTTATAAATACATCTGTTAATTTTTTATAAATGGACACATTCTATTTTTATAAATGAAGAAGCGTCAATTTTCGTAGCTAAAATACACAATAGTTACGAAAATTGTCACTTTGGCGCAACGTCCGTCGTCTATATTCGAACGATTGCGACACGAAAACGTAACGCTAAAATGCGTTTTGACTCAGGCTTCTGGTCCTTCTGACATCGGCTATTACCTTGGCGTAGGTTTCTCTACCCTGTGCCAGCCGGAGCAGCTCTTCCACCCTCTGGATTCTGGAATGAGACTTAAATAATCCACAAAGTTTTCGTACCTATATAACAACAAGATCAAAATGTCAGGATTATCATGGAAAGAGGTGACTCAATTGGCGCAAATATGCTCTGAATCGAGGGAACCGGTTTCTGTTCCGTATTCTTAGAGGGAGTGTAGGAAGGGCAATTATTTTTGATTGGATGAGTTTACCAATATTACAATATGTTCACTAGATAGTAAAGTATCTACATTCATGGTATATATCTACAATAATATTCGGCTTATTGGTGCTTAGTATTGATTAAACGCTAATAAATAATTACACCAATATTGCCTCATTCAATATCTAAATATATCTATGATCTTCTCTCTACTAATCATATATTATTATCTACACAACATACATATCTATATAATAATTTTCTTCGTTAATATAACGAAAATCTTCACATTTCGTCTAATCCTATAATACTTGTTTGTACTTAGAAATATCAATTTGTTCACGTTCTGCTTTAATACTATAAATGCAAAAGGTCAAAACTTATAACAAATCAATCATCGTGTACAATAAATAAATAAATAACAAAAATTTCATTGGCATCAACATTTGTAGTATACAAGGACTACCAAAAGTAAAAAAAAAATAGAAAATATGTTTAGTGAAAAGATAGAGAGTACAAAATAAAGTTAGGAAAACTAAATAAGATATTAAATCGATCTATTAATACAATATAAATAAGTGAAATAAATATATAAAGAAAAGCACACATATTTAAAGAATTAGAAGAGGAAAGGAAAAGAATAAAAGGAGAGGATCTGATCTGCGTAATTATTTACGAGAAAGAAATAAAGAAAAAAACACACGCGATAAAAGAAATCGAAAAATGTATAGGAAGACTAGAGACTATTATTGTTTTATGAAATGTTTGTTCCAGAATCTCGTACCATAAATAATAGTAAATGAATAGGTACGAATTAAAGCTAGACAGATTAGGGGAATGGATAGAATATTATTTGTTGCTGAACGAAGTCGTAGATCGTGTTTAGTAAGGAAACAAATATTTTCCTTAAATTAGATGGTGCAACAGGATCAAAAAGAATTTCGTTGAAGAGAGAGAGAACATGCAGGTGCATCCTGCATCTTTCTGCTGGGCCATTATGTTCCAGGCAATGCGCTGTCGGATTACAAATAATGTGTGATCACTGTACCCGAGGTAAATACTCGTATAATAATTTGGTCCATTCGCATATTTGCAAACATCCGCTAACAGATTTATACACATTTGTCAGTCAAGTAACAATTATTAAACTCTACAATTTATTTGTTCAAGAATATGCTAACTATTAATGCTCAAGCAATGCTTTACCTGTTGCTTATCTTGCAAGTTTGTGTATATAATATTGTCGTTAGTAAAAAAGAATTATGAGACTAATATAGTTTTGCAGGAATTCAAAAGTTGTCTTATATGAGAATTGTAAATCGATATTTTTTTTCGTTGAATAAAAAATATACACCTGTTTATATTCGTACATTCGATACAAATAATACCTTTAATCATCAACTATTATATAAAAAACACGAATAAACAATTACTTTGAATTTTTGAACAATGTAGGTACGGTTAGAAAAAAATATACTCAGCCGGAATTATGTTGGTAATCGTGTACTTACATAATTTTATCCGAATGTACGATGGAAGATTTTAAGAGTGCTACATCTGAGGTTTGAATTTAAACTAACTAATCTAATCAATTTAGTAATAACACATTCTTATTTACTTAAAAAAAAATTTACTCTAATTATAAAATTTACACTGAGTACGAGATCGTTTATGTTATAAAAGAGTAGGTACGTGAGAGATATCACTTTTATAACGAAATCACTGACAATAATTAATATTTAATACAAATTTGACGCAATTTCCACAAAAAAAAAACAAAAACAGGGCTACCAATTTTTTCTTGCTTTATTACACATTTATTGGTGCTTGAGAATTTGATTTGGAACTGTATCGATATTTTATTCCCACTATGTAGTTTGATATGTACGTATAAAAAGTGGATATTTTTTGTCTAATTATTCTCTGTACCTAGGTGTACCTCAAAAACTCTTTTTACTAGCATCGGTGGGTACCTAATTGGTTTTTTATACATATAAGTACCTACAGAGCTATTTCTAATAATCATCGATGTTTATAATTTAAATGATACAGGATGATTATAATTATTTTATTTATTTATTTATATTATAATTTAATTTTTATTTCTTTTGTATTAACCCAGATAAGCCGGCTGTACGTTTTATCGAACACTTGCCAATCACTTGTTCACGTGATGTTTCTGCTTTAGTGCAAAATGATAGGGATGATTTTGCTAGTTTAGCTGCATAAGAGAGACATATTTTATAACATCAATTAGTTTATAACTGTCAGTTGGAATAAGTGGGCGTGTTTTAGAGATTTGTACTCAGCAATTAATTTTATAACAATGTCGCTGCCATCTTCAGGTCGAGAAAGCTTATTTATTTTTAAATATTTTAATTAATATTATGATGTCCTTATATTGAAATATGCAATTATTGATAGTGCGAATTTAAATATCAATTTACTTTTAATTTGCAATACTTATCACCATCCAAAAATTGGTGTACGTTTAATCGTACAACAGGAACATACCCGTGGCGTCTGTAGTACTAATTGTCATAATATTATTATATGGATATATCGTAGTCTATTTTGTCAATACTAATTTCCAAGTATATGTGTACAATCGCAATCATATTTCATTTACATTTTTGATTCTCAATTAAATATTTTTTTACCTAGATCACGGTTAAGAGCTCCAGCAGTAGTCGTATTTTACGGAGTACCCAATTATGAAGGATATGTTTCGGTCCAACTGGAACAAATCTCGACATTAAAATACCTGGGAGAAGAATTCTCAGCAGCACTCAGCAGTCGGTCGACAACATGGATAGACAAGAGGATTGTGTCGGCAGGAAATGTGCTGAAAGCCTTTAGAAACCCAATAATAAATAAATCTGAGCTTACCAACGGACGAAAATGACCATTTTTAAGAAATATACCGGCCTATCCTCAAATATGGACACCAAATTTGGATGCTCATGGAGAGCGTGAGATCAAGGTTACAGGCAGCGGAAATGCGGTTCCTCAGGGGAGTGGCTGAGGTGTCATTGAGAGACCGTATAAGGTAGGTATACATATGTCCGTGAGGCTCTCAAGGTGGAACCAGTATTCCTGCATATAGAGAGGTCGCAGTTGCGATGGTTGGGTCACGTGCTCCGCATGCCAGAAGACATATTGCCACTTAGATCTTTAGAGGCTGTAGGAGAGGGCAGAAGACCAGCGGGCCGCTCTAGAAGAAGTTGGCCAAGGCAGGTGTCGAACACGTGTGACTTGGTTTGGAGTGGCCAGATGTCCTGGAAACAGCGGTGGACAGGGATCTCTGGAGGAGGTACCTTGGCGCAATGGGCCCCCGACCCAACTGGGACAAGGGGAAGAAGATGTGATGTGATGACCACTTATGTCTTGTAAGTTTTACAAAAACTACGAAAAAAAATTTGTTCGAAAACTCAAAAACATCGCGGTAGGTACATATATTGGAGTATTCTGATAGCCGCAAGGGTGCTCTATCTCAAGACTTCCGCCTGACTTTTCTTCTTGGGACATTCTGTATGTACACTTTGCCTGTTGGAGAATCATTGGAAATAAAATAATACAAATAAATCAACATTTCCAAAGATTTTGTCATTTTTTCATATACTCGTATTTAGGTGGTGTATGTTCCTATTGTACGTTTAAACGAACACTAAATATTTTTCAATAAAACTTTAAAAATTGAAGAAATTTTTTTTTTATTATTTTTTACTACATTTTTACATATACAACTACCACATATTAAAAAATCACGACCATCCGAAAAAATTTTTTTTTTCAGGACTGTCTGGGTTAAATTTAACATACATGCTATTGTAATACTATATTTAAGACATGAATCAATGTAATTAATCAAAATGACAATTGCGGCGTACAGACAGCTGGATGCGAACGTCAATCATCAAGCAAAAATCTCAAAACCAATCAGAAACCTCGATTGGAGAACCATGTCTTCACAATGCAACATTGTGTAGAATTAATCGGAAGTGAGAAAGGTGTCCCAACGCTTACGAATTGGCTCTAGGTTGGCTTAAGTGATCACTTTCGGTGTCCATGGACAACGTTCACCAATTCCACCATTCTCACTGTCACGATGTAAGGTCCACCAATCGAGAGACGCTTTATGCAAACCTTAGAAGCAACCATCTTTTTGGGATCTCATTTTTCAGATCTCAAATAGATCGCGATCTCCCGTCTAAATGGCGCCGGAACAATTAAGTTCAATACTTTATCGTTCGACCAGTCAGCAACAAATATTTAGAATATTTACTCATTTTTTAATTGTTTAACCGGATTTGGGTGCAGATGACAAAACCAATCAGAAACCTCGATTGGAGAACCATGTCTACGCAATGCAACATTGTGTATAATCTAATCGGAAGAAGTGAGAAAGGTGTCCCAACTCTAGGTCGGCTTAAGTGATCAATTTTGGTGTCCATGGACAACGTTCACCAATTCCACCATTCTCACTGTCACGATGTAAGGTCCACCAATCGAGAGACGCTTTATGCAAACCTTAGAACCAACCATCTTTTTGGGATCTCATTTTTCAGATCTCAAATAGATCGCGATCTCCCGTCTAAAAATCTCAAATCTTTCGGCGAAAATTCGGAGTATTCTCCGGAGAAATATTCGAATGAATGCCTTCGTTGCGTCTCATGGATGGGTAACGAAGGCATTCATTTGAATATTTCTTCGGAGAATGCTCCGAATTGTCGCCGAAAGATTTGAGATTTTTGCTTGATGCTTGATGATTGACGTTCGCATCCAGCTGTCTGTAAGCCGCCATTGTAGAAAAGGAGCAGGCTATTTATATATGGTTATAAACATGCTATTTTTAAAGTTGATTCAACTTAAACTTGGTGTTCCATCAACACTTTGAAATTAAATTTGTTTATTAATATGGATGAATATTTTGTCTTTGAATACGTTCCTAATAATATTCTAATTTCTCTCATTCATTTCTACAAGTCGTAGAGTGTCCTGTGAATGTAAGAAATTAGTAAAACTACAGAAATAAGACATCTAACGTCTTCATTTCAGCAGTGATGAAGTATGCCACCGAATGTTTAATTTTTATTGACTGAATAGGTATGTAATAAACATGCAGTACTGACTACCTCACTCAGGGATATACCATAATTTTTATTGACTGAATATGTAATAAACATGCAGTACTGACTACCTCACTCAGGGATATACCATAATTTTTATTGACTGAATATGTAATAAACATGCAGTACTGACTACCTCACTCAGGGATATACCATAATTTTTATTGACTGAATATGTAATAAACATGCAGTACTGACTACCTCACTCAGGGATATACCATAATTTTTATTGACTGAATATGTAATAAACATGCAGTACTGACTACCTCACTCAGGGATATACCATAATTTTTATTGACTGAATATGTAATAAACATGCAGTACTGACTACCTCACTCAGGGATATACCATAATTTTTATTGACTGAATATGTAATAAACATGCAGTACTGACTACCTCACTCAGGGATATACCATAATTTTTATTGACTGAATATGTAATAAACATGCAGTACTGACTACCTCACTCAGGGATATACCATAATTTTTATTGACTGAATATGTAATAAACATGCAGTACTGACTACCTCACTCAGGGATATACCATAATTTTTATTGACTGAATATGTAATAAACATGCAGTACTGACTACCTCACTCAGGGATATACCATAATTTTTATTGACTGAATATGTAATAAACATGCAGTACTGACTACCTCACTCAGGGATATACCATAATTTTTATTGACTGAATATGTAATAAACATGCAGTACTGACTACCTCACTCAGGGATATACCATAATTTTTATTGACTGAATATGTAATAAACATGCAGTACTGACTACCTCACTCAGGGATATACCATAATGAGACACTTATTCAGTAGATAGACCTCATAATAATATATAACGCAAAGGTAGATTTTGCAATATGATTGATATATGTAAAATATCTAGGGTTGCTATAAATAAAATGGTGTACTTAGATCATTGCACTTTGAACTGATGTGATACTGGAATGAACTACTGACCTATATAAGGCATAGCACATAACATACACACACAACTGCCAGCAGCCAGTTAACTGGAACACGGTATTCCAGAAATAGAATTTCCTATAATAATAATAGTAACTTGGTGCACCAAGTCTAATAACAACAGTTTGTGCCTACAGACTACCACGTCATCATACATACATCCAGCACTAGTGCAGTTTTCATATATAAACATTCATACTAGAATGTAACTAAAAGGCAATCTTTTTATAACGAACACTAAAAAAACGAAAACATTTTAATATGCACAACAATTTATATCACGAAGTTTAAAAAAAATAATTTAAAAAATAGTTTTGTTATATTTGTTGTCAAAATATTTACTGAGGGACGTTGATATTGTGTGTGTTAAAGAGATACGAAATAAATCAAACAAATGTTTTATTCTACTACTAGATTTATTAACACGAGAGACGTCTTTTGTCTTGATAGGACATTGTCAATCTCCTACATTGACAATTTCCTAACAAGACGAAAGACGTATCTCTCGTTAATAAATCTAATAGTAGAAGAAAACATTTTGCTTTATTTATTTCGCGATGGAATTCTACTACCTAAACACCGTCACAGTGAGAGATTCAGTGCAATTTGAGAGGAAATACTTGTGATGATAAGAACAAATTTGTGGTGAGATTCTGGCGTTCATTTCTCTGTGTGATTTTATAAGGACACTAGATACAACAGATTGTTCAAACTGTTTTAAAAACCAGCTTAAACCAATTCGTAATCTCTTGATCACCTCTATTGCTTTATCTCTACAATTTTATTCAATTGCATGTACATATTTTTGTAAATTAAATATCTCTGTTGAATAAATACTCACTCACGGAGGTGTAAATAATACAGTCTTAATTATTATTTTCATATTTCGAGTTTTTGTTATATATCAAATCACAAACAAAATACACAATTTCCATTTATTAAAATTCAACGAATGCTTAAACAATACAACATCGCTATAGGCAAATATGACCTACGTTAATGTACGCTTTTATGTGCTTTACATACAATTAAAATACATATTGCTCTACAACACAAAAGCAATGCATGGAAGCTTAATAGAAAACAATTCATCTTGGTAACTTTAATCAATAAATTTATTGATTGTACATGATATTGGCGGGACTGAATTTTTTATACTAGTCCAAAAATATAAAACGAGGTGTACATTTTTGACCAAATTCAAGCAAAACTATACTTTCCTCCATTGCAATAAAAACTATATGCATGTAAAAAAAATTACCACATGAAATAGTAATTCCCTATCATATATATATTACCAAGTACATAAAACAAAAAAAGAGTAAAAAAAGGGTGTTTGAGATAGCCGTAAGGCATTTTTTGTTAAGATTTGCGTTAGTTATATGAAAGTTGCCACGCCATTGTTGGTATCCTGTGCTTTTTTGCATGCATGGAAACCATGTCACTGAATTGTATGGTGTATAACATCTTTAGACTATTTACACTGATCGAGTTAATCCCAAATTATGGTATACATGTTACTTGTTAATAACTATCAATATATTTGAAAGTATAGCTACTGTTTGTAACTAATAGTTTTTTAGTAAGATAGATTATATTTCATTTAACTATCTGAGAATGTACTGCAATTAAGTAAGATTAAAGTTTCCCGATAGGAATATATTATATTATGTAATATAGTTTTAATATTTCTATGTTCTCAATCAATGATTATAGCATAAAACAAGCTTCAAAGTACAAACAATTTTGTTTTTCAGTTCAATCAAATTTCAAATACTTTATGTTTATTTGCCAAGTAACAGCAATATGGAGGGCCCAAACTAAGGACGACACAGGCGGAGGTTCGCAGACGGATGCTCTATAACACCAGGCATGATGGTCACGATCCTCAGAATTGAGGGAACGATGGAAATGTTAATGATGAATAATTTATTCCACTATTGACTTTATTAATTTTTCGAGCCGGCTTTCAAGAGCTTCCGCTCTCATCGTCAGGCAAAAGTAAAATTGAAACTCTGAAAAGCCGGCTCGTAAAATTCATAAAGTCAATACCTAGTGGAATAACTATGTATCGTATTTCATTAATATATTATTAATATGAACTTCCACCAAGAACCGTCGGTCGATAAATGTAACTTTGTTAATGCTGAAGATTTAGGGTGAGTTTATCATTGAATTTATGGTAAAATGAAATTCCTTTGATGTATTCCTAGAATATATCGAGATAAATTTAGCATCTGATTCCTAATTCCTTTTCCCTTTCCCTTATGCATGTGCACGCTGCAATATATGATATACTTTTTATTAGTAGGGTTAAATAAAAAAAAACTATATCTATTACGGTGCCATTGAGAGACAATCAGACTGTCATCAGCTTCAGAAGCAAATTGAAAACTGCACTCTTCACCGGCGCCCTTGAGACGATATAGGAACTGTTAAACGGCGTCAAAACAAAATCATCCAGAATCATCATCATCATCATCATCATCATATGGGTCCATAAGTAAGTATATTGTTGCTCGCATGTGTTATTTTTCTTTCTGTCTACTTTAAGTTTTATTTTTGTTTTGTTTTTACTATTACTATTGATGTATATGGGTTTGTATATTTATAAATGCACCTGTGTTTTTTTTGTAGATGTTGTTGGTAGACATCGCATTTTAGCGATAAACTCGCCCTCTGTACATTGAATTGCATAGCTGATATTTATATGACACTGTTTTATTTTGTAATATTGTAACCAATGTACAGTGAAGAATAAAATAAATAAATAAATAAATAATAAATAAACTTTGAACTCAGTGGAAAACGTCGCGAATCGTGACAAAACAAGCGTAACTTTTTCAAATTTCCTTTTTATAGTAGTGTTATCAATACTTACATAATATTATAAACATTGATCTTTTATACTTCAAAGTTTGTAACGCCCCATCTCACTCGTTATATTCTACTGGCAATTATTAATATAAAGAAGCATGTCTAATTAATAAGCTTATTATTTTCAGAATTAACTTCTTTGTGTTGGTATAATAATAAAATTAATATGGGTAATAGAGCTGGGAAACATAAATCAAAAATTTAACTCAGTTAACTATTAATCTATTAAGAATAAAATTGCTCCATTACCCTTCAAGCCCTTATTTTTTTAGAAAATATAGAGAGAGTTAATCGTTACATTCTAGAAGCTAAAAATAATATTTTAAAAAGATAATATATGGTCCTCCTGAGTTTTTCTTTTCAAAAATCTACTTACTTTGATGGATTTCAGCTCTTTTTACGTTACGGTTTAAAGTTTTGAGTTGAATGTTAATCTTTATTTAATTTTAATTATTGTTAATCACAATTTAATAGAAATACCTAAATCAACTTTTGTATTCCTCAAGATAGGCCACAATCTAGTTAGTCAGTATGATCCATACATTTGTTTTCAAATAAGTGTGTACTTTGAACATTATGTTGTTATTGTTCTGAGGCAGTAGGTATTAATGGAAATAATTTTCAAAAATCTTTAATGTCCACCTCTAATGAGTAACAATAATAATACTGAGTAGGTAAGTTGCTGTCTGTAATACTGAAATGTAAAAGGGTTATATAGTGTAGGTATAATAATTTGTATTCAGGAAATACTCGCAGCGGCAAAGTGGAGACCTCAAAGGATTCACCGGGGTGAGAGATATTCATTAGCCGGTTGAATAATACAACAAAATCCCAAACAGGACTCTCCCTTTACTTATTAGAGATGAAACGAATAGTAAGCAGAATAACTAGATAATGTTGCCACTTGTTTATTATCTTGTTCAATTTAACTTTTTAAAGTGAATTTCTCTATGGGTAAGTTTATGCGACCAGTAGATGTACTGAAAACTATGGAAATAATAAGCAGGTAGGTACCTACTTAAATAGTTATTCTACGCAATTTATATTTTATTTTATCATTGATTTTATCATGGGTTAGTTGGAAGATATTGCGATTCAGCGATAAACTCGCCCATTGCATAAAATTATGTATTCTATTGTTATGATACCATGTTTTTTTTCTTCTTTGTATACTAATTTTGTGCAATAAAGATTATTATTATTATTATTTTATGTGTCATCCCGATACGGAATTGATCTAGTGAGGAGATAGTATTAAATCACTTGTATTAAATATGTGAATGTATTCTTATACAAAATAACAAAATATTAACACATCATCATCATCATCGCCCTCAACGCTCCTCCCGGGAGCACAGGGCAGAAACCAGCCTCCTCCATTCAGAGCGTCTCTGTGCCAATTGCGTCACCTCTTTCCACGACATTCCTTGCGCTCTGATATCGTTGTCATAGGAACGGTGTATTGTGAAAGAGGGACGCCCGGGCCAACGGAACCCCTGCGGACGGAAGAACAGTGCTCTTTTTTTCATATTAACACAGCTACAATAATAAATAAATTTTCATTATTGTTTCTTCCTCAATCAAATAATTGTTTTAATTTTTTGAATACCCACAGGTTTTCATTCAAAAACGTCAACATTAGTTTGGTGAAATTTTTAAAATTCAGGGACAATCAAAGGGATTAGAATGTTTAAAGAACACCTATAATACATACACCCAGTCCCTATCTATAATATTACCGGATAGATATTGGGTATCTGTTTCATCTCTAATGATAATACATACACCCAGTCCCTATCTATAATATTTTATTATCTTTGTACAGAATAATCTTTGAGTATACTACTACCATACTACTACTTTGCCCTTCAGTTTGTGTTATATTTTGTCTTTCCCTAATGATGTTCATTGTATTATTGTGGTTACAAAAGGTTCTTTTTGAAGAAATGATAATTTGAGTGGTTTGAGAAAATTGAAATTTCTCACTTCTATGGAAAAGATCATCATCATCATCATCGCCCTCAACGCTCCTCTCGGGAGCACAGGGCAGAAACCAGCCTCCTCCATTCAGAGCGTCTCTGTGCCAATTGCGTCACCTCTTTCCACGACATTCCTTGCGCTCTGATATCGTTGTCATAGGAACGGTGTATTGTGAAAGAGGGACGCCCGGGCCGACGGAACCCCTGCGGACGGAAAAACAGTGCTCTTTTTGGCCAACTATCATTAGGCATTCTCAAAACATGTCCCAGCCAGGACCATCGTCTCTCCTGTATTACGGAGATTACAGGTCTCTGCTGGGTGCGCCGGCGCACAGCATCATTTGTAACATGGAAAAGATACTTATTTAATATTTGCATATAAATATTCTATCTAGATGGTCGGATGACGTAAAGAGGATTGCTGGTGATTGGATTCAGAAGGCACAAGATAGAGCTGCCTGGAGAAATATGAGGGAGGCCTATGTTCAGCAGTGGACAGTAGTGGCTGTATAGATAGATAGATAGATAGAAATATTCTATCTTACAATTTTTATTTAGTTTGCTTTTTGTCATTTGGTTTGGAAGGCGTCTGGACTCATGTCGCCTGTTCAATGCGTGTATCATCCCAATCCCACTATACGGCTGAGTCTTGGCTCTAAACCAAGGCTCGAGAACGGAAGATACTAAGCTTTGAAAACAGGTGTCTTAGGAGGATTTTGGATGTCAAATGATATGAACATGTAACAAATGATGCTGTGCGCCGACGCACTCGGCGGAGATCTGTAATCTCCGTGATACAGGAGAGACGATAGTCCTGGCTGGGTCATGTTCTAAGAATGCCCAATGATAGTTGGCCAAAAAGAGCGCTGTTCTTCCGTCCGCAAGGTTTCCGTCGGCCCGGACGTCCCTTTTTCACAATACACCGTTCCTATGACAACGACATCAGAGCGCAAGAAATGTCGTGGGAAGAGGTGACGCGATTGGCACAGAGACACTCTGAATGAAGGAGGCTGGTTTCTGCCCTGTGCTCCCGAGAGGACCGTTGAGGGCGATGAGATCGTAGAATTTTTATGTAGCTTATGAAAAAACCCTTTTAAATCCCACCGAATACAAATATTTGTCAAACATCGTATAAAAAAGGTCATATAACTATATGCCCATAGAATCTCGACATATCCCACAATCATACAAGTTGTCCTCTTGGATACTTTGAAGGATACTCGAAAACATACGAAAAAGGGTAGAAGACATTTTCTTTGACATCAACTCAAGAATGTGACTGTTATAACAGAATGTTACTGGTTTTACGGAAAGTTATTGGCTCAAGATAATAAGAATCTACTTATAATATATGCGAAAAAATAAATCATTTGTCCTATTGATAATATAAAAACCGAAGGCAGAATGCATTTACGAAGTGTTTTATGGTAATAAATGAATTTTGAGTGTTTTGTAAAAGGTAGGTGTTCGATAAAATAGAGATATTTTCCATCTTAAATTCAGCACGGTTTCCCAACCATCTTGAATGTATTTTTTTCTTGGCACGAAGAAGACAGCTTGCATGTTAATTAGATGCAGCTAGTCTGGAGGCTATCCTTCTTGTGGGATATGCCGTGACGGGATACTATTTTTATAGTTATAATATATTTTTTACACTGAGAAAAATACTCACAACGAATCATTGGTACTAAATAAAAAAATATTGGTAAATTTACCAACGAATTTTTTGCGAAGAGTAAATATTATAGATTCGTACTAATGAATCGTTTGTACTATCTCTGGTCCTAATCTGCTAGTACGTACCAATGATTCGTTGTCAAATTTCGTTAGTATTTTTGTCAGTGTAATTTTCAATTTAAATGACTAATTTATGATAATTCTGTGTATGTGTTATTAATATAAATAAGTCGATAGCCGGATTTAAATGTCAAATATCCAATTTGATAATAATTACCAGATTAAGTATTAGGATGATTTATCGACTTTCATAATTTTATACTGAACACTTTATCCTGCTACACTGAAAACATAATATTATGCGTATCTATTAATATTATATGTACTTATGTGTTGCGGTCTAACACCTACGCCGTTCTCGAGTATAAATTGTTAAATAGGTGGAGAGGTATAAATACCGTTAGGTACCTATACAGTACACATAAGACAGTCTTAATAATTACATATGGTGTAGTAAGATAGTGATAAAATGACGGTTTTAAAACCATTAGTTTAAGATTGACAAAAATAAAAAGACTATAGTGTAATGAAATAAATACGATTAATAAAAATGTGAAGTAACGGGTGGATTGCCAGTAAAAAAAAACGTCAATACAAAATATCTTTTCCGGTGGAGTACCTGGTAAAAAATAGGTCTCTCATTATTTAGAGGAAGTTTTTGGGTGAATTGTTAAAGGTAGGTAGCCATTTGTAAAAACGTCATGAACAAGATATTTAACATCTTTGTGCCACCCCTCCTGAATGTCCTCTTTTTTACGGAGAGTGCAATTTACATTATGTATTCTGCTGGCTTCACCACTTGTGGGAGGTACTGTGGTGGTGCAGATACAAATTATCTTATTAAGAAAACTTACTATGAATAATGAATGTGTTATGTCTTCCATACAAACTTGTATGTACCTACTCATCTCAGTATTTCAGTGGGGATATATGTATGTATAGTTTGTACTTGTTGAGATACATGCAATATGACGTACGGGTATGTCTTGTAGAGTCGACAAAATTATCCATTGTGTTTTGACCAGTAGCCAATTGATGCAATGAAACATTTGCCAAGTTTATAGACATTCAGTTTCCACATGGATTAACATATAATGTTGAAAGATGGACTACATTTATATCTCTGGAAGTTATTTAATACCGATCATCGAGAAAAATGATTATTGTTGTCATATCTTTCCGCAGTTTTCTTGAAGCTCAGCTTTTCAATAGTTCATATAAACCCTCAGGTTACGTTATTTAAAGACTACTGAAAAAAAGTTCAAGTAGGTGAATCTAGATTCTAGTGAATGTTCGAGTTCCTAGATTCAGTTCCCTGAGTAAACTGAAATACATTGAATTTTTCACTAAGGACTTCTGGCTCAGGGAAAGTATCACGGCTTGGAAAAATATGAACCTAATCAACTTTTTATTTGAAATTTTTTGTCATCTTTGTATAGAGATTTTAAAATTAAAATACTTACCTAACGATACTCGGCCATCTAAACAACTTTATCTGTTGCTTGAGAAAAACTTTAATGAACAGGTTTTAAAATTGCACTAAAATGTTGAAGGGTAATAGTCTATAGAGGAAACAACTGAGTGACTTGGGATCGAAAACAGACAAATCCATTTTTAGTACAATGTCAATAGAGCCCAAAAACAAATTGAAGTTCGATTATTTTCTCTACTTGCTAAGATTTTCCAAACAACTTTTCACATTAATTTCATAGGATTCGACTGTTTTGATTCAACACAAAGATCATTTTTACATATTTAGTTAAAAAATAAATTTTTGGATTTGACCGATTTGATACCACACCACATGATTGGATCCATTGAACTTATCATTCAACTAACATTAGTTACATACATATGTGTATTCCTATTTATTGTGTGTAAATAATAATTAGTTGTTGTAGTAGAACATCATTGCACTGGTAAAAAGTCCATTCAATGAAAATCTGTCAACAAACTTCAATGAATGAAACTAATAATATGTTTTTTAATGGCTTACAATTTTCGTATGTAGGACATACGTCAATTCTTTCGTATGTCAAACAATAATAATGTCATGTACTCGATAATTGACGAAATACTTTTTCATACAAATATAATAATGTTATTTGAATTCGAGGGGTTATGCCTCGGTATCGTTATGATAAATTAATGTATTTGAGTTGGAAATTATTTTTACCAATTTCATTAAATTAGTTAATTTTTTTATTAAATGGGGATTATGGAACAAAAGTTGGCAGTACTCAAAATAGTCCAAATATTGTTTGTACATATTTAAATAAACGGAGAGTATTTAAAGCGCCATCTTTGTGCCATAGCACCTCGAGGACGCTGTACGTGTACATGATAATGTTTTATATTCAACAAAGTTGTCTGTGTCAAGAATTTAAATTTAAATACAAAAATATAACACATAATCTCAGATACATAATAATATATTTAAAAATCGTAAATCTGTACTAAATTAATTTTTGTTGGATATTTATGATGATGATGATGATTTTGGATGATTTTATTTTATTTATGACGCCGTTTTACAGTCCCTAGACCGTCTCAAGAAAGATATACTTTTTTTTTAAATTATGATATACTTTAAACTTAGATTAATTACATCCTGCAAAATATTTATGATTAATTCACAAAAGCTCTTTGTACAATTCGGAATTAACAAAAAAATAATTCACGTCTGAGAAAGTTTCTACGTCACATCTTGAAATAGACCTATCACTTAGAATGTATAAATTCGGTATAAATCCAATTATTACTAAATTTCTCTGAAAGATGCAAGAATGTCGAGTAAAAAAAATATATCAGCTGCAAGTCTAGTACAAAGTTAATCATATGTATTCATTTTAGGTAGGTACTAACAGATCTTTCTACATAGTGTCGTGGTCCCCCCCACAAGAGGAAAAGAAAAAGAAAAACCGTTGAGACCACATTGACAGGAAATAAATAAAATATATTTATTTATTTCGACGAGAGAATAAATACGTATTTATCCTCTGAGTTGGAAGTAATTAAACTAAAAAGAATCGAGTTTATCCAATCTACGCAAATTTATAAATTTCTTTTCGCAATTACGTCTTTATAATATTCCGATTAAAATTTAATAATACAAAATTACTTTCATATCACCTACCTACTTATAAGATCTATGAATAATTATATTCGTTGTGTGTAAAGATGTCATACGTACATAATAATATATACCTACTAGTTAACCCATATCATTCACACCTCACTATAATTAAAAATATTTCCGAACGTTTAACGTAAGACCCGTCAAAAGTGTCGGCCGCTAAATTCAACAATTTTCGTTTCTTCAAAGATTTTGGCACATGATATTCTAGTTAATTAATAAAAAATGCGTTAAGGACCTTTTCTACGTTGTGTTTACGATTTATAAAAGAAAATTTTATCAGTGGAAAACAAACAATAATTTCTATTCAGAAACATAAAAGCATAATTTATATAACAATCAAAATTTAATTTTCTGTTGTACATAAAGGTTAGTAATTAATAAATTATTTCCTTTTATACTCTGCGTTAGCAAGTATAAAAGCCTTACCTTATTGCTGAAAATACACAAAAGAAAACAACACACAATAACAATCAAGAATAAATATCATATTTTTTAATGTACCACAGAAATCCATGTTATTTGTTAGAAATAGTCAATGAAATAATATTTTATCAAACTTATGATTCAACGTTATCGAAAGTTTATTTCTGTAATTATATTACAGATTAGTTTTGAATGCAGTTTTATTTATAAAAGGCATATGGTTTCATACATAAAATAGTATCTGTATACAGCGCCAGGGGCGCATCGAGATGAAATATTTTACTGAACCAAAGTTTGACAAAATTCAATCACTGACTATTTTTGGTTAATATAACAATAAAAATTGGTTTGTTAGTGAAAATTTGCTCCTACACACGCAAATTTCGATCTGACACAGCCTTTCATACACTATTGTCAGCCTCATTAGTATACAATATGATAAATTAAGAGAATATAATACATAACATGCAAATAATATAAATATTTATGTATAAATCTGCGGGGGTTGGCTTTTTTGTGTCCCTTAAGGCAAGGCAGACGACCAACCTTGATTTTTTTCACGCTGGGAGATCATGGGCCTTTAGTTCACGATCATGTGGGTGTGGGTGGTGGGACGTTAGTTTATGATATAATAAGAGATATTTACATAAAATAAATATGAATTAGTATTCATGCTAAATGTTAATTCAGTATATCAGAAAATAATAATTAGTATATGTTTCTGAGTCCGTCCCTGTTCTTATTATCAGGTAATGTCTATAAATTAAATTTACAAATAATATTAGTTATTCAAATTTTATAAATTTGGGAAAATAAAATAAGTTTATGTTCTGAATTCGACTCTGTTCACATAATTGAGTAATCCTCCACAAGTCAAAATTGCAAACAAAGCTAGTCTACAAATCTAACAATGTAGAAAATAAAATATCAAACAAAGCCAATCTCACAAGAAATTATCAAACTTTACCTTAAAAGAGACATTTAATAAGATAAAAGGAAAATAAATATTCTTAACAATCAAATTCAACAAAATAAAATAAAACAAAATCTTAGCTTTGAGTAAGGTGGTTTACTGCAAAATTCGCTGCTTCGAGACACTGAATTTAATGTAAAATTATAATAAAATTTTAGGATGAGTTTCTTATTATTTCCATTGTGGAAATAATCACTAAAAGAAATATTATATTTATTACTCGGAGAAAGAAATGTCAACAACGAAAAACAAATTGAATACAACACTGCTTTTATGATTTTAACCTCTCTCTCCTAATTCCAAGACAAAACTGCCTCGAATTTTGTTGTGACATCATTTTTATTAGTTCATTCCTTTGTCCTCACCACAAAAATACCTACTCTTTCACTCCTAGCACAAGCATCTACTTTTTTATGTAAACAACCACACGTGTCTCTCAATCCTTTCCTTGAAATTATTTTTATTTGAAGTATTTATAACTACATAACATATCAATATAAACAAAATTTAACCTCTTACCTAAAAGCAATTAATAGTTCAACAAACTTTCTTTGTTTAAAATTCAATTTGGTACTTTTCTTCACCCGATGTACTAATATCTACTTCCTATCATCTAAACACTGTCACGTGTTAAAATATTCAATGTACCTTCCTAATAAAATTATCTAATAGATAACGTACTATCTGAAGTACGTACCATTTATTTACCAACAAATATACTCCGAGTTATACATCCATATACCACTTAAAATAGTAAGTCGAGATATATTTAGTTCAATTTCAAACAAAGTTTGTTAAAAAAACTAAGACCATGTCAATAGGTATTGCATTATGAACTAGGTACGTAGTACTACGTTGCGTTGGTTCAGCTAATACATAATATAATCTTCTAAAACTGTGATCCGGATGGCCATTATAATATGGCATCAAATAGTTTGATGCAAAATTTATATGAAAATTCGTATTTTGTTAAAAAAAAAATCAAAGATTTTAAGAAAGCTAATGATAATTATTATAAATAGCCAAACAAAACTTAACGCAAGAAAGATGCATCGAGCAATATTTTCGACGATAGCATTTGGCCCAACACAGCGTTGTACTTTTGGGCATCAATTATATTGCCTATCTCTAGATAATATTTTCACATTTTTGGGCGATGAAAGTGGAAGTTTTTGAAAACAGGCTCGCAAGTTTATTTCACAAGTGGAATTACTAATTATTTTACTAAATCTTCACTTCTTTTTCATCATATTGTTTTGAAATTAATTAGTAAATAGGTATGTACATAGTCAGAAGACAGACTTGCCACTTATTTTATCTTTTTTCAACTGTAAATGTTCAAATATTAAAGAATTTATGAATTGATCTACATATTTGTCCAATATAAGCCCATTGTTGAATAAAATTCTTCGTTTTAACTTTCTATATGTGTGTTCATAAAATAAATAAAACATTAATTTCCTATCCTCAATATTGTTATAAAAACACAATTACTAAGCACAACCTCCATTGTCAGTTTTTGCATGTAAAGAGTAATCAATTTCATTTCATTTCGTGCAGACGACTTTGGTCTTCTCAGACTTAAAAAAAAAACTTTTAGTTTTATGCATCAGACCCTTTGATATTCTTTAGCATCGCATCTGTAAGTATGTGATACATTCGCGATCATTGCATCCGTAACCGAGGTGACCTTCCGGCTGTCCGTCGTCTGTTATATTCAACATAATCAACGTACACATAATATATTACAAGTATGTGTACTACTACTATAGCATCATGCAATCATATAAATATAAGTCGTGAACTAACTGTTAACTCCTGACGATCATCACTACATAAATATATTGTCAACAAACACTGATGCTTACTACATATTGTGTCATTTAAAAAAAAATTCGTTTGTATCGTCGAATCAATATTAAAACTGGGATAAATGCGAAAACGACGATTTTGTTCAGAATTGTTGCTAGTAAATCAGCTTAATATTGAAGTAAGAAAATGTTAGAAAAATCAAGATGACGACAACTCATATCCAAATTTTGAAGAAATCGAAGGTGATTTCACATACATTATTATTGAAAAACCATCATATTCTATTGTACCATCTTTCAGTCAATGCGACTCCGGAGGAAACTTATAAGGAAAATAAAAATCTGGAATGGATACTATTTAAGGGTGACCTATAAATAACTTAAGACTAAAGGTTGTAAAAAATTGAAAAGGGTAGACGCAATTTATTAAAGTCCATTGACTTTGCTGCATTCAGCACGATTTAAAAACTTACCTTATTCTTGCATTCATAAATTTATGTAAGTTATATAAGTAAAAAAATATTTGGAGTTGATGCAATGCTTATATATTCTGTTATAATTATTTACTTGCAACGTGTTCGTCATACGCTTCGGTGATTTGCGGGACCTTGATTGGTTTGTTTTTTGATAACATATGACTGTTTATATTTGTTGATTTAACTGTTTGTGTCCTTAAGAAGAAATAAAATAAAAATAAAATAAAAATGCTATAAATTTATCGACTCATTTTTAACAGTTCAAATAGCCTGGAATACGAATATTAGTTGTATATACAAATAATTACACCATTAATTGTCGCTCTAGAAAGACTGCAGTTTTTCAGGATAAGTGTGCTGAAATGCATGAAAAGGTTATAGTTATCTTAGTTGAATACAATTGGCATAAATTGTCCAACGAGACTTATCTTTATAAATCCATGAGTACGACTATACTCATAGTATTCTCCGTATTTACGAGTAGATAATATTGTATGATATTTACACCTAATAAGATCATGCTTCGCTCGAATGATTCTTAGTACAAACAATATATAAGTATCTGACAGTACTATGAATTCGATCATCTTGTAAATTGATCCTTATATTATTATGAACTGGCTACACGTGTTTCTTCGGCTTACTTGCTTCACTGTAGATTATTGAATGGAAAGCTCGTGCATAAATTTATTTAATTATTCATAAATTAATCCCAGATCGTTTTCCTAGCACTGTATTTCCGTTTTAATGAGGAACAATATATTATTTTGGTTTCGTGGTACTGTAGTAGGTTAATGAAAACAATAAATTATGGATGTTTCTAATGATTGTAGAAACTTTTCCAGGTGCTGTTTAGATTTAATATAATTGACAATAATTATGTGTAGGTTTTTAAGCTGTTAAGGTCTAGGGGAATTATATATCCCAAAGGTGCAATGATTATTTTCGGAGATTGCATTTTTTTTTAAATGATACTAGCTGGCCCGGCGAACTTCGTACCGCCTAAGAATCAATGAACGATTTCATACATACATCTTCTTCCCCTTGTCCTAGTTCGGTCGAGGGCCCATTGCCCCTAAGTATCTCCTCCAGAGATAACTGTCCACCGCTGTTTCCAGGACCTCTGGCCACTCCAAACCAAGCCTTTCAACACATGTTCGACACCTGCCCTATCTTCTGCCCTATCTTCTGTCCTCTCCCACTGACTTTATGAATGATTAATATTATTAATCTCTTTACAAACTCCCGTAATTGTCAGTGTGTCATCGAAGGTATAGTGTAAAAAAATATAATTCATTTGGAACTTGCGCAGTTTAGCGGCCCCACCCGTTGTCGAGTACTTTTTTCCATGTAAAAGTAATATTTTCGAAACTTGAGGTTGCTATATGGTGAATTATTTTTTGGTCACCAAATTTTTGGAAAATTCTTTTATAGGAAAAAAAAATCGCAACTATGAAACTTGAGCGGGCCCACCCGTTGTCGAGTAATATGTACGGAATTTTAGGAAATTAATTTTCGACGTGGATTTTTTTGCCGGCAAATTAAAATAATTCTACATATTATATGGCAACAATTTCCTCAAGTTTCAAAAATATTACCTTTTCTATGGAAAAAAAAGTACTCGACAACGGGTGGGGCCGCTAAACTGCGAAAGTTACATTCATTTTTTTTTACATAGACAATTCACACACATCGAGCTAATCCCAAACTTAGATGAATCTTGATTATGGGTACTAACGCGACGATACACACATATACAATGCACTATATACATATATATGTAACACCCAGACCCAGGACAATTTGAAAAAGGTCATTCTTCACTTTGCCCTGTCCGGGAATCGAACCCGGGACCTCGTGACTCAAAGGAAAGAGCTCCGCGCCACACCTGCCGACATGAACAATTTATGTTGAACAATATTATACTTAACTCAGATTTGTTTATAAATTATCTGCAGTACGTAATATAATTATGTAGGTACTAATTTTTTTTTCAGGTAGATTTTACCTATTCATTTAAAATTTATAAAAATTCTTTCCATGATTTTTTAAAAATTGAAATATCAGAACTACAGATGTTAAATTGTATGGATAACGATTCTAATTTGAGAATGTATAGAAAAATTATCATATAAATAGGCCAATCTATAAAAAAAACTTCATTGTTGATTTTGTATAATTCTCCATTTTGCATTTTTTATTGAAATTAAAAATGTATGGCGTAAATAATTTTCTTCGTAATTTTTCTTCTCTGTCTGCAAATTTCACTACACAATCTTGCATCAGAACTACCTACATGAACACATTCTTATTTTCATCTTTAATAGCACAATTTTTGGTTCAATAATAATTTTCCATCTGCAAAAATAAAATACAATTTCAAATATAATCTGTGCACGTCCACATTTATGTGACAGAAGATCTATCGAAACATAAATATTAGTCGAATAATTCGGTAGTTACATGGCAATAGGTTGTATCTCACATTTTTTGCGTTTTCAAGTTTGTTAATGTTGTTGTTGTCCATAAAATGCTCAAAATAGTGTAATATTTGATGTGGCAAAAGGATATGTCTCTTTATAGTCAGAATAAAGAGAGAAAAGACGTAACTTATTGACATGTAGAAAGATTGTTTTCATCAACATGGCAAAAAAACTCAAATATTTTTAAACTGCAAGAAATTATTTAGTGAATGTTACATACATCTTGTAGAAGAAATTATTAAGAGAATGTTACATCTATCTTGTAGAAATAATAATTACCTTCATTTTGATATATGTAAATGCTCGAAATTTGGCTGAAATATCTCTTTTGCAAACTTTGTTTTTGCTCTCCTGTAAAATTATGTTTTAGTGAGATACAACCTATTGCCATGTAACTACCGAATTATAGTAAACAAATATTAGTACACATTTCGTTCATATTAGTTATAGTAATTTGGTTCTTAATATAGCAGAACCTACGGATTATTTTAGCACAATGCAACAGGCGACGTGGGGGCGCTAATAGCGCCATAACTCTCCATATTGTTTTTATTTTTGAAATTAAAAATGTATGGCGTAAATAATTTTCTTCATATTGTTTCTTCCCGTGAATTTGTAAGATGTTTTAATAGCCTATAGTTTATTCCGGGCGGAGAAGAATCCAACAAATCAGAGATCATTCAAATCGGTACAGCCATTCTTGAGTTATAAGTGTTGTAACACACACGACTTCCTTTTATATATTAGATATCTGGATTTTGTTATAAACCCAAATACAACTTTATACACCTTCCACAGTAAGCTAAAAGCTTGTGTCGTGAAAGGGGAGTTTGTCGGCACCTGGGATCGAACCGGGGACCCCTTGTTCAAGAGGCCGAGACTCTACCTCCAGGCTAGCGACGAACTCAATTTTATTTATTATTTTCCTATTTTGCATTCATTATACCAAAATACTATAAAATTTAGTATTATAAACAATTAAACCAATTACAAGTCTAACGGCATAAATATTCTTGATAAAAATTATTTTTTTATGTCTTTTTATGAACCAAAGTAAATATAGTTTTTCGGATACATAATTTACAAAACCATAACATTTAAGTTACTTTACATTATTTTTTTTATTTTGATTCTTCCATTTTGATAGCGAAATAGGGATGAATATTTGAAATTATTTTACAGTCTTGAAATGGTTAAAGTAGGTCATAATTAATTATTTAACCAGTTAAATAAGGAACAAGTTATTCACACTGTTGTTATGAACTAAAATAGAGATTGGTTAAATGATAATTTTAGTTTGTTTTTTCATCTTCTGCCTTTTTTAGAAAATAAATATGTAGTAGTAATAAGATAACCAATTTCATTCAAAAAATATTCCATCAAAAAGCTAATATCAAACAGCAATATATACTTTGTATGTATAAAGACGTATTTGTACATACGGGATCAAAGAACTACTGAAATGGTCAAAAAAATAAATTAAATTTCCCAAATCTTGGAATTCGTGCCTCTGTATAAAGAAAATCACGAATTTGATTTGGAAAATAAAAGAAAACGTTGAATAAATTACGCAATTTGATATTCAATTCCACATTACAATTTATAACTCGGTAGCGCATTTGTGAAATCAATTTAGGCGATAATATTTCAATATAAGATAGAAAGGTGGGTTAAGAAATAAAACGGAATGGAAATCCCCTGACGTGTGGAAATTATTACCTTGGAAATTCAAGGAGTGGACCGAACTGAATTACCCACAAGGGAAACATAAAGGAGAGATTTACTGAACAACTTCGGACATTTCAGAGATTTTTACCTTTAAATTTTAAATAATGTTTGGTATTTTAATGGTGGTAATGAAATTTTAACTTGGTAATGTTTTCATAATTTCTCATTGCCTGTAAGCTTATAATATTATATTTTACTTATATAATATTATATCTTATAAAAATAATTAGGTACTTTATATTTTGTCATCATATCAGCATTATTTTATAGCGTTTTTTTGCAGTAATGCAAGCAGAATTAGATTGCAATAATTTACAGTTCTTGCTTAAATTTAAATGTTTATTTATTCAATCAATTAATATAATTAACCCTTTTCACCACAAATTTTTCAAATTTCTTGTAATTGTGATGTATAGATAGTTGTGTTGTTCTTTTTTTGTGTTTTTTTTATTTTTTATTATGATTGTTGTGTCTTAATATTCTACACTTGTATATACATCATATGAACTATGTATGTAAATGTATAACAACATGTAAAAGGCTAGCGCCGTGAATTGTTAATAAATTAATAAATAAATACTCTCATTCTTTTGTACAAGTACCATAAGTACATGTACTCTGTACTCATTTAATAATGACACTGAATGTTTCTTTTTTATCAGGCATGATCTCCTCGATAGACTAAATGTAGATTCAGAAATAATACAATTTCCGAATACTTTCTTTAGCTTGTCGTAGTGAAATATATAGTGAAAAAATTTGCTAGTTTAATTTGAGGTTCGATCTTTTGAATATCTGAAATGGTAGTGACCGTGAATATACAATTAAGTATTTCATGACTAATCAACAAGTATAGGTATTTTTACATGGCAGAAAAATCGTGTGATTCCGTTGTAATATACATAAGTATGTACTGCTATTATTTATCTTAAAGGGCTCACCATAAATTATCTAAAACGTTTTTATGTCTAAAACGCTTTATTGATTTTCATTAATTTATTCAAACCAATCTCACATGTAGAGTGACCAGCAGACTAACTACATACATGTAACAAACATGCATGTCGTTCTCTTTGTGACATTCAAATGGGTGATCCTCACAAAAACCTCATCGCCGAACTGAATATGCTAACTGGATTAAGCGTAATGTTTAACGGATACCTATAAAGCCATTTATAGGATATTTATCAATAATCTACATAAATAGGTATATCGTTAGTATAAAGTATATTTTTGTACTGATCTAGTAGGTACTACTTCTGAATACTAAATCGTCAATCCTGAAAACGAATAAAAAAGAGTAGGTAGTTACGTAATAATCGAAGTACCTACTTCATATAAACGTACTAGCATTGTTATCATCGATCAGTTATCATTTTTCCAATAAGTCCAGTAGACTGTGCAAATAACTGATGGACGTGCCAACGTTTTGTATTTGAAAAACGAATAAACTCTTAACAAAGAAAAACTCTTTAATTCAAATCGTCGCCATTTCATTGTCCGACAGGAGAAGCGGAAATGAGTTAAATTGCGAGTACATCCGAATGGCGATCATTCGCACAAAAAGTAAAAAGGTGTATTGTTAAAAGAAATGTATTCAAAGCTTTATTTTCAAAAGTTAACATGTAGTTTCTAGGGACCTTTTTACATATTAGCATTGAATGGGAAAACATTTTCCTGTGTGTATCTCTATAAATGAATAGCGAGTCCCTTGATTGAAGTTGATTTGGTGATACGCGCGCCTGTCTTTTCTCTTTTCGACAAAAATTGATATCTATTATGTTTTTTTTCGACAAAAGATTCGTCACCGTAAAAAAATGTTAAATTCAGCGATGAATATTATTTTTCCTAGCGCTGTAAAAATGTCAATTTTCGTATTTGTAATGACCAAAGTAACTTTATTGGATACCGCTGAATATATAGTAGGTCTCTTGCCAAAATTATATAATTTAAAAACTAACAGTAAACACATTCCTCTAACACTCGTATGAAATTGAGGGAGATGATTGGCACTCGCAACTTGGATTTGTAATCAGGAGATTCTGGGTTCGCGTTCCGTTTTTGTCTTATTTCACTGTCTCAACAAAAGCAAATTGTATACCTTCTGTGATTATTATTTTTAAAAAGTGTATAGGCGGTTTAATGTCGCTGAGAATAACGCACTAGAGAGGACCATATGGGACTAACTATTCTTCAAGGAGAAAAAGAAGAAGATAGGTATTAGACATATATTTTTTTTTTATTTATTTATTCATTCACCAATGACACACTTCAGATAATACATGTAAGTTGAAACAATATACAAGAGACAAAATAATATAAACAATGTATTACCCTATTTAAAAGTGCGTACAATTTTCATTAATCACAATATTCCATCAGTTTTTGTCATCCTTACTGTTGTCGACAATGTTTAGAATTTCTTGGTTCTATTTAATCAATAATGCGACCCTCTAAGATTCCCTAATCCATGGGTTATTTTTGAGTTTGTTTAAATCACAGAAAAATCTTCCATGTAGATTTTTAATGATTATGTATCTTAATACAGAGTTTTTGTAAATTAGCTTTTTTTATCAATGTATCACTAGAGAATAAATAAATAAATAATCCTTCTAGATATTATAACATATTCTTGTCTTTTGTAGTAATCAAATCGTACAATCTGAAATCCTTACGTAATGATAAACTTTGTACCATATTAGAACGAGTATACATAACAATATGTATTATTGTATTACACCATACCCGTATATACCTTCATCCACATAAACTTAACTTCATATAACAACAACACCTAATACAATTTACTCCTCTCACTGTGAATACACACGTACATTATACATACATAACTACACATTTACGATTAAGGAATGAACGAATTAATTGCCCTAAGTTAAATTTATGATTAAAATTTGGTTGACAAATGAAATGAATATTTATCATTATTGTTAAATGTTACTATTGAGTATGACTACCGTACGACCAGTTTCGCGGACTACACGTTCGCATCATCAGGTGTTAATCTATGCTAATATTTGATTAAATTAATGGTTTATGCTTAGTAAGATTTTCAGCAAAGAATAAGAATCCCAATCTATTCCGTAAACTTTCGAGTGTCTTGAAAAATGTAGGTTTTCGTTGAACATGACGTATAAAACATTTTAATATAGCGATGAAGTATCCTGCTCATCTTGAATATCTTACAGATGTATTGGTACAAAAGCGACGACCTGTGTGCTTTTTAGTTATCTTATATATAACTGTGTTTTGTAATGACTTTCGTTGTATAGACCATTTAGAATAAAAAAAAAATAACAAAACCCTAATTTTTTGTTTTAAGTTTCTGATTGTTTCATGCTGAAAATAGTTTTTGTTTTTTAGTTCCTTAAATTTACTATAACGACTTACTGCAACTTGCGCTACTTTTTTACGAGTAAGACTTAATGAGTACCTACATTAGATAATGGTGGACGCTCCACCGAAACCGCGGTAGCGAAAAAAAAGCTCACAAAATAACAATTAATTACATAGTCATCTAAAATCATATCAATATGAGTACTTATGTACATAAGAAAATTATATGTTAAGTTAACAAATTAACGGGGTTAAATTTTTGATTAACGCTACCCATCGATACATACGAGTATACCAACCACCTATAACACATATGTATCCACATACGAGGTTGGGTATATTTCCATATTATGTATTATTATCTAAAGTTTGCTATCGTATCTTGTAACTGATAGACAAAATTCTGAATATAAATTTGTTATGAATTGTAAATGTTTAAAGTTTAAATTAAAAACTATAAGTATTGTCGTTCACAAGTTTGCTCCATTTATTTTCCATAACAGTTTTAAATTAGGTATAGATGAAGTGCTTTATTGTATTTTGTTTTAGGTAGTATAGCAATAAAAAAAGTATATCAATAATACCTTCCAGATTTTCAAATTATGAGAGGAGAAAAATACCAAATCTTACATCTACTATTTCAAGGAAAATAACAGGATGAAGAGGACCAAGTCGCAGGAGTATTTTTGGCTGTAAAGTCTAAGAAAATGGTTCAGAAAAATCACCATTTCACTGTTTATAGCCGCAATCAAAAAGATTCAAAAAGCCCTGATAATCGCCAATCTTTGTACAGGAAACAGTACTTAGAGAAAAAGAAGAATACTTTTTGTACAGCTGATTTCAACTTAACTTACATACTTCAAATAATGGTGAAAAAAGAGTGTTTCTTCGGGAAATTTAAAAATTAAACACTATAAGTTATTTATGATTGAAATCATGATATCCATTATTATAAAAGCCAAATATGTGAAACAAATCATTAGAAAAAAACATATTTATCATCATTGGTTAAGTAATGGAAACTCTCCTTTTGAATAAAAATATGATATGAATTTTATAGCAAAGACCTGATGACTTGCATCTAAGGTTACCCTACTTGTGGAGATTGCACAGATAGATAGATTACAAAATTTGACTGGAACTAAGGTGAACATACGGCAAACTTTTTACAAGCACACAGATCCATATTGTTGTTTATGTTTTTATTATCTCTAGTTGTGTGGCAATGTATTCAGTATCAAAATAAATATATAAACATCTTAATTTAATAGCGTTGTTGACTTACCTATTTCATTTTGATGATACATTACTTTGTGGCGTCTATATTTTCATCAGTTTTTATACGAGTGATGATTTCTATGCGTGACAAGAAGCAATATTTTTCTATTTGGTCTATACTAGATATTTCGTACCTAGAACTCCCAAGATACGTATCTAGATAAAAAAAATACGTTTAAGTAATGTAGTCAAGCAGATGAAACTTTCCGTTTAAATAAGATTTCCATGTTTTCTCTTTTTTAACACGTGTTTCCAGAGTCACTCCAAGACAGGCAAAGTTATACTGCAAATATCTTGTTTCCCTTCAAGTATACGAGTTCATCGCCAATTCTCTTTCGAAGATCCTATTAGAAGCATTGGGTAAAAACAATTCTCCTCCATTCAGAATGTTTCTTCAGTCATAGTTGAGTAACTATTACTGCTACTGTTATTCCGTCATTAAGGCATATTCCAATGATGGGGTAGTCGGCAGACTACATAGCTGCATTTCATAAACATGCAAGCTGTCTTATATTGTGAGTATTTTATATGAGTATTATTGTTGAGTATTTATTTTATTATATAATAGCGGTCCCTATTTTTTTAAAATATAATATAGCCTATGTCACCCGGGGATAGTGTAGCTTCCCAACAGTAAAAGAATTTTTCAAATCGGTTCAGTAGTTTCGGAGCCTATTCGGAGCAAACAATCAAATCTTTCCTCTTTATATATTAGTATAGATGAGTATTTTCACACTATGAAATTTCTGATGATGATGATGATGATGATGGATGACTTCTTAAGCACCCTTTTGTGAAAAAATCCACCTCAAGGGCGCACATTGCTAACGAAGACTTATGTTTGTGTATGGATTATTCCGTGTGATTTCTTGAATAAAAATGTCTTCAGTTGGTTCTTGAACCGATCCAGTATTCATCCAAGTATTCATCTGATGTTCTGATACTTTCTCTCAATGGTCATGAGTGCCTATGGCGAATTGTCAAAAAAGGTTATCTAGATTATAGAGAAATTCGGGGACGAAAACAACGATGTTAACATTCGCCAACTATGTATCATTGAATATTTTTAAATCATAAATCAGCTAGAATCATCGCACTTCCCGAAAGCTTTTACATAATACTCCCACACAGCTTCGTCAGTTTAGCATCTATAAAGTTTCACATAATCGAGATTTGTGCGAAAATTAAGTTTAGTACGTTTGATTACTTTGAAACACATGTAATTAATGTATTATCAAATGTAAAAGTCACAATCAAAATGATTCGTTGCTAACCGAGCTTCAAATATATAAATGAGAATTATTACTTTTGCAAAATTATCAAGAAAACTAATAACATACTTAACTCTTAAAGGTTAAACGAATATAATTTCCACATGGAACCTTTATAGTTCCTAACAATACAATAACGATACTCGTATAATTATGTTCTTTCAGTTCATTGACATTTTGTACATATATTTCGCTTGGCTTTGAAAGTAATTTAATATTGTTATTATCATTTATAGAATTAGAGATACTTCTTGGTGCTTACTGATAGATAAATTAAATGCCAAGGACTCGTTCAAATTTTTAGTTCTTTACAAGACAAATATTTAGTTCTTATTATTCTTTTTCTTCACCTTCAGACCTTCAAGACAAATATTTAGTTCTTATTATTCTTTTTCACGTTTCCAGCCGGGTCGCCCCGAAGTTGACGACCATTTGGGCTTGTCCTGAGCAGCGTGAAACAGCTCCCCCACGATTTTGACATTGGTCTATTCTTGAATGTTTCGAAGCCAGAGGAGCTGTCTTCTGCCAACCCCTCTGCGGCCCTCGACCTCCCCTTCATAAAGAGCTGAAGTTTGGTGTACTTGTTGCCTCTCATTACATGATCAAAATATGAATTAATTATAAATAAAACACTTATGAATAGTAAATCCACAGTGACTTTTTATTAGACGCGAGCCAGCTTTCAAAATCTTCCGCTGTCATCATCAGGCTAGCGAATAGTGAAGAAATTACAAGTTGGTAACGAATATATAGAGTATGTTATTGGATAGCAAAACAAAAGTGGAGATTAAGACAGTGGTAACAAACAATTGAAATAGAGTACCGTTGTGGACGGATTTAAGAAAAACATCTCCAGCGTTTTCCTTTTAACGCTATTGGGGAAACCACAAATACCCATATCAGTTTATGCTGGACTACCTCAAAGCCTTCTCAATCGTTTGCAGCTGGCGTTCAACAGTGCTGCGCGGCTCATTTTCCGTGAGGGCAAAAGATGCCACATCACTCCCCTCTTAGAACGACTACACCTGGTTGAGGGTTGAGGAAAGGGTGACTTTCAAGGTGTGCCTTTTGGTCTACAAAATATTAACAAAATGGCACCATCGTGCCTCACAGAGCTTTGTCCCCTTAACTCGACCACTAGAAGACCTTTGCGTTCTATGGAACTGGCCGTGAATAGACTTACTGAGCCCAATAGAGCCGGTAAGTCTAACTTCTACGAGAGGGCCTTTGGTGTTGTTGGACCGGTTATGTGGAATCGCCTACCGGTGCTGCTGAGAGATGGTCAGACGGTCACTGGCTTCAGAGGCAAACTTAAAACTGAACTCTTCACTGGCGCCCTTGTGACTGTAAAATGGCGTCATAAATAAAATAAAATCATCCAAAATCATCATCATCAGAGATGAGCATTATTTTTTTTAAGAGGTAGACTTCCTCGGAAAGTTAATATACATAAAATGTGAATCTACTTAATATAACCACCAAGTACCGTCGGTTGAAAATATCAACTTTACCAAAATATGATATTTTATGGAGCTAAACAGTGGTATAAAGTTCTCAATATATAGTTCAAAATATTAAATTATGATGTGTTAATAATAAAATGTGTAAAAACATTTAAGATTAAATAGCACTTTTTGCTGTCGCGTTTTGATACTTTTCAACAAGTTTTACAATATTATATCAGTGGGCCTAGTCAAAACACTTTTAAGCGTTACGTTTTCGTTTTTTTTTCGTTCAAACAAGACGAGGTTGCGAGAACGCGTCAATTTTCGTAGCTAAAATACACAAGTAGCTACGGAAATTGACGCGTTCTCGCAACGTCGTCCGCGTTTGAACGAAAACGAAACGAAAACGTAACGCTTAAATGTGTTTTGACTAGGCCTACTGTGGTATTAAAATATTCTCTTATATATATATATATATATATATGAGGTGAAGGTTTTACTCCATTTCACTGCGTACAGTCGGGCAGAGACTTGGCTCTTGCCTTTGCATATGGGACGAGGCACGGCCCGTCACCGGAATATGCAGATTGGATTTGCAGAATAGGTGTTGTGTTTCTGCATTGTGTATACATGTGCTTCTTCAGGACCATCTCGCAGAATGGCCGACACAACATTAAATCCAGTATGCGGGGAGTATCGCATATTATGAATGACTGTGTGATCAAATTTTCATCGGAAATGCATGTACAACATGCATTCCATTAATGAAAGATCACTTGATTTTACGCAGGAGATAGTATGAGGTGAAGGTTTTACTCCATTTCACTGCGTACAGTCGGGCAGAGACTTGGCTCTTAAAGGCAAGAGCCAAGTCTCTGCCCGACTGTACGCAGTGAAATGGAGTAAAACCTTCACCTCATATATATATATATATATATATATCAATCTGACGTTGCGCTGTATTGTTATGACGATAACAATCAAATCATCAAAACAATTTTATTAATTCAGTTATAGTAATTCGTCCGAATTTATATTGAATGAATCTTTATTATTTACGTTTTGTTTTTATTGAATTACGAATATCTTATACGTGATCTTCTACGAATATCTGCCGTATGAATATTCAACATTTTACAGGAAATTCAGATCAACAAGAAAGTAATTTTTTTCTAGTCTAGTTAATATTTTTGCACAATCTGTATACCATTGTGTAATTCTATTATTTTACATATTGAGTACTCTTTTTAATGCACATTTGTTTCTTTATTATTATTATTATCATTATTTTCAGTGCTTTTGCTTTGTATTTGCAAATTGAATTTGAAAAACAGAGATTCGATCAATTCTTAATTTAAACTATTTTAATTTTAATTAATATAAATTTTTAATTAATATACCTAAATTCTATCGGAGTGAAATTTTTAAGTATTTATTTTCATGGTTTTTGTCTTGTTTTTTGTTTTTGATTTAAGTAGGGTAAATTATGTTTTATTACTGTTTACTGGCAACGTGTTCGTCATACGCTTCGGTAATTTGCGGGACCTTGATTTGTTTTGTTTGATGAAGAAATATGAATGTTAATATTTGTTAGGTTGAACTGTTTGTGTCTCTTAAGAATAAATAAAAAAAAATTAAGTACAACCTGGAAAACAACAGATAAGTGATCTATTATAAGAGGAAAGAGAAGAAAAAAAAGGAAGAAAATCCAATTGAAGTGCAGAATATTCAGTAATTTGAACACCAGTAGTTTTGAGTACAATCATAGAAAATATTCAACCCACCTTAATATACTAAAGTATATCGTAGCACTGTATTTATGTAAGTGGTCTACAGTCTACGCTGTTCGCTACGAATAATAATAATAATAATATAGTGGTAAAGCAGAAGCCCTCAAGTAATGGAGGCTTAGTTAAGTGGAGTTGTGTAATTAACTCTCGACTGAAGATATTATTTCTATCTGAACATATTTCTCTCTACATATTTTTAATAATATATATCACCATATCATTCCAACTGAGTGACGTAAGCATATTCACGCTACAAGTACGTGTTCGGAGTAAGGAAAGTTAAGTTATTTTCTTCTTCATTTAAGGAAATGTGTTTTTTTTTAATTAAACTTACATCATTGTTTTCAGGGAACAACGTCCTTTCTTTTTCTCAACCGAATGATTATTAGAAACCTGGATTGCTGGTTGAGCTGAATAACTGTACGTAAGTCAAACAAGAAAATTATGTTACATGATTGACATCACGTCAAAAATTGACATATGACACAGCACACCATAGCTATTTTGGAAGCTTGAATTACTTCAAGGATGTACAAAAATATATTAACAGTAATAAACAGTATGAAAAGACGAAGTATAGATGGAAGGTTGACAGCTACATTCAAAACTCCGATTTTTTTATTAAACGACCAAGATGATATGCCCGCCCGTAGCCATCATCTTAAGTATGATTTACATACATAATGTATACATAACGTTCATATTTATATGAATAATCTGAAAGAATTGGCCATCATTCACTATGCTCTCTGCGTTTATTTTTGTTTTGTAATATTCACAACTTCCTACATACTCACTCATTCCATCACGGTTATCTCCCGCAATATACAAGTCTTCTTTTTCGTTCCATAAAAATACGACACAAACGATGAGTGGCATACCTCATTGCTGATTTGAAGTTGTGAAATGTCTTTTTATGTATTTATTCATCAAAAGCACACTACAGACAATAATAATTATATATACGATGCAGGCAAATAAGGTATTGATATATCTCCCCATTTACAAGTGTACGCATTTTAACGGTTTATTATTTTAAAAACCCATAAGGTCATCACATCTAATTAAAAGAAGAAAAATAGTAAACTGTCTTATTCGTTTTACGTAAACTGTTATTCAAAAAAAAAACCGTTCAACATGTGATAAATTAAATAAGATAATTTTCAGTATTTCATAGTTAGAAACGTAATGTAATGTTTTTTTTTTCTGGTATCATAAATTGTAGTTAGTTTTGCTCCCGTTGTTTCCTGGTTCATATAAAGCTACTCTCAGCAGTAAGTTTATATAATAATTTGTGGTAATGTTACAATAATATAATAAACTCTATGTTAACGGTTCAACATTATGAAGAAATATTATAATTTAAGTACAGATGTAACGAATAGTGATTTTCGGATACCGAATAATGGATATTCTACAAAATTGAACTTCATCTTTCAGTGTTGACATTATGAAACAACATTTTAATTATGTAAAATATAGCACTGTTTTATGTTTCACTTTGTATACGTTAAAGTGAAACATAAAACAGTGTTACAGTATGTGAATATTTTATTATTATTCTGAAAAACCTTGAACTTAATAACCGGACTGATCGGTCCGACTGATGTAATTTTTTTGTCTTTTAGAGCAAGAGGTACTTTTTCAGCTAATAATTTTAATTAATTAGTAAGAATTTGGAAAAATTACGAAATGAAATGCAGTAAATTGACCAAATATCAGGTTTTAGAGATTTTGTTAATTTTTTATTGCATGAGTTAGAAATCTTGTACTCGCGGAATATCATCTCAATATTTGTTACCCTGCTGCAAAGTGGATTTATATCCGATCAAAACGGATAGCATAATTTAGGATAATTCGGATAGTAGATAGTTTTCGGATATTTATCACATTTCCAATTATACCTACATTATGTTCTTTTTATACCCTTTCCCTTCGTTACGCAAATTGTAGCGAAATAAAATGAAATACAACCGATACGCTACATTACTTCCAATTTTTTGTTCGTATAATTTAAAAACACTTACAAGGAACATTTGTAATCTTATTTTATTTTTATCTGTACTTAATGAATCAAAGGAATACACAATGATTATTAAAGAACGAACTTTTTTCAGCTTTTGTTTTTCTGGCAAGAGGGTGTTGCTGATGCTACTGATGCTCGTATCCGAAAAATAGCGATAAATATTTATAGAATAAATTATTTAGTAAACTAACCCTTTATATGCAGTTTTCTCTAAGATTATGTGTTAAAATTATAAAACAATTTTAAATAAAATAATTACAATTAGTAAAATATATTTGTTATATGTGTTTTTATGTCGATTTTTTTGTAACCCAGTATATATTTTTAAAAGCAATATAAACAAGCCGTTAAGCTACTCTAACTATTAAAATATTATAAATGTTTGTACTTAGAAAAAACTTTTCTCAAAATAAAAATGAAAATACTATTTTCCTTAGTACGTACACCCACGGTGACTTTGTTGGTCGCGAGACGCTTAATTTATAATCATTTGTCGTGAACTTCCACCAACAACCGTTGGTCGGTTAATTTAAAGATGAGTATTCGAAATAAACACCTCGTGAAAATCAACCAATAATCAGAAAATATTTTTTTTAAATCAGTTTAACATCATCATTTTCATCAATCTACGTTTCTGTACAAAAATCAAAAGTTATATATTTTGTGAAATAAGTTAATATTGTATCCTCGCTGTAAGTTCACATCACGCTCACATAATAATGGTGTAAGGTACAATATTCTATGCTTCTATATTTAGCGAACGTTAATATAGTTGACAATATCACTAGGCATTATGTAGAGTATTTCAAACTTATCTATGACTATAGCATTTGCTATTGTAGGCACAATGATGTTATTGACCTTACGAGTATACTTTGTGAAGGACTTGTGAAGTAGTGATGTACACAATGACGAGGTACTCCACAACACACACTACTTGGTACAAGTAATTTAGTATTTGGTTAATCTAGTATTGAAATATAAACGCATTAAAAATCACTGATACTTGTCTGTCTATACCATCACGGCACAATGTGTCATTTCTTCATCTAGCTGCTGAATTTTCTCTCTCTCTCTCTCTCTCTCTCTCTCTCTCTCTCTCTCTCTCTCTCTCTCTCTCGTTCCTTGCCAGTCGGAAAGCTTATACGAATAGTTAAGAATCTTGCAGCAGGTTTCGATATATCTTATGTGACATATGGACGAGGAATTCATAAGAGAAATCAAGAATATCTAATATATAAAATTCTCATGTCACGGTGTTTGTTATCATACTCCACCGAAACGGCTGGATTTTGGTGAAATTTTGTGTGCTTATCGGGTATGTCTGACAATCGGCCAACATCTATTTTTCATACCCTAATAGTTAAGGGTGGTCCACCCCGATTTTTTTTATTTTATTTTTTATGGTGAGGCATTAAAAAATACATACAGCCCTAAATTTTCACCCTTCTACCATCAACCCCTATTTTTTAATAGCGATATTAGTAATAATCTAGAAATAATGTTTATGGCAAAACAACGTTTGTCGGGTCAGCTAGTAATATTATGAAAGTGTTGTCTGTATTTTATGATTACAATTCCTCTTTCTGGGATCGCACTTTCTTACAGCTGTAATGATTCTAGGAAGATATATCTCGTTATACATTTATAAATAATAATAACTTGATCATGTTATTATTTTTTCAAGCATTCGAGTCCTTTAAGGTTTTAAAACTAGTATTGTACATAAAATTTAACGACATTAATTTGACGTTCATTACATTGTCATTATAAAATCAAACTATGTACTGATATAATAATATACCGACTCAATGTCATTCATGATGAGTACTAACTGTATTATTTGTAATGAAATGCAAACGACAATACGAAATTATTGTTAATGGTGTACTTCTAATTTGATGAATTTTTGTGTATCTTTTTTTTAACAAACTAGCCATCGATATAATTTTGGCAAAATTTAGCACCTTTTTTCTAATTTTTATCGCAAAATATCCAAGATGTAATGAATTATGGACGCATGATTCGAATAAAAATGTTAAAAAAATCATGGAGTCTCAGAAAAGGTGTTCCACTCATTTTATAAGTTTTCGAGTGTCCTGTAAAAGGCAGTTATTCATGAAACATTACGTTTAATATATTTATCATCTTCCGTTCAGCAATGCGGTGTGCCACTATTTCTATATGTCTTTTAAACATTTTTTGGCATGGGGAGGGCGATAAACACGTTTTTACATTCAGTTAGTCCGCTGGCTACCCCATTTGTGGAAGATACCGTGATTTTATGAATGAATAAATAAATATTATTCATATACGTGTACGAAACACGTCACTTGACTAAATAGTTTTGAAAAGCAAATAAATATAAAAGCAATAATATTTTTTTTATTCAAATCATACAAATTACATTCTCCCAGTAAAATGAATTATTTTGTATTTTCAGAAGCTACGAACACTGTAGTAGCATAAAAATATAATCTTATTCGGTTTTGATGATTCTCCCGAGCACAATAAACAGAACCAGATGCCTCCATTCAGAGCTTCTCTGCGCCAATTGAGTTACAAAAAATAAATTGCCTGCAACGACACCATCACGGCATATCCCATGAGTAGGGTAGCTAGTGAACCAACAGTATGTAATAAAAAAGCAAATGGCCCTCTTCTTGCTGAAATGTTTCCCTCAGAAGACTTTGGTCCAAAAAATAAGATTTGGGAAGGCTTAGAAATGAAATATTTATTTTTATAAGGTTGATTGGAAATATCGAACTTTTGGGATACATTCACCCTGTGTATAGTGATTAACTCGTTTATTTCTAGTCTGTATAAAGTAAAAAAAAAATACTCGATATAAATAATAGCAGTGTCTGCAATATATAGACCAGACCTTCTCTACGATTTCTATAAATCGTCCCTGGTCTACAGATTATGGACCTTATTTTATTATTTCTCAAATAATTCTATTTCAAAATAATAAATCGAAGTAATAAAAATATATCGCGTGTGCCATATGTTTGTAAGCATTTGATATGATTAAAATAAATCTGTTGTATTTTTATTGTGTTCCCTTTATCGCATTACTTTATTTTTGTCAAAAATCAGAAAAGAGGGAGTGCGGGAAATGTTTAATTAAATGTGCTAACGCTGAGTCATGTTGTAGGTAGGCAGAGAGGAGGTTGGGGAGATGGTGATCATATTCATGATGGTGATTATATGGCAGTCTAATTGAACAAAGCACACCTCGCGAATAGGATGGATTGCGGGTTCAAGCTCCGTCCGGGGCACTACCAAATAAGGTGATGTTGTCTTTTCTAAGCCTTAAATGGTAGTTTCATGTTATAAATATACATACATTTTTCATCAAGTACATTTTTTTTTAATTACATAAGTATACATAGAAACACTATTTATAGATTAGCCACACTAGCCTCACGGCTGTGTTGTGGCCGCACAAAAACATACAAAAAACAAATATAATTAGAAAACCTCTAAAAAGAACTATCAATAATCTCTAAAAAAAACCATCAAAAATCTCTAAAAAGAACAATCAATAATCATACAAATTTAAGATGCAAAATATAGCACAAGGCGAAAGCGTGCATTTAAACTCACAGAATGGTTGATTTAAAGAAATACCATCGTTGAATGTATTTTTTTTATTACAACCAAAGTAATATCCCTTTTAATGTCATGGTAAGAGGTAAATCATTTGGCGCAAAGATGCTCTGAAAAGAGGAAGTTTGTTTCTGCTCTGTGCTTCACACACACGAGATATGAAAGAAGAATAACAATATTTTATTGTTAAGAACTTCGGTTCTCGACCCATCTGGTTTGGGGAAGTGTTTTTAAATGCCACAAACGCTTCACGCTTTAAGGCATTCTTGAATGTGAGGGTCTCAAGATGGGATCTGTTACGTCGGCCGGGTCCCCCGCCCACTGACGTGGTAGGATCGGAGATGTCAACACTCGCATAGTGGTATTAGACTAGAGAGAGTTCAAATATTAATAAATTGTCACCTAAACAGATAAATAGGAGTCCTTGGACTCCTGAAATATCCGAGAAATAAAGCTATGTCAACACTTGTTACGAACTTCGGTCACTTTATAGGTTTATTTGAATTCAATATTCCAAAGCGTGCACGCTGGGCACGCTGCAATATTATAATATAATGTTAATATGTTAAATATTATGTTACTATGTTATACTTTTATTATTTTGTGTCCGTAAGTGCATTGTTGCTTGCATGTGTTCTTTTTCTTTTCTTTTGTTTACTTTGTGTTGTATTTTTATTTCTATTATGACTGTTGATATGTAAGGGTGTATATATGTATGCATGTGTTTTTTATTTATTTTAATTTTGGTTACCGGGTTAGTTGGAAGACATCGCATTTTAGCGATAAACTCGCCCTCTGTATATTGAATTTATAATTGTTATCTTTATGACACTATTTTATTATGTAATATTGTAACCAATGTACAGTGAAGAATATAATAAATAAATAAAGAATATAGATTTTTCTTTTATGCTAATAAGTATGAATAAATACCAATGTAAAAGCTGACGTTGAACCCAATCTATAGGCATGCGTTGTTCGTCAATAATAGTACTACGAAATTTCAGGCATATAATTTTCTTTTCCATTTCATCACGTAACTCAACAATGAATTACCTACCAACCCTCAAAACCTTTCATACTGCCAATGAAGTACTTACACACCCTACCAATTCAATCTATATAACACAGTTCACTAAATTAATATTGGTTTACCAGTTCGCTTATAGCGAAATATTTAGGACAAAAATGAAAATTTGTTGTATTAAAAAAAATTACTTTGTGACATGAAGATCTTGTTTTAACGATTTGATAATCACCCCATCCTTCTTCAATTTAGAACTACAGGCGGAAACAACACTATTTCACGTCTTCTTACGACATTATCATTGCTCTGATATACTGTAGTTGTCATACGGAAGGTGAAAAAGGGAGGGATGAATTTCATTTTAATATTATGCATCTCAAAACATATCTCAGCAGAGACCGTTGACTTATTATGTCGTATTACAAAAACCATTACTATTGTAGAGTGATTATTTATTTAGAGCGAAATCTTTTGCAGTTCAGGGTGCTCGTTGCTGGAATAATCTCCCTTCAAAATTTGGGCTGACTCAAAGTCTGACGTCTTTCAAGCGAGCCGTTAGAGAGAAAATGATTTCCACAAACACAGCCTCTGAAACCTTAAACCCATAACTCCTAACCCCCCCCCTTTTTCCCTCTTTTCCTTTCTTTGTATGCATATATGTTTGTATCTTTTTTTTCTCAATGTCTTCCTTTTTTATATATATGTGTGTATGTATGTAGGTATGTATGTATGTATATAAGCTTACTTTGTGAGTTTTTTTTCTCTTTTTTTTTCCAAATTGCTTTGAATTTTTTTCTTATATGTTTTAATTTAAGTTAATACTTTTGGGTTAGTTGGAAGAGATCGCGCCTTTGCGATTATGTCGCCCTCTGTATATTGATTGTATTTAATTTGAATGTATACCTTTTATGTAATTGTTTGTAATCAATGTAAGTAAAGAATGAATTAATAAATAAAATTATTACGGTTGATTACTTAATAAGAGGATTCAAGACACATTTTCGGAGGTGGGGATCAATGGAGTTTTTTTACTATGGTCAATTGATACAGAATATAAAGTTTCGGTAGACCATTTAAAAATGTTCGCTTTAAGAGAAATATTTGAACAGGTGGATTTTCCAACTCTACAAAGACACGCCACTGACCGCCTCGCAAACATCATTAAGAAGCTTTTAATAGTCAAAATTTTATAGATTGTACTCACGCATAGAGTGTGGGAAAAAGCTACAAAAGCTCTTTGTATATTAATTGAAAATATTCGACAAAAACAATTATTTTTATTTTTCGATCACCAGATAAGTACGTTGTAATAAGGTAAGTATTTAATTGTGAAATTTCTAAAATTAGTCATATGGAGGTTATTAATGATATTGTTCCTTTTTTATTTTTGTTTCGTGCTTTGGCTTTTATGTTTTTGCATGTTGCGTCGCCTTAACGTACAAACGTGTTGACACGAGAGATAATATTTTAAAATATTAAATGAAAAATATATTTTGAATTGTTTAAACGTTAACATATCAAAGACTTTCCCGGAATTTGAACTGAAAAAATCGAATACTTTACTGTTCTAAAAAAGAGGGTGTGGCTAAAATTATATTTAAAAATACGTAAAACCGACCAATTTTCTAAATAAATTAATATCGCAACTCGTTTAGAAATATTTTACATCTCAAATTCGGCGATGAGGTTTGCCACCCATCCCGAATGTCTTAATTTCATATTGGCACGGAGAAGACAGCTTGCATGTTTTATATGCAGCTGGTCTGCTGGCTACCCCACTTGTGGGATATGCCGTGATGGTATAGTAGTAATAGTAGTAGTAGTTTAGAAATATTTTTAAACGATGAAAAATGAATCGATATAATTATGTTTTTGAATATAAAACTTAAAAACGATTTTAAAGTGAAGTATTTTCACTAGGTATCTGAAATAAAATTTTTCAAAGAATCTTTTGCAAAAACTATTTAAGAAATTTCAAGTAAATACATATTTTTTGTTGATCGTATCTTAGTTATTGCTGTAAGGCACGGTGTGAATTTATTTACGTGGCTCGTATATTGGAACATTAATCACACGAATATAAAATCGTGAGGTTCAACTTCCTTAGAGAATTCGCCTGGAAACTAGACGTAATGTTATGTACCTAGATAAAACACAATGTTAGCTACTGGTGCTTATGAAGATCCGGTATACTTTACATAGGTAGGTACAATTTCATAGAATGTGAGTTGTATACAAAGTAAGAAATTTCACGTGTTACATGAAGAAATTTTTAGAAAGGTTACTGAACTTTGTAGCGCTCAATATAATCAGTCGTCCTTCTAGACATATTATTACATAGTAAATTTAATTATGTTGACATTTCATTCCGTTGAATTTATTCACAGAAACAATTATCTGCATTCATTCAATCAACCATAATCAATTGTTTAGATTTGTGTCATACATTTCAAGAGTAAACCTTTATATTATAATGAGTTACAATCCATTGGATTGGTCCGCAACGAGTTTGTATTTTCTTCTCCATTTCTCCCTATTTCCAGCTAGTCTCTTTAGTTCTACGTATGTGTCACAGTTTATGTCTTTCTTCAGTTGGTCTATATAAGTGTCTCTTGGTCGGTTTCTACCATTTCTGCTTTCGATCCTACCCTCCGCGATGATGATAAGCAGTCCTGGGTGTCTGATTTTGTGGCCAATCCAGTTTCTAGAGTAAGCCACCCATCACGAATGTCACTTATTTTTTTTTGGCACAGAGAGAATGGCTTTCATGTGTAATAGAATAATTTTCAACTACCCAATTAGTAGGAGATACAGAGATGGTAAAGGTAGATAATAGACAAAATAAATATTTTCGAAACATTTTTATTAAATAGACGCATGATATCACTTTTAAACTATGTACAGCAATTCGCGGTAAAATAGGTTCTCATGTAATACCTAGCTATTTGTTCCGGCTATTAATATACAAACATTCAAGTGCAAATATTTTGTAGTTACCTAATAATAGGCACTATTATACAATGTTGGATGAAACTTCATCTACATACGTACTTAATACACATACGAGATATACTGTTTGGCGCAGTTATAAAAAACATGACAATTCACTAATATGTTTTTTATTGATATTATTTTCATAGATGATAATGTTTTTATGTCACTTTGGCACAGTTCCACGCCATTATTATCTCGTATTTATCCTATTATACAATACTAGCTGTTAAACCCTGCATTGCACAGGAAATGATAAAATCTACATGTAACTATATAAATCTCTGATATATCTTCTTCTACCATGTAATTTATTGATAGATATGTCTTTTGTTTCTTGGGTGAAAAGTCTCCTTTAATAATAATAACATATAGTTATAAAAACATTTGTTTCTAATTACGTTATAGAATTCTACTACCTAAACACCGACACAGAGAAAAGATAGAATCTCTCTTTACCATCACGACATATTTCACAAGTAGGGTAGCCAGCAGATCTTCTCGTTGGGCAATTATTGGGCTTTAAGGAGTTTATGGAGGACAAAAATAAACATAGACAAAACCGAACTCAAACTTTTATTAAATTATCAACTCAATAATGTGTCCACATTATGTCTATTATTTATTAAACATATCCTACGAGAATGAGTTAAAAATAAAGCAATTATATTATTACTGTTGAAAAAAATATTCACATACACTCAATAATCTTTTTGTATCCATTTTGTAAATAAATAAATATCACATATTCACGTTATTTCGTTTTCATTTTTTTTATATTACTTATTTTTTATAAGAAAGGCATCTATTTCAATGTTTAAATTGAGTTGTTTACTAAATAAAAACAATAATCAATTGATTATGTGTAATTATTAGAAAAACTTAAAAGACCAAAATCGTAAATAACAAACTTCGACTTAAGCGAATTAGGTATTGAAACTTTATTCAATATACCGATGGGCAATTTATTCACAGTTTACAATTTAGTAAGTAGTAGTGGAGAATGAATATTTTTTCCAAAATATTGCAATATGATAAATACAAAATAAAAATTTGTATACCTGCACATTTTCTGATGTTTAGTGTTAATAAGTATAAAATTCAAATGTGGTATAAAACTCATTAAAAATTCACAAAATTATTCCTGAAATTTGAAAAAAGGTGAAATTTATGATACTTTGATCATAAAATTTTTACCAAAAAATTGAGTTAAATTTTTATGCAGCCATCTAAAATCGAAACCCAAATCACTTTAATAAAGTGCTAGGGAAACTTTTAACATTATATTTCATTTTTATTAATAGATTTGTAGTTCTAGACAATAAATTCCCATAAAATGATATATTAAGTTTGATGACAAAAATTTGTGAAGTCACAGTATATCCTCAAATTTTCATGGCAGAATTTAATAAGTAGAGAGAACATAAACCTTGTAACGTAATTTAATCGGAATTGTATGAAATAATATAAACTTTAAAAGAATGTGGCACTTCAAGGCTCCATAAGGAAGTGATTCTTTGGAAATCTTCTTAGCTTACTTAGTAGAATGATGAATAAAATAATACTTCCTATATCTTGAGTAATCTTCCAAGTAATCCACTTGGTTTATATTCAGCATTACTCTATTATTTCCATACAGTTTGATATTCTTCTGAGATACTTATTTGGTAGGCATAAAAGTTCTTTTAAAAAATAATAAGTTTTTGTACCATAATACTCCTCAGCTTAACTAGTATATGTTAATTTATATGAAACAGTATTTTTTTTTAATAAAAAATATATATATATAACAATTCATTAATTGTTAAAGAAATTAAGGATGTTGTTGGAGAAATGGGCGAAGGACAAAGACAAAGGATAAAAGGAGAATGAATTTTTGTGCTATAATGAAAATGAGAAATCTATGTTTATTGGTATTTTAATATGTAAAGTAACTTATGGAGTGGCATATCCTAGAAACCCTTTTTCTAGAAAATATTGTGATGGGTTAGAAAGATAAGATGTTAAAATATGTAATCTAAAGTTAGAGCAATAAAGGCACATTCAGCTACGATTTATTTGGATTGACTACATGAAACCGCGAATGTTGAAGAAATAATATGCAATTATTATAAAAAAATATTGCTGTAACAAAAGTCGAGCAGTGTTCACTTATGAACTTTAGTTTAATTCTTCTTCTTGAATGGTGTGTCAGGTATTCCTGTCATTGGTGACTTATTGCTATGAAGATGGCCTCACTTTCCTGTATCTTAATGAACAAATCTTCCACTCGTGGTATTTCAGTTCAACCTTGTTATGAATTTTCCTTTTACCAACTCTCAGAGACTCAATTTTGTTTATTTCAAGATGAAGAAAGCTATTTTTTGTCTTGTTGTTTTATTGTTAGCCTTAAATCTTATTGCGAATACAGAAAAATAACAATTATTATATTTATTGAGATATTTTTCGAAATAATATACATTTTATGTTGTGTTATTTAGTATTACGTTATTTTTGACATCAATGGTTTTATTTTCGTGGAATTCACCAAAGCTTTGTATTTATCGTACATTAAAGTTTCGTTAATCAGAGCATAAATGAAAGCTTTTTTATATCCAATGATTCTTGTGAATGGAAATAAAAATGCCTGTCATGTTTTTTAAGAGTTTTCTGGAAAACTCATCTACACAACTTATTACAATTTATTTCTACTGCGTTGTTGGGCTATGTATACAAAGTAAAGCTTAAATTTATACATATTTCTAAATCAATTCGTCTGATACCCCTATATCACCTACCTTTCTACATTCTTTATCACTTACGTTACAACAAAATTTAATTGAAAAGTTCACTGGGTGTTATTTCCACTTCGTAAACTAACAAAAAGGTTTATTAAGTAATATATTTTTTTTCTAAACGCAATCAGATATAAATACTAGTGTAGTCTTCTTTCTAAAATAATAAATTATTAAGCTTTCGATTTTTTCCGTGTTCGATTTGTATTTCATGGAGCTCGTGGCAAATATAAGTCCTCCTAACCTTTTCTATAAGTCTTCGAGTGTACTGTAAAACGCAGATGTTCGTAAAAAATCTTGGATAAGTCACTTAACATTAGTCAGCGATGAAGTATGCCAACTTTCTAGAATATCCTTATTTTAACGGCACAGACAGTATTAGGTAAATTGTAGCGGTAGTCATCTTTCTCACTCGTCTCTGTCATTCTGACTTTACAATAGACATTTGAGTTTTGCAATATTTCGTTTTACAACTTTGATAAGGTCTTTAAATGAAAGACACAACTTGAATTCGAAATTCTCCTCAACCTTCACATACATAGTAGACATAAGTATTATGTTTTAGTATCTAGTTCTAACACGTCTAAATTCTAGACATCCATAATATAACATTATCTTTATTTTGTAATCTTATTGAGTTACCGAATCACGTTTCCTAAATTTCCCGCAGAATATCTACCGTTTCTATTACCAAGACTTGGTAACTGTACATAGTTCAAATAAACCGCTGCGCATCCATATTACGCTACATCCTACTTATTCAATCAAATATTCTCAACTTGTAACTAGGGAATAATAATAAAATAAAGCATCCGAATCTCTAGGCTCTTAGCATTATAGAACACAGAACATCAAAAGCGTAGAGAAATTAAGGAAAACTTACTAAACTAAAATATAGGTTATTGACATTGTCCAGGTGATGCGAAAGCAATGTTGCTTGATACTGAAAAGCATAGAAGAGTTTTTCAGAGGTTTTTGTCAAGCAGTGAAGAGTAAGTAAAAAATATTCTTATTGTACCTACTCGAAGATCATTGATCTACTGCTTCGTACGTTATTTTTTCTTATAAAGCTGAAGATAAGTTTTGTTTTTATCTTTTTGGTAATCTTCCAGGTGGACCCTTACTAGCAGGTGTCTTCTTTCAATTCATCTGTAGTTATGAATGAGGTGCCAGTTAGCTAAGTAAATTAATACAAATCGAAGCCATACAACAGTAAAGTAAGTAATGAGGTGCATGATTGTCACGAATTTCAGAACTGAGGAAACAACGGAAATGATGATAATAATAAAAAAATATCAAATTAATTTTAAAAGTATCAAAATATAGCTCAACGCATTTTCTCAGAAAAGATAATATATCTCATATCTGAATATATTTTAATATTGTAATTTGGGAAACTTTTCTACATAACACCTTCCTACAGAACCAATACTACCACGCTGTGGAAAATCAGTGTGAGTTGAGTTGATGGTAGAATGGGTATGGAAGTATTGTGTTATACGTATATAATATATCTACATATCCACATACGTTTAGTACACACATCTGATATCTCCTCTTGTCTACCCTTGAAAAGTTCACTCACGGTTAAGGTCACAATACATACTATAGGTATATACGAACACTAACTACAATTATATTAATACTTCCACAATATATTAAATAATCGTTCTAATAATAATTAGTCACAATGCATTGTCTTCAATATGCTAGTATGTTTTTGATTTTTCATATGTTTTCTTAAAAGGTTGTCGAGTGACATGCAGAAAGCAGATTATTTGATATTTTTTCACTAATTTACCAACGCATCAGACGAATATTTTTGAAAGTGAACATTCCTACACACAGTACCAATTATTTCTCGAAATCATTCCCAGTCTATGGTGTTCATTGTTGGAACAATCTTCTTTCTTCGCATAGAGTTTCACAATCGCTCAATGTTTTTAAATCTTCTGTTAAGGAAAAAATGCTATCTTCGAACTCAGTATCCGTTCACTAGCCCCCCCCCCCCTCCCTCCTCTGATCCATAATATTATTTTATAATGATATTTTTTTTACTCCTTTTGTTTATTATTTCAATTTATTGTTATTATAGTATTCCCTGATTACTGTTTGATCTTCGACACCATAATTTATTTTACATATTGTTATGTCATTGTTGTGTCTATGTATGTATTTTGTTAACATGTAAAAGAATTATTGCTGTATATGTTTAAATAAATAAATAAATAAAATAAAATAATCCTTACCAAATGTTGGTTGTGTGTCAAATATTATTTAAAATTTTGTTTTTTTTTTCTTACTTTTGTTGTGTATTGATGTTTTGTAAATATTTTTTGTAAGTAGGTAAATTTGTTTTAAATAGGTTTATCTCAATGTGTCGTGGTTAGATGGAAGAAATCACTTTATAGTGATAATCTCGCCACTGCACATCGTCCTAGTTTTTTTTAAATTCTATATTGTTTTGTTAACACTGTTTTATAATGATGATGTGCAAAAAAAATAAATGAATTAATAAATTTCTCATAACTTTTCATCACATGCGTAACTATGTAAATTGTTGTTCGCAATCCTTTAAAGGAACACAAAAGAATATTGCATAGAAAAATTATACGTCAAACGTTTCTTTGTAGTGAATATAACAGAATAGTTTTTATCCTCTACAAAGCAACTTACAATATAAGTAATAGAATATTGGTAATAGAATTTATTGATCAAATAAAGAAGCGATTAAGACTGCCATGAAATGATAAAAGGAGTTTGAATCAAACCATTCAACAATACAATAAATCATCGATTTTCACTTCACTTCGCTTTTGTAAGAAGTCGTTCTCTTTACAATATTCTAAACAGGGTATTTTTATTCTCAATATATCATGATGTATCTCACGATTAAGGTAGCTAGCGGGCTAAGTGCACGTTATAAACATACACGCTGCCCTTTACGAGTCAATATTTCAGGATTGGTGACATAAATTAAGTGCCTTATGATTGTAAATTAAGTTGTATTAGAATAACTCTACAAAAGATAATTTTACACGCAAGAATTAATTTGAAAATACATAATTATTGAAAGTGATTCATAGCAAAACTGTGCATCAAATTCTTTGTGAATCTACTGATAACTCTTCGAGCTTCGATCATTTATCTATTTGTCTTTTTTTAAAACAACTTATCTTGTAGGTATACATTGAGAAAGACTTAGATTATAAAAACCCGGCATCTTGCACTTCCAACTATTCTAGAACAAGGAAAAGGTGCATGTTTATAAATTAAACCTTCTATATACAATTTTTAAACATCGAAGTTTCAGTACATACAGTACCATCATGCCGCTTTCTTCGCGGGGTAGGCAGAAAGAATTGAGCGCCACTTATTCCTGTTCTTGAACACGCTTTTTATTTCCATCAAATCTATGTAATTCCTCATACGCGATCTATACACTGTGCAGAGGCACGTGACACGTGCTGAGCCATTTAATTCTCGGACAGCCATGTCTCCGAGACTAATTTATCTCGGTCATCTATGCCTTTTTATGCCAAAATAAACTAAGAAATAATGACGCGTTTAGTTCTCTTACCCCATGACGCCCTGTTTTATTGAAATCCAATCTATCAGATGTTTTCTCATCTTGCTGAATAACGGGTTTGGTTATAATCATGTTTACCTCAAAATGTTTACCGCGAGAAAATAACTTTTTTAAAATAATTCGTTACGCATTCTATATCCAATATTGAGTGATTAAAAAGAATTTTATACTTTTGAATAAAATCATATTATTCTCGAAATATAAGGTACGTTCCTACGTACATTGTGTAAATCTAAATCTGAATCTATGTACATAATATGTATATACCTATATAACATTAAGACGTATCACATAAATGAAGTAATCGATGGATTACCTGCTCATGAGGGACACTGGACATGCAAAACATTGTTTTGTTATATTTATATAACACACAATAATGCCCTAGTGCGAGCCGCATTTGACCGCCAGACACCGCAACTGGTAAAAAGATGGAATACCCATGTTAACCAAGTGATTTTTATTTTATTTTTATTTCTGTATTTTTTATAATTATGTATTTAATATGGACCTGAGAGGCTTGCACAACCCACCTTCAGAACTGGAATAAAGATTATTATTATTATATAAAGTAGTCATTATTGAAGATTAATTTCACAAGTCTCGTATGCTCTTAGTAAAGTGCTACTAAAACTACTATACCATCACGGCATATCCCACAAGTAGGGCAGCCAGCAGACAGCTGCATATAATAAGCATGCAAGCTGTCCTCTCTGTGCCAATATAAAATCAAGACATTCAGGATGGGTGGCATACCTCATCGCTGAATTCAAGATGTAAAATATCTTAATTTTTCGAACACCTGCCTTTTACAGGATCAGTTCTTGGTCGGAGACCAATTCTTTACCGGATGCTCCACGGGATGAAGCAGACTTATTGTACGCATTTCTTTCTGATTTGATGCCAAAAAAATAAGGAAGTAAAACGAAAAACTTGAAACCTGCTTTATTATATTGCTTAACGGAATTTACTATCATATTTAAAAAAAAAAAGTTTTTTTTTATCCATCCATATTGATATCGATGGCGTTTCGGTGTTAAGTTCGCTGTCAATATATTGAGTGAATCTCAACTTCCGACTTTCATATTTCAAAGGGCTGATAGATTTGTATGAGTGAGAGCAAACAAAGCAGTAATATGCCTGTGGGTGATGACTGTTTTATACTTTCAACAAAGAGAAAGTTTGCAAATGAAGCAAGGCTCAAATGAGAATAATATCCTGTCCCCTGTGTAGAAAGAGGATATGCTTTTATTATTATTATTATTATTAGAGTATTCGACGCGCTGCTGTAAAATGGAGACAAAGTATTATTAATAACATTGGCTGCTGGTACTCAAATGAAAATAAAGGTGAAAAAATCTAAAAAATAAATCGCAGTATTATGAAAACCGTTTTTTCTATCCATGTATAACATCACGATATATCTCACATGAGGGATAATCAGTAAACTTGCTGTATCTTCTTCGTCCTTAGAAAAAGACACTCAAAAAATTACAGTACTGGATGCTCCACAAAACTAGAGTTGACAACACTACTCAAATTTTCTATTCATTATCCAATATAATTCCCCTAAGCTTCTTTTCGTTAATATAAAAAAAATCCTCAGAAAATATGAATGAAAAATTATTATATATATACACAAAATAAATAATTTGTGTATATATATATATACACAAAATAAATGTTTTCTCAATACACAATTCAATAAAAAGAACTTCGTTATCTTTTAATTCCTGGAAATGTGATATCGGGTATTTAATATTATAATGTTATGAAAAAATATTTTTGATTATATTTTTGCGATTACATATTTAGCGTAAACATCAAGTAAAGAAATTTACGGGAAATCATAATATTATTGAAATCCACATCACAAATTGACGTCATCCATACAAATTCAAAGCAAATACTAGAATGGATACTTTCATAATATGAATAATATAAGGTATTGTCACTTATTTAGTTGTAAGTTTTGTCTCGTAGAGCTTTCAGTAGAGAATAGGTCAACCATTCTTAACAGTAAGTTTTTGAGTATCCTGTACAAGGAAGGTGTTTGTAAAATATTACGGATAAGTAATTCAATATTTTCAATTTTGTGATGATGCATGCTTGATGTCTGAATAATTTTTGGAACGAAGATGACAACCTGCATGTTAATTGCATGGTGTCATTCCGATGGCTACCCCAATTTTGGGAGATAACGTGATGGTAGAGATAGACGCAGAAAGATAAATAAAATTTATCTGTGATCTATAAATAACTGAAATCACAATCACAAGTTAACTAAAATCAAAACAACAACTGTCATGATGAGACTTATTGCTAACCCTCATATCTCTACCAACACAAACCTACTTTTTTCTAACATTTGGACTGAATCATCAACCTCTAGATCATATCTCTGTTGGGGTCGTTCTATGCTTTATTTATCCTGCTATGTTCTCTATTTCTCCCGTATCAAGGATCCTTCCTTGGAGTTCATTGGCCATCCTCTATTCAAATAATGTTACTATCCCATTCTTCTTTTTCTCTATGTGTCTTGTCGGGTCCCCCCGACGTTGACGACCACTTGGGAGAAATCCCTCCTGTTCCGGACAACACGAAACAGCTCCTCCACACCTCTCATCCCGGTCCACTCCTGAATGTTCCGGAGCCAGGAAAGCCGCCTTCTTCCAACCCCTCTACGGCCCTCAATCTTCCCTTCTACGGTGTAGTCATCATTAACATTAGATATGCTGATGACACTGTTCTACTAGCGGATAATATGGAAGAACTTCAACAGCTTTTGGATAAGATCAATGCCACCGGTGAGCGTTATGGTCTGAATATTAATGTCAGTAAAACTAAACTGATGATTTTCAGTCGAGAGAGTCACCAAAATGCAAATCTTCAGCTGGGTGGTGTCAATATTGAAAGAGTAAAACAGTTTAAGTAGGTACTTGGGTAGCATCATCACTAAAAATCTGGACCCCGAAATAGAAATTAAATGCAAAATAGAAGCAGCTAGCGTAGCTTTTAATAGGATGAAGAATCTTCTTTGTAACGATAATATAAATTTGAAACTTAGACAAAGAATGATTAAATGTTATGTGTGGTCAGTTCTACTTTATGGTGTCGAGGCATGGACCCTCAAGGTTATTACCATTAACCTCTTGGATGCGTTTGAAATGTGGATCCACCGAAGAATGTTGAGAATATCTTGGACTGAGATGACAAGTAACGTTGAAGTATTACGTAGAGCAAATGCTCATAGAGAATTGTTCACAACAATCAAGCTCCGTAAAACTTCATATTTTGGTCACATAATGAGAGGAGAAAAATATGCCATCCTAAAACTAACTATCCCATTGCCACTTTAGATTAGAGACTTTCTCGACTATCTTATACCTACCATTTCTTTCTGTCTTATGATACTACCCCATTCACTTAAACATATCGATTTAATATCAAAATGAATTATGTTTAACAAAATTATATTTTTCTCATAAAAGATAAATGATCTTCTTTGGCTTATCAGTGAAGCAAAACTTATTTATATACAATAATACCCAAACAACAATAAAATTATAAGACTTTATTTTTCCTAAGATAATCCTCAAAAACTCGGCATTACATTAAGAAACGTTTTCTTTTTAAAGTACTCTTAATAAAAGTTGGGAGTGATTTATAGCGACTTTGAATATTCTTTACGCGCACCTGTTGTTTGTTGTATTTACTTTAATCTAATCTAATTAAAATACATCGTGTTTACTGTTTGAAACAATGTAACAGAACGTCTTAAATAATTTTATGTATATTTTTCGTTTTATTTCATTAAGTTTATTGTTTCTTGGCCAACAGCGTCGAGACACTAGGAACAAAGAACTATGGATTGTTGACCTACATTAAAAACACATTTTTACACAATTGTACTGATAATTACAGTAATTATAACCATTATTTCATTTTTCCATTGCGTGATATAGGACGTTGCATAATTTCCATGTTTTTCCGGTCTCTGAAAAGCTCACTTGAGCTAAGATGTGTGATTTGTCTATAAATGCTTTGTTATTGTTATGGGCAGGAAGACTAAATTAAGTGCCCGTGATCAGCCAAATACCGACTTCGAATCTAAGATAAAAAGAGAAAATAAGTTAATGAGTTATTCAAATAGATCTAAAAGAAAATTGTTTCATTTGTCAACCTATGAAACTGGTCAAGAAAAATAGATATCCTTAAACTAAATTATCATTATACCTACATGTCTGTGATTATAGTACCGTCGGTAGTTTCATAAAACCTTATCTGTGCATTTGTCAATATTTTACAGGAGAACAAAAATCAGTATTGCTGGATAACATTTTCTTTGTGTTTGATTTGTTAAGCGGAAGGGTCATAGAAATTCCATGAAACATGGAATTTCTGGATATGATTCGAAAAATTTCACAGGATAATTTGCTCATGCTATCCACAGGCAAGATAGAGGGACGTCGAGGGGCTGGCAGAAGGCAGACATCGTGGCTGCGCAACATACGAGATTGGACTGGAATGAGAGGTGTGGAGGAGTTATTTCAGACAGCGCAGGACCGAGACGCCTATGCCAGAGTGATCGACAAAGTCGGGGGGACCTGACAGGGCACCTACAGAAGAAGAATCCACAAACAAGTAGCACATAAGAGATTTAAGATTTCTCTAAATATTTTTTTTGTGTGGATATCTCAGCGTATACTGGTAAGTCATTTCATTGAAAGATTCGGCTCGACGAAACGATTAATTTGATATAAATATGTCATTTAAAAAAAAGATTGACACACTGAAGGTTTCGTGAAACTACTACTCCTATTGCTTAGCTAATGTACTTCAGGAGTTAAACAGCTGCGGGCTATTAATTTAATTCTTCTCTTTAATAATAGTCATGTTGTCGCTCCATTGCCAAAATTTATTTCTGTATTTTGCGAAAATCAGTCAGACTGTCCGGCGTGATAATTACGTAGTATTATGGCTATAAGATAAGTACGAGTATTACGTAGATACAAGGTGTAATGAAATATGTTGCCAAAATGTTTTATTATGACATGTAATACAATAAAAAATATGTATTCTTTTTGGTAAATATCAATGACGTAGCCATTGCTAGAGAGAGCCAATTCCTTTTTACGAGAGTTGCCTTAAAATAATCGATTTTCTTACAATGTATCTTTATGAATTGTAGAGATTCTATTTTGTCGGTGTCAACGTTGTGAAAGTTCATTTTTATATAAATTATATAAATAATTTACATATAAGTTGTATTTCAATTCCCCGTGGAATCCTGCCAAAGAATATGTTTCCCAATCTTACCTGTAAGTTTTAGGATGCCTTTTAGAAGGCAGGCATTTTAACAATATATAAGAACAAAATATAAGACACTAAACATATATAATTCAGCGATGAGGTATACCACCACTTGTGATTATATTATTCTTTATTGGCGCAAAAGGGCAACCTACTTCCTAATATTCTTGTGGAAGATGTCAAGATGATATATAATATGTACATTAGTGAGTATCTTCCACAAATGAATTACCTGTAGGTATACCTAATTAGCTTATCTCTAGAAATGAATATTTTGCACCAAATTTGTGCCAAAGGGTGACCTCTTTTTATGCTATTTCTAACTCAACTACAAAATAAATAGGTAGTTATTTTATCCCGTGGAGCACCCGGTAAAGAATTGGTCTCCCACTCTTCTGCGTAAGTTTTCGAGTGTCCTGTAAAAGGCAGGTGTTCGAAAAAATTAAGACATTGTACATCTCAAATTCAGCGATGAGGTTTGCCACCCATCCTGAATGTTTTGATTTTATATTGGCACGAAGAGGACAGTTTGCATGTTTCTTACATGCAGCTGATCTGCTGGCTACCCCACTTGTGGGATATGCCGTGATGGTATAGTAGTAGTAGTAGTAGTAATTTGAACAACTTAACTAAGCCATCAAAGTGTCGGCGATTTTCAGTCCAAAGTTGTAAATATAACATTCTTTATAAGTACGTAGATATAAAATGTATCACTCGCTGAATTCCAAATTTCACTGTTGTGTAAACATTTCATTTCTGTATGTTGTGCCTACCTATGAAATGCTACATATGTAGGTATTGTATAATAGTACTCCATTTCTTTGATGGTGACGTAGGTTTTGTATGATATTATATATATAGAGATAGGTAGATAGTAAAGTACTGAAATTTAAAGCTCCCTTGTAGTGTATGTGATGAATCTGTATCCCGCGAGCCGTGTTATGAACAATCGACCACTGAGCTAGCAAATCTAATACTTTCCACATCGGTTGGTACATTCAGTAGTTTGTGGAAAAATCGATACAACATTTTAACAAAAACATTACATGTTTGGTATATGGGTACGTACCTACAAACACATTACATTATTTCACACTATCATACTGTAGCCTCCCTTGCTGGGCAGACATATGTAAGTTATTTGGTAGCTCCCAAACGGGACATAAAATAAGAAATAAGGTAAATTTGTATATTTTAAGTCTTATATGGTGTAACCTCATACAATGGTAAATTTTAAGAAATGTTACAGTTATAACATAGTGAATTGAAATAACCTCTTTTTTTGATGATATAACCTCTTTTCCCAGATATTTCAGGAGTCTATGGACTTCTATTTATCCGATTGGGTGACAATTTTATAGTGGATTGAGCACCATCTCTCTCTAATAGATCTTTAATGCTTCATCTAATAAATTACATTGAATACATAAAATATATAAAAAAAGACAACGTCACTCTATTTGGTATTTCCTCTAACAGGACTCGAACCTGCTATCCATTCTTTTTCCTAGGTGTGCTTTCTCAAAAAAAGTATCAAGACAGAGAGTCCATTATGAGTAAGTTTTATAAAAAAAATAATTTTCGGTACAAAATAGGGTGATAAACTGTTCGAAAGTATTTTGTAAAAAATCAAAACTTTCATAATAAATTGATTTTTTCAAAAAGTTCTTACCAAGATTTGAAGACAATTTTTTTTGTCGTTTCTTGATCATCATATGATGAAAATTTTTATTATTCTTTTACTACAGGATAGTATGTACATATGAAAACCAATTACATGAAATATCGTTTTTCGGTAAATACCTAACAGCAGTCAGCCGACCAATAATGCGTTGACATTGTTTCAGATCAATTTTCTCCAACTACCAACTGTGTATTACGTTTGGTTTATAACATTCTAATCATAAACACAAACAAGTTGAATAGCTATAATATGAAGAAGCAGAGGAGGCTGATGGGTCGCAATACTGGGGATGCGGTGAAATTATAAATAAATTACCTCCATACGGAGAATATCGATTTCCTTTATCATTTAGTCACTTAATTCACAACAAATAACGCAATAGATGACAACTACGCACGCAATCAAAATATAAAAAGTACAAAGACATCTCACTCAGCTACCAGACCAAAAACCATGCGTCGCAACTAGTTTATAGATTTGTCTGGCTCGCTTAATTCATTCATGATAAAATTAAATGTATTGTATTGAATAATTATATTTTGGACTATACCTACCTAGTAAAAATACTGATAAAAAGAAGTACAATTTATTAAGTTTTTAAAGAGAGTGAACTGCATCAACACTCCTAAGCAGAACCGCCACTCGAAGTAAGCAATACATAAAGTAGGTACAGTATTGATTAGCCCAATCTTATATATTTGGAAAGACGTACATTATAGTAATACTTGCGTCAGATATTTGTCAGATACTAAAGTTTTCTCGTTACCTCCCCTCTTCTTTGTATTAATGAAGTTTTACGCTTAGTGACACTTTCTGCACGTAAATAAAAAATATTTCGAAAGGATAGAATGAACGGTGGTTTGGGCATGTTGAACGAATGAACGAGGTAAGAATGACAAAGAGGATATACTTATCTGAAAGAAAGGGTGTGAGGAAACGCGGGCGTCCGAGAACCACGTGGCTTGATCACGTGGATCAAATTCTCAAGGACGGCCGCGTGTTGAGTAAGAGGAACCGACGTGCGTGTATGAGGAACTGTATGAATGTGGAGGAAGCGAAGGAAGTGTGTAAAGATAGATCTGTTTGGCGTTCCGTTCTCTCTGCCTACCCCACTTGGGACATGGCGTGAGGGTATAGTATAGTATAGTATAGTATAGTATAGAATGAATGAATTTCGAATGGTTTAGTAGAAGTAGAATGAATATTGAATACATTACAAATTTGAAACTATGGCTTTATGAATCCATTCATGTCAATATTTTAAAAAAAGTTTTGGTCAATTTTATAAAGATAAGGAAACATTTAAGATTTTGACAGGTCGTTTAAAACATAAAAAATTTAAACAATCTATATCACAATATGTATCAAATTAATATGATTAAATAGTTATACATCCACGACGAATTCTTAACCCGTTTCCATAAAATCTTTTCGTATCGCGACAAAATATATGAACTTATAAATTTTAATCTCTGCTGACTCAGGTTTCACAGTACGATATGGGCTTTTTAAATTGTTCAATATCAACATTGTTTAATCGAATAATACCAATCACTGGTACAACTACAATACTACTTCAGTGCGAAACTATCATGCGCAGCGTACACCACATATACAAATATCTACTTTATTATAGTATGTACGAGTATATTTCTAGTTACTAATACTGAGGCTAAACAGAAACATTCTCAAACTTTTAAGACTATCTATTTTTTTTTATTTTTTTTTATCGATACCATCACGGCATCTCCTTCAAGTCAAGTGGTCAGCAGTCTAACCGTAGGTAAAAACATACAAATAGTCCTCTTTGTAATAATAGAAACAAAATGTCATTCAAAATGAGGAATACCTCATCGTTGATATGAAGATGTTAAATATTTTATTCTTAATGAGTATTATTTTGCTCGTCAATGGCAACGGTTTGCTGGAATCGATCGCGTTATATAAGAGAGGTGCATTGTGGAATACTCATTCAAAAACATTCGAAATGTCTCGGAACCGTTACATAGTTAATCCCTCTAAAAAAGATGATTTTATTCTTAAATGACACCGGAAAACTTTCACACTGAAAACATTGAACCAATGATTGAACAAGCGTCAACATTACTACTACTCGTGAAGTCTCAGGCGAAAAATAGGTATTTTAACTATACTATACTATACCCTCACGCCATGTCCCAAGTGGGGTAGGCAGAGAGAACGGAACGCCAAACAGATCTATCTTTACACACTTCCTTCGCTTCCTCCACATTCATACAGTTCCTCATACACGCACGTCGGTTCCTCTTACTCAACACGCGGTATTTTAACACTTTTATGTAAGTGTATTTTATGAGTATATTTTATTATATGAAGTAATGTACAACACAACGATTTAAAACAACTTTATTTTGATAAAACGCATACCAATAAAACAATAAAAACTATGTAGGTACCTACTACTTTCATAGTTACATAATTACGAATAAATAGAAAACAATTGCGAACACTAAACGTGATTTAATTTGTTTATCTGCACTGTCAAAATAAAAATATCACAATACGTACATATGTCTATGCACAATAGAATATTATTGTTTTTTTTGACATTGAACCTATCTCATTTCGAAATAATGATCGCTAGACTTTGAGCACACAATTGTAATAGTATAAAATAAAAGAAAGTTGAACATTATTATTTTATACATTTTCCTTTGAACGTTCCTAGGGTTAGCTGGAAGAAATCACGTTTGCAATGAGTCCACCTTTTGGCGTTTATGTTAAAATGAAAATATTTGTTTATTCTGACGAGTCAATAAAGACATATCGGTATTTATTATTTTTCATTCCTCTTTAGAAAACAAGGTGGAAACAAACCTCGTCACTCAAAGCAATTTTGCGACTAATAAGTCATATCGCTAATATCAGTGTCATAAAAATGACTTAAAACAGTATTGCTCTTTGGCTTACAGATGGAGTTGTTACAATTGACAATGCACGCAATGATGATTATGTTCTACCTTTCAAATATTTTTTCAGTATTTTCCACACGCAGAGTAGAGGAGTAGATTGATCAACTGTTAGAAAGAGAAAGGTTTTTTCATTACTTTTTATTTTAACTGTTGTTGTAATTTTTAGATTCTAAGCAAAACTTTTTAGAAACGCTGACCAAAACAAAGAAATTACTTGTTTTTCTGTATACGATCATAAGTGGATAAGGTAAACGTAAAGTAAAAATATAGGTGCGGCAAGTACAAGGACAAAAATGATTTGTTTGATTTATAATCAAAAGATAATAATCGCATGTTGACAATATTTACTGTGTCCGATTGATCAGAGTTCGAAATTTAGCTTATAACCACAATAATAACATTGAAGACTCCTTTCCATACCCGAATATCTCATAAGTTAGGGGACTTCTATTCATCCGCTCTTCTTAGCAAAACTTTTCTCCTCACGGGCGGACCCTTATGGGCAGCATGAAGGACTAATAATACAAATTGGTTGGCTGTCTCATGGAAAAAGTTTCAACTTAATTTATTGAGAAGTGTATGGTTCGAAATACAGCGCCCATTTTACCCCGGCTTTCATTGCTTTCTGCAAGGGTTAACGGGTCATATTTGGATTTACTTTGTTGCTTTCATTTTCTCCATTGCAGATTGTTGTGATCACTCTTGAATTATTCAGTTTCTTGACATCTATTACAGTCTACTTATGTCATAAGGTTAATAAGAAAATAAATTTAGACTAACTATAAAAATCTATGTAGAAATTGAAATACGTTATAAAGAAAAGGGAAAATATAAGATAGGTAATATGTTATTAGGTACTCACGAGTGTAATATTCTTTGTAGGGTTTGATGATAGAAAAAATATACACGCTTTCCCAGACACAATATACTTTGGTATTATTTGTATTCTGTTACTTCATTTACCATTGAAGTCAGCAATTTGTATTTAAGAGTGTGTACTAGTTAATGGTAACACTCCACATTAAGCTGAAACTAAGATATATGAAGCACGCATAATGGTCGTTATTTAACAATTCAGCACGAGTACTAATTCTCATAGAGCTTTTTTGTATTATTATATTTGGGAAGAACTATGTTTTTGTTGTTCGTGGAAGATTCCAAAATATAGAATAAAATTACAAAAAACCACTGAAATAATGTGAGGTATAATTGATTTTTGGTTTAATTTTTGTTTTTTTATTATTATATTCGAGGCGTGACACCTATTTTAAATATCTTATATTATACGACATACAGTAGAGAACGATGGTTCTTCTTGTTCTTCGCCCTCACCTTTATTCCATTTACTTGGGGTCGGCTTTCTTAGTCCTCATCGTTCGGTCTCCTGCATACTCCGAGCGCAATTTTGCCTCATTCAGGTCCCTGGCAATTGTGGACATCCAGGTGATCACTGACCTGCCTGGTCCTCTGGGTCTTACTTCTACGTTAGAGAACGATGGTTATTTTCATTTAATGCAGTAAATCCAACTGGCTACTCAACGTGTAAGAAAAATAAGTCCTGTGATGGTATAGATTGGTAGATATTCTTTTGTTAAAGGCTTTATGCCATTTATCGGTAAATAAAATAAAATATAAATGATGTCATGGCATTATGGAAGCTACTGGAAATTCTCCAGAAAAAATATAGCGGTTACTATCAATCTGAGTGATAACCGTACAGGCAGAGATGAAAGATCGTAAGACAAATTTATCTTTGTAGGATATCACCATTACTTCCATCACATTTTTGCAATTTTTACACTCTTTATTTCATCTCAGGCATTATAAATTATTCTTTTCTCATCCTTCATCTGTCATCAGATACCCTAGACTCTTGAGACGTGAATTCATTTCAATATTTAAATTCTCAAAATGAGATAAAAAAAAGTTGAGGAATACCATGACTATGATAACATTGTGATTTGATCCCACAGTCTAATTCATTAGCCATCTTCCAAAGGAATTTGAATTAGATAAGTTTATTGGTAAAGTACTAAACAACCAAACAGATAGTTTTCTAGGTAAATAAACTTGGGAAAACAATAAAGTAGATAGGTAGGCACTATTCTAAATACATAATGATAAATATAAACTATTGAGTTAGTTCGACTACTAGTTGTAGTGGCGCTAATATCTAGTATGTAGATATATTGAATTTCTTGATCTGTCTCCGTATGATAGTAGTTGTAGAACTTTCTATTATATTTGTATGGCAAGTAGTAGTGAGCAGGTTCTAAGCTATCACGTTGTACCAAGTTGAGCCTACCCTAGCCATGTTGAAACTTAAGTTCTACTTAGTATAGTAACTGCTAAAGAAGGATTATATAATTATGTGAATGTACACTATCTGTATATTCTGCATATTTTGGTGAGACTGTAAGTTTTAAGTGTCCGTATATCAGATTTTTTGAAAACGTAACGAATAAGACATTCAGTGTTGAGTTATGCCATCAATCCTTTATGCTTTATGCTCACATTGCGTGGATGGTGCGGATGTCTTTTGTAATTCACTGACGGGGTTCAGAAGGAGTGTTGCTTCCAACTTTGGTATCTTTGTAGATTGACTTTTTTTTGTTTTGTATTTTGATGTTAAATGGATTGCTTGATTTTAAGTATTGCGATGGTATTTGTTTGTTGTTGTTTGACGTGATCGGTGTTTATTTGGTGCGGGTTCAGTTTGTACTGGGCCTGCGGTGATTGTGGTCTGTTTTTGTTTGATTGCTTTTATTTTCTCTCATTCTTTTGTTTACATTAACATGTGTATGCTGTAGACACACTTAATTGGGGGGTTGGCCTGGCCGAATCAATGTATGTTGATTTTATTTTTTTGTGTGTATTTAGTCAACTTTCTGTTTGTGTCTCTGATTAATAAATAAATCCTGAACTTTATTTTTTATTTGCACTGAGAGGACGACCAGCGTATTGATTATGTGCAATTACTCTACTAGTTACCCCACTTGCGAGATATGCAGATATGGTATTGATGGAAAAATAAACATATTTTTGCTACCTTTAAAAGTTTTGTCATATTTTGACGTTTTATTAAGAAGAAATAAAAAAACAAACAAAATATTTAGTTATTCCATTGGTGACTATTAATTTGGGAACTGGTTATCGAATGCTTCGAGAATCATCGTCATGCAAATAGAGTTTTGTATATTTTAAAGATAAATTCTGATGTCATGATGCATAAGTCAAATTATTAAATATGTATATTTTTTTGCTTACTTGTTTTCAATACCTACCTGAAAATCGTTTTCTGTGTACAGAAACATAACCAAGTAATCTCGAATCAATAAAAACATGACCTTATTTTTACTGGGTAAGTGGAATTTCAATTTTTTATGGCATATTTCTAAAATAAACACGTATGATTGCATATTTTAACTAATTATCGTGCACGTTTCATCCTTTATTGTTACATATTATTATAATCTGGCATCTTATTATTACTGATAAAGTCCTTTCTTACGTCGGTCGTAGTTAACCCGGGGTCATGGGGGTAGAAAAGTGTTACATGGACGTTAGGATGGGTCTCACAGACCCGTTCATTAGAAATCAATTATTTCAATACTTTATAATTAATAAAGTTGACATTTATTCGTGTTTAGTTTTTTAGGTATTTATGCACTAAGTGAAACACAAATATCATATTATATTATGTTTTAATCATATAAATTAGACAATTAATTAGAACAAAGAACGACAAATATCAACAAAATCATTCTCTTTGTCGTTCGGCCTCTTCTCGATCCATTTTTTACTAAATACCTACAAAAAACACAAATAAAATACATTGAACTATATATCAGTAACTTAAATTGTAAGCAAAAACAAATGAAAAAGCATAAACACTTGGATAATAATTAAAATACTATGTATAAAAACTGGCGCGGAATTGTTACACTTACTGCGGGGATGGGTCTCACATGCCTTTTTCAATTTTGTGCACGCATAACTTTCACTACGGCTATCGCACGTTTAACTTGTTACCTGCGACGCATAGAACAACTCAACAGCTCCAGCTATTGAAAAAAACGGCAACATCGCACGCATAGTAACCAAACTAGAAGCGAAAAAAAATGTGACGGGTCTCACAGACCCAACCCCCATAACGCCGGGTTAAATTGCTAAAACTACAAGACTGAATACAAAGTTTTCTTTTAAACATTTGCGTTACACTGTAATGATAAAACAGAATGTAGTAAATTACAAAAATATTATTTTAAAGTTTCCTTTCTTTTGGAGTTCTAATAATATTTTGTGGGTTGTAGAACATGATTATAATTAGTGTTACACTTTTGCGTTGTGGTAAGTATGACACCCACTATACAAAAATAATCAGGTTTTTAGAAGGTATATTATTTTAAAAGATATTTATTTCATATTGAATTTTCGTAATATTTTTTAATACGCCGTAAATATACAAATTGAAATCGTAGTAAATAACATTCTGTAGCGTATTTTTTTTATTTTCAGTATATATTTTTTACATTGCAGCTATAAATGGTTACGTTGTAAACAGTTAACCGTGAAAATATGGCAAACACAAAGAAAACAGATGAATAGAACAATACAATGAATACCACCATAAAGGTGACATGAATAAATAGATATTGTCTGGCTTATTCTAGCTTTATTATGTTAATGAACAAGTCACGAAGTCAGATGTGCGTATGAATAAAATATTAATCCATAGCTAGTAATTGATCAACAACTAGAAATATAGGAAAATAATTACTATGGTGAAGGAATGATAGAATCAGTAAAAAATCAGACAGAATTATTGGAAAAACTGAATAACTTACTCGTTAGGGAATAACTTAGAAGATATTTTTAAGCTGAGAAGATATATTTAATATGAATGTCCTTTGTTAAATTGCTAAAAATCAATGTAGGTACAAGAAAGAATAAATAATTATTTAAATTATATCAAGAAAAAGTATATAATACATATGTTGCTAAATGAATAAGCTGAATTGAAGGATTCATCTCCGAGATGCAACACTATAAAGGTGAGATAAATTCATCCGTTAATCTGCATTCAGTATTAAACCTTGCTACAATTTGCACTACTAAAATACAATTAGTTTCTCTATTGCAATTTCTCCGCTGCAGCTGTAACAACATGACTAATTTTCCTATGCACGTACAATGTACATTGAAATGCAACCATCATAGAACATCGTAATGAGATGAATCTAATCCTGTCATACATAATGTATTTACTCTCTACACAGTAGGTGTCTTAATAAAGTAATACTATGAGTTGTAATACAATATAGTATCGAGATTGTTAATAATTTCTGATTGTGTCTCGTAGATAGTAACAGTTACATTTTAATGAAAATTCACACAGTACCTACCAATTGGAAGTAAATTAATGCAGTTAATATACCTTGGTATTTTAATTTATAGTTGATTTTGTTGATCAATGGTCTTAAGTAGAAGTTCGTGCAAAATTTGTTTAATAAAATATTTTTGTATAGTTAAATTTTTGTACTAACAAATATGTAGAAACGTATAGACTTACTTACGCATATAAAGAAAACATATTTTATTAACTTTAAATTTGAATGACCTTTAAGCCAAAGAATGATAAAAATTTACTGTTTAACTCTATATGTTAAGGCTATTAACTCGTTTATGAGTAATTCGGTTAAAAATAGATATAAGTAGATACTCTCACATGTCGTGAAAGAACATATTCTTCCATTATGTGCGGCTGCTACCGCTGCTTTCACGTCAGTCTTCATGGCAAACGTTTTGGGACGTCCTTCACTCGGAAGAATACCAAAGAGATGGAGAGATAGTTAAGAATCTATGTCGCAGGAAGGTAACTCTAGTGTATATCCAGGCCCTGGGATCTAGAAAAAGAGAAAGATGAAGATTAAACCTTGACGAATATTGATAATTTGTAAGCCCGAATTTACTTTCAGGTGTTTATATAATACCTTTATCATGCTTATAATAAAATGAAAGAAACACCAGATAAACAAGATATATTGTGTAGGCGAAGGTAAACAATCACGTATTCACATGAGACTATAAACACGTGTTGGATTTTACTGTTCTATTGGCCAGAGTGATCAACACATCACTTACATAAATTCTACATGTAATATATATTCACGTGTTTTTCTTTTGTAAAAACAGCCACGTGTAACCCTGAAATAAAAAAAGAGGTAATTTTTTCAGGTTTTTTACATGACAAGAAATTGAATAATACACAGTTTTGTTTTGTTTTCACGAGAGAGATAATGTGAATGGAGAGCATTGTTCTGGAATTGAAATTTAATTGAAATAAAATTAAACATAAAAAATGTTTTTCTAAATGATTTATTCAAAAATAAACTCAATATGAAGAAGATTAAGAATTAACTACTACTACTACTACTATACCATCACGGCATATCCCACAAGTGGGGTAGCCAGCAGACCAGCTGCATATAATAAAAATGCAATCTGTCATCTCCGTGCCAGTATAAAATCAAGACATTCAGGATGGGTGGCAAACCTCATTGCAGAATTCAAGATGTAAAATGACTTAATTTTTTCGAACACCTACCTTTCACAGGACACCCGAAAACTTACGGAGAAGAGTGGGAGACCAATCCCTTATCGGGTGCATCATGGGATCGAAGTAAAATGCAATAACCCTCTTTTGCACGAGACTTGTCTCTATAAGAAGGATGTTTAGATATAAGTTTTATAAAATAGTCTATGTATTGTTATATCTGTATTGTTTGTTTGTTTGTTTTTTTTTTCACTTGTGGCATAACATGTATTGTTTGTTGTGTTCGATAAAAAAAATTATATTAAAATGAAAAAGATACACGTACATTCATTAAAATCTTGACAAAAGTAAAAAGTTATGAAGACATTAATTTTCAATGATCTGTAATCTCGAAAATGTCGCTTTTAAACTGCACTGTCTTGTATTGATTTTATCTGACTTCAGTAATACAATGCAGCTATTTTAGCGCGCATTTAAGTGAAAGAGTATTTTGTTTATTTGATACGTTTTGTCTATAATGTCCTTTAGAATGAAGTATTCCTACTCTTTCCAGCACTACATAGTGATCTTCTATAATGTCCTTTAGAATGAAGTATTCCTACTCTTTCCAGCACTATATAGTGATCTTCTATAATGTCCTTTAGAATGAAGTATTCCTACTCTTTCCAGCACTACATAGTGATCTTCTATTCTCTTTCACATTTTTTGCTTGTATAAAAAGTAAATGGGTTATGTAAATGAATGTTAATTTAATGACTGCAAAGCTCATTCGCAAAGCACACTCAAACTAATTTTCAAAAATCGTTATACATATGTACATAATTTATAATATTTTCAATACCTGATCTTGATTGAGATGAATACAATCTTATATAGTAGTGTCTTGGATAAAAATTTAAAATTTATATGTATTTAAACTTAAAATAAAATAACATTTAAAATTACACCTACGAAAATATGCACCTACACAATATTTTTCATACTATCTAAGAGAACTTAAATTTTTTTGTACTTCTCCTGGAAAAATGTGAAATATGTATATTTAGATCAGTCTTGAAAATGAGATATCGATTTTAAATGTGTTTTTGTATTATTATTATAAGAATCAAAAGTTTTAAAAGAAACTAAAATTATTCGTCTTTATGCTTAGAAAGTTATTCCAATATCTATTTATTTTCTGATACTTATTAGGTTTTACTAAAATAGAAAAACTATACACCTACTACTACATAAATTAGTGATGAAATAAAAAGTAGTTTGGTCGGATCCCGGATAACGGTTATCCAGCGAGAGGAGATCGGGAAAATGTAGGATAACTGGGTATCCTAAATAATAATTCTATCAATTATAGTACTGACAAAATAGACTATAAAAGATGGAAGTTAGATAGAAGAAATTGTGGTTAGATGGAAGAAATCACTATAAAATGATAATCTCGCCACTGCATATTATCACATTCTTTTTTTATGTAAACTGCTTTGTTAATTTTGTTAGGTATATGTATGATGATGTGCAAGAAGAATAAAATAAATAAATAAAAATAAAAAAAAAAACTTGGATAGAAAGCAATACAAAAATTACAAACAACAATAATGTACAGTAGCCACTACGCATAAAAATAGGCAAATTATAACTTACAAATAAAAAGTATTTAGCTTAGAACAAATTAACTTAATATACTGTTTACTGCAAGGTGGGTTATTTTCAGATTTTGTTGTCTTTTATGAACGAGTTTTTGGATTAATTAAATATCTGTATATCTACTTATTCATAAATCAATTCATTATCCTGAAAGCTTTGATTTATTTGTTTGTACTTCTTCTTCTTCTTTCTGTGCCGTGTCAGGTCCCCCCGACGTTGGTCATCACTCCGGCGAAAACTTCCCTGTCCTGTGCTGCTCTGAACAGGTCATCCACTGTCCTCATTCCGGTCCACTCTCTAATGTTGCGCAGCCAGGGCATCTGCTTTTTGCCAACTCCTCGTCTTCCTTCTATCTTGCCCTCTAATATAAGGTGTAGGAGACGGTACTTCTCTCCACGCAGCACGTGTGCAGAGAGGACAAATCGTATATTTATTTATCCACGTGTAAAAGATGTCATGATGCTTTAAACAGATAAACATCCAGGTAGTTATTGAGCTGCTCACAGGTATTCGATCGAGTAGTAAACTAAGTCAGATTGGTCGGATTCAGTATCCGAATATCCGTTTTTATCATAATCTAGCGTAAATTATCAAATATTCATAACAGTGTGAAAATAGTGAAACTTCAAACTAATATTATTTAGTTAGTTTCGACCAAATTCAATGTATCGAAAGCTTTTCCATAAAATGATGTTAATAATAATAGACCATGTAAAACACTTCTCTTGTTTGAATCAGAAACTACTTAAATATGTATAGCTACGAGTATAAACAATATAGACCAGTGGTTCCCAAACTATGGGTCGCGAGCAAATATTGAGTGGGTCCTGAGCATTAAGTAGTTCCATGACTCACTACTAGAGAATCTGAGCATTACCAATATTTATGACCTCTTTTCACCACTTGATTCATGTAGGCGTTTTTAAATCAGGCTCTACAATTTCTGCCTTCCGTCACGACCTCCGCAGTTTGCTCATTGTTGACTAATCTTTTAACAAGATACCTTCTTTCGCTAACATTGTTCATCACCTCGCTATTGTCGACATTTTCTGACCAATAGATCTTCAACACGCGTCTGCAGCACTACAACTTAAAAGCAGCCAAACGTCCACTCTTGCTCTTGTCAGTGGTCCACGTTTCACCCCAGACAAAGGTTTTAATCTCATTTTCCTAACATTTAAATCAATGTAAGGGAATTCTAATTTTTAAAATCTTTTTTTTGAAGCAATGCTCACGTGGTGAATTCTGCTCAAGATTTCAGATTTTGAGCGTTTATTTGTGAATAGAAAAAGCGAAGTATTAAGAAATACAGAAATAATAACGTTTGTGGAAATTTTCATTTTGTCTTAATGTTTTGTTTTTATTTTTGAAAGTCGTAGATAATAGTTTTGTTCTGGTGTTCATTTATTAATATGTTCTTAAAATAATAGAAGATAATAAATAAAAATAAAAAGTTTTATTGCAAAAAAAACAATCGTAGAAAAAAACATGACATGAACACAGGAACACAGGACACTGTTTATTTCATACTTACTTTACATATTTTTTACATTTACCAAAAAACGTATTTTACCCCTCCAGATGGGTATCGCAAACATTTAAAACAACACTGTTTATTTATAACACTTTTTATATTAAACTGAGAGCATTGTTCTATTTGACATGACATTTTGAATAGTATCAATAGTTTTCATTCATAAACAGTGTAATGAAATCGAAATAATTTAATTTTGAAGAAATTTGTAAAATATCATAATTGTAATTAGATAGATTAGCGTATCCACCTTTCAAGGAACAAGGAACAAATTGTCACATATTTATTTGAAATTATTATATTGTGGGGAATATATTATTGTTTCCCGTTGTTAATATTATTATTATCTGTTTAAATTTTATCATAATATCAAATATTTTTATTAGTATACATCTTATATGTGCCTAGATATTAATTTATATTTTTGTAGCGTTTGCGCACCATAGTATGTATCCCCATGAATGCCTATACAATTGTATTATGTTTGTTTGAAGTTGATATTGGTTAAATATTTGAATGCGCCAATATTTTTAGTGTTTTATTGATTAATTAAGGTTTAATCTTATTTTGTTGTTTTTTTGTTTGCTTTATTGTATTGATTGATTATTGTATAATATGTTTAGACCTTACTAATGTAAAAGGCTAAATGCCGTTGATGATAGAAATAAATAAATAAATAAATAAATTGTAATTTTTTTTTAAATTTCATACGTTAGACAAGTTCAGATATACGAGTATGTGTAGGTTTTACCTATACTTTGATTTCATTTGGATACCAGTGGGCCTAGTCAAAACACATCTAATCGTTACGTTTTCGTTTCGTTTTCGTTCAAACTCGGACGACGTTGCGAGAACGCGTCAATTTTCGTAGCTAGAATACACAAGTAGCTCCGAAAATTGACGCGTTCTCGCAACCACGTCTTGTTTGAACGAAAACGAAACGAAAACGTAACGCTTATATGTGTTTTGATTAGGCCTACAAGTCTTAGAACATTAATGTTTTCATAATCATAAATATTATATTTACGAGAATTTTGTGTTAATGTTACTTGGAATGAGAGCGAAAACTAAATGATCTAAAATATATTATTTTTTATTGTTGTTAATGAACACCAGATGTAAGATTATTTATTGCAAGGGTTTTTGCACAGGGTGTGTAACTATCTACCACAGAACATTCAATTCCGTGTGTGGATAGAGGATGTACCAACTTTTTTAATCACAAATCCTACTGACTGGAATCTATGATGTTCTATTTTAGTACCACATTCACTTAATTTATGTATGTTTTGTTTTTAACTTTTTATTGCATACTGTTTATCCCAACAAGTTATCCAAAGCTCGATTCCGCTTGCAGACTTACTCAATTTTCCCAACTCATATATTGCTTATTATGATGGTGCTAAAGGTTTATTTTTAGATAAATTTGAATATTTCTTTAAAAATGTCGATCTTTTATATCATAAAGTTGATGTTACGTGTCGTCATGGTCAGAGATTCAAATGACCTTAATAAATCGTTTTAAATTTTTATTAATTCCAAACCCTTTAGACGCCACCATCCACTTGGGAGACCTTGGAGGACCGTTTTTGTTATAAACCCAAATACAACCTTATGTACCTTTTACAGTAAGCTTGTGTCGTCTAAGGGGACATTGCCGGCACCTGGGATCGAAACCATCACCTCTTGTAGACGAGGCCGAGACTACCGACTACCGACGACTCATGATTAAGAGACAGCTGGAAATCCATTTCGCAGGAAGGCATCTCTCCAATCACAGACATTGAGGTAAAAAAAGAAGAAGAAAAGTAGAGGTCTATTTTTCAATTCCCACCATTTCTTTCTTTTTTGACACCCTGTACAACAGACATAGTACTATTATTACAGGTCATTAAAATCCATAAGGTCAACTTTCTCGTTGTCGGTGTGATAAAGACTGTATAAAAACGTTATTTAACAACTTATGGCCCTTAATGTCTTTACAACATTATCATTATCTGAAGTTGTTGGAGGTCATTTCAGTAAACAATGCTTTTTCACCAAGTACTAAAAAATGTGTTGGAATTTTCATTGATTGTTAAAACGAGCATTATTTCTGTGGAAATGTACTTAAAATTATTTGGTTTTTCACAATAAAGATATATACCTATTGTTTGTATATTGAACTTAAAAACGCCTTTTGAGTTTACGAATAAAACGATTTTTATACTTTTTTCACAGTTGAAAAAAGAAAAAAAGAAAGAAGTACTCCACGTGTAACGTACGTAAATATGAAAAATTATAATACTCATTACATTTTTTTTTAATAATATTGTCAGGTTGTTTTGCATAATGTTATATTGTCGGTTTACGAAATAGTCCAATTTCAATTGTGTATAATTTCAATATAATTTAAATAATGGTAAAACGATGTAAATTGGGTAACAATTTGAAAGATATTAAAATAAATTCGACTGTTGTACTAAAAATACTACTAAGTTCTATTCATACTATGCAACAAGCGACACCAACGAGTATGCGATTAGTATACCATAAAAATTTAATCTTTTAATCGCTAAATATAATAATAAATATAGACTCAAGTTTTTATGATCAACTTTCAGTTTTTTTGTTCGTAGGAATTAACCAAAATAAGACTTAGAGATTTCTTTTCATTATGCAAATTCTGTGTACATTTAAGGGAAATAACATTGAATTTAGTGATACCTGATGACATTTTTTTACTTTGAAGTAAGAATTTAATAGTTTTGTTTTTATGCGAGAATAATCATTGTGATTCTTTTTAACCAAAATAATATAAAATGAGCTTCCTTCAAGAATCGTATGTGAGCCGATATTGACTATACGAAATTTCGTCATATAATTTATGTGCAAATAGTGATGTCTTAAAGAACTTGAGTATCAGACTAATATTTGTCAAAAATCTTATAATGTGAAAAGTTTTTTACTGTATACAAACAAATTCTTCTGAAATTGAAAGTAGAGGAATCGACTGAAGCGAAAATTTTCATTGAATTGAAAAGCCAAAGTTTGGAATGGAAATTTTGTAACGAGTCTAATCTCAAAGGAGGAAAGGAAGGGAGGAAGAGAAGGCGGGAGAGGGTTATTTTCAAACTTTAGGATGATATACTATTATTATTGAGATTTAACATGATTAAATTGCTACCAAAAAACAGTTTGCCAATGACGTCGTATAGAATATATAAATACTTACTAGACGTAATAATTAGTATGTGTGGCTGTAAACACAAACATGTAGACGCGTTTCGTCGAACGTTTAAAATCTCCGATGTAACTTTATTTATTTTGCAGGGTATACTCGAAAACAGAAAACCATTAGGCAGATAAAAGTGAACGTAATTAGATAACATCAACCGAGATCTAGAAGAGCTAAATGCTAAAGACGAATGGCAATACATCGCTCAAGATAGAAAAGCCTGGAGATCTATTGCTTTGGAGGACTAAGTCTTTCAAGGGATAATAATAATAAACTTTATTGTACAAAATATTTAAACAAAAAGAATGAGATAACAACATGGTATACAGTATACAAATATTTTGCACAATGGGCGAGTTTATCGCAGGGACGCGATATCTTCCAACTAACCCAATAAAGTAAAACAAGATAAATTGAAAACAATAATAAAAATAATAATAATAAGTCTTTAAAATGATACATAGAAACCAAATTATTAACCTTAAATATGTAATACATACTCTTAAAAAATTACGAAAAAATATTAAAAATAAATAACTAAATAAATAATTAATATATAAATACAAATAGATACTTACTAAAATAAATACAATACCTACATATATACAAATAAATATTTGATCATCACAAGAAAATATGTCAATTTATTGTGGTTTTTTGGAATAAAAGGTTGAAAAAAATACTATTAGATTTTCCATAACCTAAATCATTTTATTAATATACAGATCCTTGAAAATAGTATTAATTTTAAAGAAACGATTATTTCTAAATTATTCAAACGCTGTGCCGTTCGATAAAATTAAATTATTTTACTGGGCAATAGATTTAAAAACATGTGACCTGAAATAATTGAAACAGAATCTGTAAGTATACTTATAACAATTCGCTATACAGAATGGAGTTAATTAAATCCTTTGTTATTTTCGAGCGAAAAGTTTACGCAATACTTTGAAAGGCTTCACCAAAAAAAAAAATAAGCGTAAAAATATTTCTCACACTAATGGAAATCTGTGATTAAATACCTTTAGAAAATAACAGGGAAAACATTTTTATTATAATTGTTAGTTATTACTTTAACCTAATTGTTAATTAACAAAAATATTTCAAATACCTTCTTTTTATGTACAAGTATAAAAAAATGGTTTCAAATTTTTTGCAATAATTTCGGAAATATTTCCTTAACAATGTATTATTTTTATTATATTACATTTAACGATGATTGACTCTTTCATGAGATTTTCTAGTATTACAAACACTTGTTCAATTTTTGTTTAATGTTTTGTTATAAGAAAACTTGTGTCATTTACTATATAATTGTTAAACATATTAATTAATTAAGTAGGGTAGCCATCAGGTTTCACATCTGGGTCATGTTCTGCGTGGAGAAAAATACCACCTTCTCCAACTGATATTGAAGGGGAAAATTGAGGGACGCCGAGGTCCCGGTAGGAGACAGATGTCCTGGCTGCGAAACATAAAGGAGTGGACCGGCATCCGAAGTGTGGAAGAGCTGTTCCGAGCAGCGCAGAACAGGGACAAGTTCGCCGAGGTGATCGCCAACGTTGGGGGGACAGACAAGGCACTTGAAGAAGAAGAAGAAGAAGCCATCAAACATTCATGATGGGTGGCAGGCGTCATTGCTGAATTGAAGATGTTATTATGTCTCATCCGTAACGTTTTACGATCAGCTACCTTATACATTACAGTACATATGAAAACTTCAATAAATGTGGAGGACTTATACTTTACTCGAGATGCCACAGTTTTGCATTAGATTTTAAATTGCATGATAGAATATTTCAGACGCCTGCATATTTCATCCCCAAGTTCAAGGTTATAATAAGAAAAGCTTGCCAGTTGGCATCTATTACACCCTTCCTTATTGTATTTCGTACTGCAATAAATAAAATAAATATTATTATTCAGATGGCGTTCATTCAGAAAGTCTATAGATATTGCCTTTAATATTTGTTGTTACTACTTTTATATTATATTTGGCAACCGTTACTTTCTTACAAATTTACCAGAAATTTTACGTATAGCAACGCTATCACATAAAATATTTTAAGTTTTAATTTATAACTTAAAATAATAATTTGATAGATTTCTTTTTCAGGAATATGAATTTTATTTATTTTTTATTCATTCTTTACTGTACATTGATAAAAAACAATTACATAAAAGGTATACATTCAAATTAAATACAATCAATATACAGAGGGCGAGTTTATCGCAAAGGCGCGATCTCTTCCAACTAACCCAAGAATTTCATAAAAACCCAAATACCTACACTCTCACAGAGGAGCAGGTTGGCAGCGGGTAGAATGGAAGCCGGAATTTCTCGATGAAAGTCCAAGACTCTACTATCGGATTACCAACCACCTCAACACATAGTGATCACCTCTTAGATTTGAAGTAGAAATATATTATATACATATGACAATAATCTATTTATGTAATACTTTTCAATTTACTGCAAGGAGAGAAAATGTCGTAGAGTACTTACTTATTTATTTATTACTTACAGAAATTACTGTCTCATATTATTTATTTATTTATTATTATTTATTAATTTTTTACTGTACATTAATTACACACAATTTCATAGAAGGTATACATTCAAATTAAATACAATCAATATACAGAGGGCGAGTTTATCGCAAAGGTGCGATCTCTTCCTTAATAGATCTTCCACTTTTTTCTATAAGTTTTCCAGTGTCTTCTAAGAAGCAGGTGTTCGTTAAGCCTCGCGTATTAGACAATCAACATCGACGTAGAACAGTGCCTGACTTCTTGTGTTACGACGGAATGTTATCGAAATAATATCGAGTCGGTTTGAATTCACATGGAGGCCTGATCACTCGTAAACGAGTGGATGGCCTTTAAAGATAGAATAGAATAGAATTCACATAGAAACAAGCATACCTCCATGAGAAATACTTTTGAATGTAGCGAAGTATTTTTTCGTATCAGAAGGTTTACGATGTAGCTTTACTTTTACGATGGTTTACAGAAAGTACTCATAAAATTTTTGGAGATAGAAATTTGATTATTCTTACGTACGTAGTTAACAGAACCGTAGTACTTTCTGTGTTATATAATCAACTTGTGGCTCAACTCTTTCAATCCTTTGTGATTATTTGATCCGATTTATCCTACAAACATAATTGGAAATGGGATGATTTGCATTCAAAAACAAGAAACTTAGAGAATTCGGTAAAATAATTTAATACTAAATAATTGGAATTGACGCGCTAGAATGGACGATTAATGAATATTTTTTATCACCCTCTTCCTAGTTATTAAAATATATCATCTAATGAACCTCACTGTATAAAAATTAAAATAGATTTAAAATTAAACATTGTATTACTTTCACTGTGAATAATATTTGATTCAGGTGCCTTTCAAATTGACACTAATCATCAGTGAGTTTTTATTAGAAACTCACCGTATTACCTGAATTTGGTTTTTAAGGAAGTAAATTATGTAAATTCATTATTTATGAAACATTATCTTTGTGTGAATATATATTTGAATCTTCATTAATGCATAATTTTCAACAACAAAATTTACATTTTGAATATTCACGACTTACTCTGATATCATAACAGCTTTTAAACAAAGATATTTTTGGAAGACGGGAAATGAAAAAATCCATTTAAGTGGTGATTTATCAATGTTTACTTTTCCTGTTGATGTTTACTTTTCCTGTTTTTCCTGTTGATTTTCCGGAAGATGTTGGAAAGGGCACTCTCTTGCCCGGAGGAGCTAAAATCTTCTCAAAGGCGGAGGAACCTTCGAGGTCAACGGCATGAGGATGTGGAATGCAAGGGAAGCTACCACATTAAAGGCTCTAGCAGCATCCCAAAGCACCAACGAATTATGAAAATGATAAGATCTTTTGTAAAATTCTCCGGAGGTAAACTCGACCCCCGTTCGGCTCTCCGGGTGGGGTCTGCTCTAGATCTTGTCATTATGCCGAATACACACAAGAGAGAATAGGAGGTGAGAAGAAAACAGACCAACCGAAACAGCACACAAGGAAGATACGCCACCTGGAACGTCAGAACTTTGCTGCAGAACAGTAAGCTGGACAACCTAAAAGAAGAGATGAAGAAAAGGAAATTAAGCGCGCTAGGAATCTCTGAAATGAGATGGCCTAATCCTGGAGATATGTTGACAGAAAACTTTCGACTGATCCATAGCGGTAGTATAGAGGGGAAACCGGGGCAAGGGGGGGTATGAATCATGTTAAATAAGGATTTGGGGAGGAGAGTAAAGGGGTATGTACAGTATGGAGGTAGAATTATTTTAGTCAAGCTAGACACCAGACCCGTAGATACAATTCTCATTCAGGTTTACATGCCAACATCTAGCCATAGCGACCAAGAAATTGAGAGTATATACGAAAACATCCAAAAACTGCTAGATGACACAAAAGCTGAGGAAAATGTGATTGTAATGGGAGACTGGAACGCAGTAGTTGGAGAAGAAAGGGAAGGATCAATCGTGGGAGCATATGGGCTGGGCATTAGGAACGATAGAGGCAACCGTCTCATTGAATTTTGTGCCAAAAATAAAATGGTTATAGCAAACACGTGGTTCCAACACCACTATAGACATCGATATACGTGGAAATCTCCCGGAGACAGATTCCGGTCGCAGATTGACTACATTTTAACGCGGCAACGGTATAGAAACCAAATTAAAGATTGCAGGAGCTATGCAGGCCCGGACATTGAAAGCGACCATAATATGGTTGTGGCGGAAACCATACTGAAATTCAAAAGGCTCGAGAAGAGAACCACAAAAAGATGGGACTTAAAGCTTTTAAAAACAAAAGAAGTAAAAGAGAAATACGACGAAAAAACTAAGGTATGCGATTTGGAGAGCAATGAAAGTGTAAACAGAGTATGGGAGAAAATCAAAGAGATAATAACCACAGCGGCAGACGAGGTAATAGAGAAAGAAAAGCCGCAAGCTAGGAAAGAATGGATCACGGATGACATCTTAAAAATGATCAAAGAAAGGAGGGGGCTAAAGAACTCTAAAACAGAGGAAGGAAAAAAGGAATATAAGATCCTAAGAAATAAAATTAACAGAGAATCCAAGCTGAGAAAGGAATGTTATTTGCAAGAAATATGCAAAAATATCAACAGAAATATAAAACAAAAGAAATTCGAAACCGCATACTCTGAAGTAAAGAACTTCTTCAATGACAAAACACAGCCACGACGTGCTATACAAGATAAAAACGGCAAACTGCTGTTTGAGGACGAACTAATTGTAAAAAGATGGAAAGAATACCTAGAACAACTGTACAAAGGAAAGAACATACCCTAGGAAAGCAAAACACTAGAAGCAGAATATGACGTAGAAAATAATGGAGATGACATCTTAAGAAGTGAATTTGATATTGCATTAGCAAAGTTGAAAGACGGCAAAGCACCAGGTATCGACCTGATTCCATCAGAGCTGCTTAAATGCACGGGAAAAGGCATGCTTGATGCATTGTATAAGCTTGTCTGCAAAATATACGACACAGGAGAGATACCTGAGGACTTTGCCAAATGTCTGATACGAGCGCTTCCTAAGAAAGCAGGCACGACAAAGTGCGAACAACACAGAACCTTAAGCATGATATCACACGCTTCTAAGATACTCACCAACATTATAATGAAAAGGGCGGAAAATAAAATAAATGAAACACTTTCAGAAGATCAATTTGGATTCCGCAAGGAGACAGGTACAAGAGATGCAATCCTGAGTCTCAGACTTATTCTAGAAAAGAGAATAGCAACTAATAAAAACACATACATAGCATTCATCGACCTTGAAAAAGCATTCGATAAAGTAGAATGGGAACAACTTTTTTTTAGACTCTAAACCAGATAGGAATGAGTTATAAAGACAGACGAGCAATCTGGAGCTTGTACAAGAACGAAATGGCTGTGATTAAAAGCGGAGAGAGCTGCGCAGAAGCAAGGGTCGAACAAGGTGTAAGACAGGGATGCTCAATGTCGCCAGCACTCTTTAACTGCTATATACAGCGAGCTATTGATGAACTGAGAGAAGAAATGAAGAACTGGACAGGAGTAAAAATAAATGGGAAAAAGGTCGACATGATTAGATATGCTGATGACATAGCACTGCTCGCAGACTCCGAGATGGAGCTGAACAAAGCCTTAGAAAAAATGGAAAGTATACTGTCAAAGTACAACATGAAAATAAATAAAGAAAAAACCAAATGTATGGTCGTGGGAAGAGAGGAAACGACTGCGAACATAACCATGAATGGAGTGAGCATTAAGCAAGTAAGAGAATTCGTGTACTTGAGCAGCAGAATAAACCAGGATGGACGCTTCAAATCGGAAATTGTGAGCAGAATAAACCAGGCAAGGATTGCCTTTAACAAAAAAATCGAAGATATTGTAATCCCCAAATATTGATTTAAGCGTAAGGAAGAACCTTACTAAAGCCTTTGTATGGAGCATTCTGCTTTATGGTTGTGAGACGCGGACCATCAGCAAGAGTGAAAGCGGACGGTTGGCGGCCTTTGAGATGTGGTGCTACAGACGCATGCTTAAGATCCATTGGTCGGAACACGTCGAAAACGCAGAAGTATTAACCAGGGTAGGCGAAAAAAGGCAACTTCTTAAGAGAATCGGCCAACAACGAGCTAACTGGATTGGCCACAACATCAGGCACCCAGGAATACTCATCACCATCGCGGAGGGTAAGACCGAGGGGACAAATGGCAGAGGCCGACCAAGAGACGCGTATATGGACCAACTGAAGAGGGACGTGAACTGTGGCTCATACGTAGAGCTGAAAAGACTGGCTGAGAATAGAGACGAATGGAGAAGAAAAACCAAACTCGTTGCAGACCAATACAATGGATTGTAACTTATTATATATATACTTTTCCTGTCAAGAAAACTGATACCAATTTATAAGAGATTGATTCTAAATTTGGTCGGATACAGATTCCATAAAAGTTGTATGATTAAATCGGATTAGAAATATAGGATAGCAATAATGTGAGTGTCTGCATTTATAACTATGGTTTAATGTGTTTTCCACCATGGACATCGGGAAAAGTCCGATTAAGTGGGAGAGTATTAATATAAATTTAATTATATCTCATGGGGTTACATGATTAATATATTATTTTATGACATTTTTACCCACAGAGAATAAATTTAATGTAATGTTATATCATACTAGAATAAATTCCCACGCATAATAATATTTTGATTTAATTTTTCTTGTATTAATTTCACTATTGTGAAAAATGTCTTTCATTCATGTAAGTAGAATAGTCAGCATCTAAAACTGCGATAATTAAAGTTCAAGATTTTATAAACAATGATTAAGATTGCTGAAGCTTTATAAGTTCATGTTAAAAAATTTAAAACTATGTAAAACGCGAATAAATTGAAAGTCAATTGAAACATAAGAGTAAATGTCCAAAAAGATTTATACACATTAAATACATATTATTCTTTCTTTTTTAAAGGCAAAGACACAAAAAATCAATTATAGTATAAGATTGACAGACTTGAAAATTCATTATTTAGAGACAAAAGTTATGTCATGAAAGACCTGGATGGTAATGAGAAAAAGGCAAAAATAATACGGAATGAAGGGAAAATTAAATGAAAGTTTTCCAAAACCTTATAAGTAAATATAACATTCAGCCATGCAAGACAATTTCATCAAAGTAACAGACATAAAATCAACTCTGAAAGAATAAAAATATATGTACATAATTAGCAAGTTGGGAGTATTCATTAAAAACTTATTACTGCTACTTTGCGGTAGAGAATGTCGGAGAGGCTGCTGTTTGTCGGTAGAATTTATTCGCCGTATATTGAATATCGATTTGTTGAAAAGAACACACGAAAAATTCAGGGGCAAACTTGTAGAAGTACCTAGGTAGTAAGTATATACATGGTATTGCTCGCCCGTGAACTGAACTGAGTAACTATTGATTTTATTAAGGCACTGTGGTTTGAGATATAACACACTACAATATGTAACAATATAACAACTCACGGTATGCGGTAAACAGCGACAAATTCAACACAGGATGATGATATAAAGTGATACTATTTTGAAAAAAGAATGACCAATCATATTCAAAATTATCTGTCAAATATCTGAGGAAACATTTGTAAAATATCACCAAATTTTAACGTAACTAATTTTGAGGAAACGTGGAACCAGTCTTTTAACGATCAATGTTTTTTTTTTAGTTTTTTTTCTTTTTTTAAAGTGCATTAGCCATTTTTAAGTAAATAAAACTGTTGCACAAATCTCGAACTGCAGTGTTTAAGATAGGTGGAGAAAGCTTTGGACATTTTTGTCAGTAAGAAACCAAAACTTATACTAAAAGGGCTTCTTGGATTTACACTTTCAAGGAAAATATGACATAAATCGTATAATTAAGATGTGAAGGCTTACTGCTTCTTACCAGCGTGCACATGTGGAATGGTACAAACTATTGATCATTAGGAAGTATACTCTATCACGGTGGAATTTATAGATAAAGTTGTGAGCGCATATAAGAAGAATGAAACTTTATTTTTCCCATTTGTTTTTGTATAAGGTAACATTCACCTTCAACATTTTTGTATAAGGTAACATTCACCTTCAACATTTTTGTATAAGGTAACATTCACCTTCAACATTTTTGTATAAGGTAACATTCACCTTCAACATTTTTGTATAAGGTAACATTCACCTTCAACATTTTATTTGTACTTTCTTTGGAAATTTATTATGATTTCTCCTTCAAGTAAGGAAATTGCACCAAAAAGAAGACATTCTTCTTTCACATTTCTTTCATTCCCTTATTCCTATTTCTTTTAATATGTGACTTTAAAATCAAGAATGCTCTCAGTACAGCATTTATTTATTATATTCTTCGCTGTACATTGGTTACAATATTAGAAATCAAAACAAAGTAGGTATCATAAAAATATCAGTTATACAATTCAATGTACAGAGTTTATCGCTGTATTAAGATAAACATGCAACTTATAAATTTAAATACGAAGAAAATTCATAAAAAAAATAATAATAATATTTTAGCCACCCTGTGTGTGCTTGTATTGTAGTCCTCAATTACTAAGTATAGTTATACAAAAAACATTCCGTTAACGAAAATGGGAGTCTCTTGACAGTGCTTTTTTCTTTTTAAAGCCTGGTAGCTTTCTGCATAACTCTTTGTATTTAATAGGTATAATATGTAAAGCCCATTTTACTCCTTTTGTTATTTTTTTAGGAGTAATTATTGTATTTCCGTTTAACTGAACAAACAATTTTCCATGCCGTGAATTATCTTTGAATAAGAATTCAATTATCGTCTTGTTAATTTATTTTGTTTCTAAATACAATGTCGATATTGCATTTACAACAAAGTGATAAACATATTACTGTCATTAATTTCTTATTTTTTGGATACAACGACCTCTATTTTCATTACAATTTATAAACAGACGAACGTGTGTGAACATGTATTGGTACAATGCTTAACATCTTTAACTTAGTGAATTTTGTTCATCATAAAAAGAGATAAATAGTTAATCAGACTATCAAAATAGGTACTGGAGTGGAGACTTCGTGAAAATAAAATAAGTTCTCCCACGCGACAAAGTCATAAGAAGAATCGCTGAGAAAAGCCCAGAATAGAAATGTCTGAAGAAATATGGGGAGGTTTATATTCAGCAGTAGACAGGAATAACTGTCTAAGTAACTATCATTAAACAAAGATTAAGAAGAGCGGTATACTACATGACCTACGATAACCTTCCTATCTTTTCAAGAGCAATTCAAATACCGTGAAAGGATAATATATTACGTTTCTTCAAGAGGAGTTTAAAGGCTGTAAAAAGAAAAATAACATTGTAATCTTCTGAAGACGAATATAAATTTGAAATCCAGAATGGACTCTTCCATGATACTACATTGGGAGTAATAATGCCTGTAAGAATTTAAATAAACATATATTTGACAGTAAAGTTCTTCATATATATTAGTAAGTTTACATAGTTCAATCATTTTTAACATTGACGTCAATATAAATACACAAATTTAAAGGTAAAAGTATACAAAAGAGTCAAAAGCGGGGGTACAGACAAATAATGAATAGACTACAAACTCAAATATTTAAATTTCAAACAAAACATGAGTTTAAATAGTTTTGTCATATTTTGAAGAAGGTATGTATAGCTATAAAATAAAAGTGATATTAGTTAGTTGTTGAAAATACTTTCGCATCATTCGTGTTAAAATGAGCTTTTATAATTTTTATGGCTACTCATAAGAAATGTTTCTTTAAATATATTATGTAGTACAGATAAGCAAATATGTTTAATAAATTCATTATCTTTTTCTATCTGAAATTTTGAATTGGCATATACGTATTTATAGCCCATTTAAAATCGATTTCATTCCTCGCTTTGTCTATGAAAGCGATTTTTCGTATATAAAACAGGTCGGACTCTCTTTAAAATACATTGAAGGGGTGAATCAATTTGAAAAGTGCCGTTAGTGGAGGAGGTTAATTTTCACCCATTTATCCCAAGAGGAGCATTGAATGACAAATCTAACAAAGTTTAAATTACTAAATAGAGTCAGTATTCCCAAAATAGACTTTCCTATAAAACCTTAGAAATTATTAGTTAAACCAGTACCTACTTTGACATCACAAGTTATTGATATTCTTCCAAGCTTGTTCATGTAGGTGCACAAAATGATATGATGCCTGTTTTGGTTAAAGCAAAAAATGTGCCTGTGTATGTAAGAAACGCGATCCGTAGTAGAATTAATGTGACAATTATCTTAAGTCGAACCCTAGATTATTTAATTAATATAAAAATTATTAAAACCAAAATAACTTTAATTGAATTACTTTCTTTACAGTCTCACTAATACATAATATATACCATAAATATATCAAAGTTTTATTTTAAGACTGTGATTTAAGAATAATACTATTCAGTATGCACAATAATACTCGTACTACTGATTTTTTTTCGGCATACCTATCATTATTATATAGAATCCATTTGAAGAAATAAAAATATGTTCAACAAAAGAAAAGTAGGAACTGTCGCTTTCACAGCACACAATAAGAACGAATAAAAGAGATTTTATTTCGATTTACTTACAACTGATTTATTTTCAGATTTACATATGAAAGAAAAGCCTTAAAAAAACTCTTGAGAAAATTCAACCAGAATTTTCTGTGACAAGATAATAAAAAGTCGGGAAAATATTGAACGTGACAGTTTTATCCATCGGAACAAATCTTTTTAAAAACGATTATGACGTACAAAGTATGATGTAAAATTATTTATACACATATTTACCTTACATTGTTTCCATATTTCTTATTCGACATTATAATGGATTAGTTTATTTTTTAATGGCAATAATGAGCTATAAAATATTTTGATGTAAAATTGAAAAAAAGTCTTAAATAGTATTTTCAAAATAATCTAAATAATTAAAATACTTTTAGGATGGGAAGCATACCTCATCATTGATCTGAATATTATGTTAAATAATGTCTTCAGAATAATGTTTAACCAATACAGGCCTTAATTAGGTATATTTGAATAATATTTGCATTTAAAATTGCGAGAGACTCCACTGATGATTGAATTGAAGTGGTCGATAGCCCGATGGTGAAATCTCGGACATTCAGTCGAGAGATCTCAGGTTCCATTTCAAGACGAAACAAGTATGTTAGGATGTCTGGAGTGAATTTGGTTTCATTTCAAATTCAGATTCATCTTTATATAAAATTCAACTAATAAATTATAAATTAATGAGAACAAATAACTCTGAAACATTAAGTTTTAATTAGTATTAATTATAATTAGTCTGATTTGGTCGTAACTAGTTTTGTTCAGCTTAAATAATATGTCATCAATCTTAAGTCTATATTATACTTAAACATACATATATGCCCATATTTAGTATTACTTAGAATTCATTTGCTACTGTCAAGCATGATATGCTGTGATACATTAATCAAAGTATCAGTGTACATATCTCTCTTTAATTGGATAATCATATGATACATTTAATGAGTGCTTAACATGAAGATGTTATGTTTGGCCGTGGAAAGACGTGTCGCAATAGAAGCATAGGCGCTCTGAATGAAGGAGACTGGTTGCTGGCATTCGCTCCGAGGAAAAACGTTTAAGGGCAGTTGATTGGGATAGCTTATTGACAAATTTATTATTACGGTGAAATATTTCATATCTACATGTAGAGGAGCAAAAACCTAAAATATTCGTTTAATATGCTCACATCACATCAATGTACCCGTAAAAATTTAAAAGCTAACAATGCTTCTCACCTGGGACCTTTATCTCTTCTGAATCGTGTTTATTTCTTCTTTATCCTTTTCTCTATGCTTTGCATGCAGTCAGCAGTTTTTATTTCACTTGTGGGAAATTTCAAAATATAAATTTAAATAGATATTATTTGTTTATCATATATAGGTTCATATCAAATAGCATCGCGCTGTAAAAATATAGAAAATATTTCGGAATATATAAATCTCCGCGGGGAAGAGTCCTTTGTTTTATTTTATTTTCCTTTCATTTACATACTATTCGTTTGTCCAATGTGAGATGATAAAACGATACAGAAAGAAGGTAGACCAATATAGAAAAAGAGCTAAAATATTCATATTGTTAACATATTTACGAGTATGAATAAAAAATACACCGTATATTATATTTTAAAACAGCCTTAAATATTATTTTTTATATTAGGTATATCTCAAAATAACTGTTTATGAATTACTGTTAATTTATTTTATTTTAATCTAACTGCTTTTTAATTTTACCGTTCTTATTTCTGTACATATTACATTTTTATTTATAAGCTTATAAGATTATTTTTTACTAGCTTTTGTAACCCTGCAGCTCGGGTCTAAATAAATAGATTTGACACCCCATATGCCCATATTTAAGTTATAAAAAAAATGGTTATTTACCTTTATCCAAAAAGTATTAAAAATCTCTTTCTTGAGAAAAAACTTGAAGTTTGATACCTCACATGCCCACATTTATACAAAAAAATATGGAGGGATAAAAAAATAAAAGGTATGAAGGTACATGGAAAAAAGTACTTCAAACCTCATGGAAAAAACGTACTAAAAACCTCATCCCGATGAAAAATCTTGAAGTTAGTTATCCTACACATGTGTGTAGTTACCCTAATGGTACCTACAAGAAAAAAAGTGCTGGAAACCTCTATCCAATAAAAAGTATGTAAGTTTGACACCCCAAATGCCCATATTCAATTTAAAAAAATAGGCAGGAACCAACGTGGACAATATTTTAACACTATTTTATTACACAATACAATTATAAGGACTGGCATTTTTTATTCAAATAAAAATATTACCAAAATATTTTTTTTTTCAGATTTATAGGACAGAAATAATATAATATGTATGAGGTCTAACAATTCTTTTCTCTTTTTTCTTTGAGAGGTAACGTCGTAATTTTCAGCATCTAAATATAAAAGAGAAAAGGTGTTCGGTACAACACATTTTACATCATTTCTACACTCTTGTGATAATATGACGTATTGTGAAATAAATTTCCTCGCAGTATCACACATTTCCACACAAAAGAAAACAAAAGTTGAATTAGAAATTGTAAAAGAATGAGAGACGGAAAATACTAAAGAAATGTTAGAATGTGAAATGAAACTCAGAAAGCAAAAAGAACATATACCTACTCCTGTTTATACATGTGTGTCATAGTATACATTAGTTACTATTATGTAGATACATATGTACAGCTTTCATATTGAGCTTTCCTATTGCTGAAACAAGGTTGTCCTTAAATCCTGAAATAGATTTTATGCGAGGACCTGAAACTGGAATGAAGAAATTATCTCAATATTAAAACATTTTTATTATTCTATTTAATAATATATTACAACTAAACCAAATGAAAAATAAGGTCGCAAATGAAGTAACGGGTACCCTACAAGGGTTAATATAGCGTTTCAGAATTCTGGATTGTGTTATATGAATCCGGGTTAGACGGAAAATATAAGAAACATAGAATGAACTTGCTGTCAGTGAATTGAAATGTAATAACTAATTATTTTTCTTTCGCATGATTAATTTGATTATAATCAATAATAAAATATTTTTATTTATTTACTTAATCATTCTTTCCTGTACATGGCTAAGAATACATACAATTTTATAGAAAGATGCATTCAAATGATATATCATCAATATACGGAGGGCGAGATTATCGCAGAGGTGCGATCTCTTCAAACTAACCCAAAAATACAACCAAAAAGAAGTTATACAAATAAGCATATATACATACGTACATAGTACATAGGCAAAGAAAAAAATATAATAATAATAATAATAATAAAGACAATTTATATTTGGCGCCGTTTAATGATCCGTGACCATCTCAAGGGCGCCATGACTTTTCTTGAAAAGCAGTGTTTTCAGCTTACTCCTGAACGTTGCAGTGGGCTGGCTCTTTCTTAAATCCGCTGGTAATCGGTTCCAGGCAGTTGGCCCCGCAACGCTAAAGCTCCTCTCTGCGAATTTGGAAGTGTTTGCCCTGTTGGGCTCCACAAGCTTGTTTACAGTGGTGGAAGCTGATCGCAGTGGTCGCCTCAGAGTTTCGTCGAGGGGACATAGCTCAGCGAGGCATAGAGGTGCTGTGCCGTTCAAGGCTTTGTGGACCGTGAGGCACAGCTTGAACTCTACTCTCTCTGGGACTCTAAGCCAGTGTAGCTCCGATAAGTTAAAATTGATGTAACCTTTTCATTAGTTGTACATTTTCATACAAAAAGAATTTACTACCCACTTCCTACGTGTACGAATTTTAGACTAATGTGTTATATATTGTACGAAAATTGTTTTATTATTAAAACATGTAAATGTTCTGTACGTATATGCATAATATAACGCACAGTGGGTGATAAGTTCATTACAAAATTGCGATATTCAAATTTACTAAAAATTTGATGATTTCTTCATTTTGATTCTACCCGAAATGTTAGAATAATATCAGAATAATAAACCGACATGATTAGATATGCAGACGACATAGCACTGCTCGCAGACTCCGAGATGGAGCTGAACGAAGCCTTAGGGAAAATGGAAAGTATACTGTTGTCAAAGTACAACATGAAAATAAATAAAGATAAAACAAAATGTATGGTCGTTGGAAGGGAGGAAGCGACTGCGAACATTGCCATAAATGGAGTGAGCATCAAACAAGTAAGAGAATTCGTGTACTTGGGCAGCAGAATAAACCAGGACGGACGCTCCAAATCAGAAATTGTGAGCAGAATAAACCAGGCACGAATTGCCTTTAACAAAAAATCCAAAATATTAGAATCCCCTAATATTGATCTAAGCGTGAGGAAGAATCTCACTAAAGCCTTTGTGTGGAGCATTTTGTTATATGGGTGCGAGACGTGGACCATCAGCAAGAGGGAAAGCGGACGGTTAGCGGCATTTGAAATGTGGTGCTATAGACGCATGTTGAAGATTCATTGGTCGGAACACGTCGAAAACGAAGAAGTGTTAACCAGGGTTGGCGAAAAAAGGCAACTCCTCAAAAGAATCTGCCAACAACTAGCTAATTGGATTGGCCACAACATCAGGCACCCAGGACTGCTCATCGCAATCGCAGAGGGCAGGACCGAAGCCACAAATGGCAGAGGTCGACCGAGAGACGCCTATATGGACCAACTGAAGAGGGACATGAGCTGTGGCTCATATATGGAGTTGAAGAGACTAGCTGAGAATAGGGAGGAGTGGAGAAATAAGTCAAAACTCGTTGCAGACCAATCCAATGGATTGTAACTCATTATATATATATAATAAACCACCTAAATCACTCGCAAACGAGTGAATGGTGTTGAAAAAAAAAGAAAAGAATAATAAACCAAATAAATAAAACTCTATTAAAACTGTTTGTAAATAAACTATTTAAATTAAGATAATTATTTTGATCAGTTCATTTTAGGATTCAATAATATAAATAATAATTTTGGATTCTTTTTATGGTTTAATTAGATTCTCATTTTCGCCGTATGATTTAATGTTGTGTCTCATGAGTGATAAAAGCTTTTAATTGTTACTTATAATTAATTGTATTTTTATTTAGCTGTGAACTGTTTTTAACTATTCCTCTCATTTCAGCTAATAAACTTGCAGAATGGGGAATAATTTATAGTTTTTATTCGTTTTTTATTTACATAATTTAAATTGGATTGTACAAAAAATTATAATGTAGCAAATATGTTAAATGAATAAACATCTATCTTTTTATCTTCGTAAGAATAAAAACTTATAGATATTAAAGATAAATTTCCCAGCCATAACATTTGTATAAACACCAGAAGCTTTTGTGAATTCTCTTGAGAAAAAGCTGAACGATTCGAGTATACCTATACATAATATGTATATATGAATGTATTATACAACAAGTTCTTTCTTCACTTGACTAAGTATACATAGAATAGTGCGAATATATCATGACAAAGTATATCTAATAAAGGTATATATAGAGATAAGCGAATTGAAAAAATGTAGATAGATAAGTAAGACCAAGCTGCATTTTAAGTGAAATCAGCTTTGTAAATTTTTAACGAAATAATAACAATACTATAAATGTTTATTTACAGAACAGTATTAATGACAATATAGTATTTATAAGATATTTTAGCGATAAACCTTCTTTTAACAGTACATTTGAAAAAACTGAGAATAGAAGGGAAGGAGTAGGACTATTCATCATAAAACATAAAATGTTTAATTTTACTGACTGAGTAAATTGTATTGAAGGGGATTTTGTTGCTTGTTAGTTGTGACATTCTTTTATTTATTTTTGTTTTTATAATTATAAAATATTAGAGAATGGACCGGAATGAGGACAGTGGATGACCTGTTCAGAGCAGCACAGGACAGGGAGGTTTTCGCCGGAGTGATCGCCAACGTCGGGGGGACCTGACATGGCACAGAAAGAAGAAGAATTATAAAATGTATGTTTAAATGTAATGGATCTAGGTATATGGATGATGGATGTATTTTAGAATTAATTTATAGTTTTTTATTTACATATTTCCTTTTTTACTTTAACTTGAGTATGGCTATGTTGACTATGTTTTTATATTTGTATCTTTATGTTCACATGTATGTAGAATGAAGGTGTAATATTTTGAGATTTATATATATACTGATAATGGCAAATACCGTGTATAGTTTAAAATAAATAAATTAATAAAGAAATAAGTCAACCCTAGTCGTAAATATGCTTTCTCACAATAATTTTTGTTATTTAGCTGTCTATACCAACAATACTATTTAATATGTGTATCATAACCAAAGACTTAGGAGATTAAAGATTCAAAGGAAAAATTGCTTATGCGAGTGATCAAATTTTGCGTCCAGTGTAATTTCATATCAGCCAGACTAAAGCAAGCGTTGATCGAGAATGGTTCTTAAATCTCACTTGTAGTAAAAACATTTATAAAAAGTGTGTTTCTGTTCATATAAAATACATTGATAGCCCATACATTAGAATTGCACCTTTTGAAAAAAATTGTCGGATGTCATGAAACAGCATACTTATCATTTTTTTATAACAAAAACCCAAATGCAACCTTATACACCTTTCACAGTAAGCTACTAAAAGCTTGTGTCGTGAAAGGGGAGTTTGCCGGCATCTGGAATCGAATCCCTTGTTCACAAGGCCGAGACTCTACCTCCAGGCTACCGACGAACTCATCATTTATAATGTTGGAACACAAAAAACCGAAAAAATGTACCGCTTTGCTAGTCTCGTAAGTCATGGATTTTAACTAACTGTCATACACAGCGGCAAGTCTACAAGGAAAATGTAACTAAATAATCTTTCATCATACTGCCACTGACACTAACGCCCACATATTATTCTCTCACTAATATTATGTCTACTAATAAAATAGTACATATTATTAGATGTTATCTAAAAATAGTTCACTCTACCCATGTTTATAAATGTGATTAGTACACGTAGACTATTTTGCATGCTCTAAAAATTTCTATCAATCATCTCCTCAACACTTTGTATGTCATCACTCTTTCTACTTGAATAACTTTCTCGCCAAGGATATTATATTGCTTCCTCTTATATCATAATGTATTATTATTAAATTTACGGCAAAACCTTTAATATGTTACGAGTATATTAACACACAAAGAGTTTTAAGGAGTACACAAGGAGTCTTAAATAACCTTTGCCTTGAAGATGCCGCAAGGCGAAAGTGCTCGGCAATAAAGGTTTGTGAATTATATCAAACAAATGTTTTATTCTACTTTTTGAATGAAACATTTATTTAATTTTATTTGCTATGGAACTCTACTAGCTGAACACCGTAACCCTTGCCTTGAAGATGCCGCAAGGCGAAAGTGCTCGGCAATAAAGGTTTGTGAATTATATCAAACAAATGTTTTATTCTACTTTTTGAATGAAACATTTATTTAATTTTATTTGCTATGGAACTCTACTAGCTGAACACCGACACAGTGAATAAATGTAGGTTTTTGTATTTAATCATTGTAAACTGATTAAATACATTCTTTTACGAAAAAACACAGTGTTTTTTTTTTCAAAGATTTCATTTTAAAAGTTATAAATAAGATTATCGTTCTCTCATCGACGAGACTTTCGATGGCCTTTACGTCTTTCACAGTATACCGTTCTAATGACGCTCTGAATGATTGATACTGGTTTTTGTTTTGACCTCCCGGGAGAAGCGATAAAGAGAGATTGGATTTTATGAACAGAAAACCTTTGAGAATATAGCTTAATAAAATAAATCTTTGACGTTTGTATCAAAATAGTAATAAATTGAGCTTTGATTCTTACATCTTTCTATGAATAAAATGATGAGATTTCTATGTCATGTGTAGAAATAGAGAATATTTTATTATGTAATATACTATGTAATATAAAATCCTTTGATATAAACTGTGTGGGTATGTCAGTCGGAATTTTTCTATTCCATCAATAAATTGAGTTGATTAGAATCATGAAATCTCAATTTTGGTCATATATTTTATGAATAACAATATGTTATGTATTTTAATATCTTAATGTAACAAGAAACTGGCTCGAATTTCAAATAATTTAAATAAAAATAATATCTATTAAATAAATATTACATTATGTTTCATGATCCTAATATATTGACCAAAACGAGAAAAGCCCTTCCTCCCACAAGGTACTATTTGAAAACGTATTGGTCTCATTTCACAACAAGTCGTTCCTTAGAAAATGGTAAATAGCCTTTTCCACTCAGAGTGTACTTACGTCAATAATTAAGTCAACTCTTTCCACACCATTCCTATTACTTTGATTTTGTTGCTATAGGGACAAGAATATCGTGAAAGAGGGCCGTCTAGACCGTTGGGAACCTTGTGGATAAAAGAAAGCTATTATTTTTTTGGCCAACAATCATTGGAAATTTTTGAATCATAAGATAAAACCAAACACATTTATAGCATTTTATTTATAATTCACCGTCATACAATTCCCTGAAATATATTGTTTGTCCATTTTTAACAATTCATTTTGTGATTGTCAGAGGACTACCTGAATTTATGCGCGTATCACATAAAATATTTTAATATTCAACGAGCAATTGTATCTCTTATCATTATTAATTCTCTTTGCAGAGAAAGTAGAGACGAATGATAATAATATTCAGAGAGAATCTCTGAACGACAAACTGTCATCATGGTCCTTCCGGCCGATAATATTTTAACATTTTTCAGGTATAACAATGTTATGAATATATTATTTTCTTTCTGAATTGCCATGTTACTTTTTATCATAAGCGAGTTAACAATTCTGCAATTTCTTTTAGTTATTTTACTCTATAATTTACCTCTTGGCAACACAATTTAACAATCTTATTTCACTAATTTAATTTTTACTTTGCACAATTTACCTAAATGAGAACTATTTCTAAATTATTTAATACACTTTACAAAACCAGCGAAAACTAAAAGTATACATTATTGCTTACTTCATAGTAATTTATTACAACTAATAAAAACTTATATTTAGTCTACTTGAAACGAATCTTAAAAATGTGACGTCACAACTTCGATTATTCAGTTTCCAATAATAGTCTAGAGTATCTAGAGTATCTCACTAGAAGTACTAGCCCATTATCATACAATAATTTTTTTAGGACTTCACTTATTCATAGTTCTGAGGATTTTAAAATAACGATTAAGATTCTGACATTACTGTCATAGAAACATAATAAATGAACTAGTGTTTTTAAATAACGACCTTTTCTTTTTATCCTTTTTATGTGAAGAAATGTAAATAATTTTTTCTCTCATAATAAAACATTTCCTCTCGTTGTTAATACAGTGAATTGACAACGCGGCATCATTTACATACACGTGCTAGGAATTCGCTTAAAACATATTTACGCACTAACAATTTTTTAGGACTCGTTCATCTCTTTCCAACTACACCCTTCACTATATGTACCGTTCACCTTTCATGTTTCACGCATCTACGCACCCTTTTTTAAGTAGGTAATATATTTTAATTACCAGCTAATGTTTTATTTAAATACTGGTGTTGGTTATGACCCAAAACTTGGTTAATTTGGTAGATAGAATGCCTACCGGTGCCATTGAGAAAAAATCAGACTGTCACCAGCTTCAGAAGCAAATTGAAAACTGCACTCTTCACCGACGCCCTTGAGACGGTTTAGTGACTGTTAAACGGCGTCAAAACAAAATCATCCAGAATCATCATCATCTTCATGAGGTGTTCGCTAAATATACCCAAATCAATGAGAATAAAGTGACAAAGAGAAAAACATGTGCGTGCAAAGACAGGTTAGCATGCATTTTTTTTGTCCGGATGGGATGTTTGTAGGTATACCTTCTGATTATCTTGAACCTCTACGGCTTATTGAAAATAGCGTGATAGCATTAATTATGTAATAAAATAGGTACTCTTTCGAAAAAACTGAAGATGATTCTTGTTGAAAGTTCTCGTTGTGGAAGTTACCGTAATAAGTAAACATGTATAAAAATAAACAAATTTATTACATATAATATATTGTGTAGCAAACTAATAAAGTGATGAATGTATTACTTAATATTTACTTTTGAGAGAAAACCGAAATAGTTTTGTTTACTTCATAAATAATGTACCCCCTACATAATATGTAAGAAGAACGTAATTCTTTTGGTAAGACGGTGAACACTGTCTCATTGTTCTAAAATCTCTTAACTCATTTCAAGGTAATTTTCATCTCATAAGAATTGCGTCTCCGTACTAAACGAATGCACATATCGTAATACTCACACGATGCACGGCATCTCCAGTCACTTGATGACGTCATGGCAATATTCTTAAGACTCGCTTTCCATATTTACGGCATGTCACATATACCTCTAAAAGTTTAACTTTTTAACAACAATAAATATGTAAAGAGTTTTTATACCATTATTAATCCTAATTTGATAGTTCAACATGCAAAACAAAAAACCAGTCGTCAAAAGTACATCACGTAAGCAAACGACATTATTATTGATATTAGGTACCTAAAATATTTTTTCTCCTATTTTCTCTGATTGACGTCCTCTTGCGACTGATAATAATTAAAATAAAAATATCGCACGCCATGACGTCAACAAACAATAGAAGATTTGAAAGAAAGCACGTATATAATAATATCGAGGTAGTAACAAGTTAAAAATACATTTAGATATTTTATTTGTGACCAATGCGAAACCTTGATTTGAAAATTGGTTTCAACTATTCCGCGCTACATTCCAAAACAATTTTACTTTTTTTTTTTAAATAAAATTGAAACATGGAACTTTTAAATATCGGCTTTGTGGTCATCAGTTAAGAGCCCTTGATAGGTAGGGAACTCGAAATTGTCACATGATTTTACGCAACCATTTTTCAACATTGATTATTAATTAATTGCAATATTTTCGTGATCGAGATGATATTTTTACTGTTTGTTTTTGATAATATCAAAATTTGAACATATTTTAATGTATTTTTAATAATAATAAAAAAAATAACCGAGAGATTCATGTAGAAATTATCGATTGAAAAACACCTTCCGAAATTTCATCACGACTAGCAGAGGTATTTTAAGACAATCATCTTAGAGGTTACATAAATTATGAAGTAAATTTAGCTCCAAGGATGCTTTAGAAAAAACCTATTTTTCTTAAATTTGGGTAATATTTAGCCGTATTTTTTTTAATATGCGAAAAAAATGGGATTTGTGACGTGCACATAAGAAAATATAATTTTTAGTTCGTCAAGTTCGAATAAGGAAAACATATTTAAAACAATTTTAATTGAATAATTTATCATATGATTATAATAGCGTGATGTGTTATTTATATTTTGAAATTTTCATTTTAAATTTTCCGCTTGCGGGAAAGTTTTTATGAAAATTTCCGTAGAACTCAAAATTCGGTTTTAGTTCGGCCAGCCGAGCCAAAGAGTCGGCACGCTGTTGAATCTGCGTCTGATTATTTATTTAAAATTATTAAAAAATAGAGATGGTTTTATGCTTGAAACTACATAATTACAGCACTAGATTACTTGATATTTACCAAGGAAACATATTTTTATATGTGTCATCAAGTAATCCCTATATAAATGTTTTTTTTTCATAAAAAAAAACATTATAACTTAATATACCTAAATAATATTTATTTCCATGTCTGTCAAAATGCGAATCGACGAATACGAGAATGAGTGTTCAGTACTATAGATGAGGAGTTCACAAGTAAAGGCACACCGATCCATTTTTCACAAATATTTAACTATGAATGAAGTAAAATAAATCAGTGAAGTTGATATTTTCAACCGACGGTTCTCGGTGGAAATTCATGTTGAATTACTTACAAATAAATCACTTATTTATATTATATCCACTGTGACTTTTAATCAATAAAAAGTCACTGTTTAAACACTACAAATAAGTGTTTTATATAATTAATTCAAATAAATTAGTATTTTTTTATTTTTAATTTAATGTTGGTGAACTTGTTTGTGTACTTAATAAAACTGTAGATTGACCTCAGCATATCCGCCTATTTCTCTTTTTGCTTATTAGTTGCAACATATTTCTTTTCTAATGATAAACTCAAAGTGCCAGCTAATATCCAATTATTAAAAGATGAATACAGAAAATATGCTCTTAACACTAAATTACAGTTCGTATACCTTACAAAGACTATGATAAAATAATACAAATACATAGAAATATATCCGGTATCAGGGATCTAAATTGCTGCCGGTACGTACTCTGCAAAGAATTCACCAAATTTATTTAGGTATGCTGTTTTCTTAGTTTCAATGTTCTAGAGTTGATGTAGGTAACTTTGTGTATGAACTCCTCAGAATGACATTCACCGATGTCAATATTGTTGTCATAGCAACATTTTGTTATTTTTGTGAGTATTAGTATTAAATCAGAAATATACTAAATACACTGATTTATAGTTTTATTTTAATTTTTTCATTATTTAAAATGACGAAAGAGTCATTACGAATGTTAAGAAAAAATAAATTAGCTACATATTATTCACATGATCAAAATGAGTGAGTATATTATAATGATTGATTTATATTATATTGTTTTTGACATATTTTTTTTTGTAACGTAACCTTTCCTAAAGTAATTATTAAAAATAAAATATTTTAATACGCGTGAGTAAGCAAACAATGTTTCTGATAGAATAAATTAATAAACTCTTTATGTTTTATACTTTCCAGATTATCAGATGATTAGATGATTAGTGACATTAAAACGGTGATGGAGAATTACTAAGACTTGAATTATCATTTGCAAATGTAAGTACATATGTAGTTCTTAACTGATATCCTGATATTTAGGTATATAGTAAAATCAGCACGTATTATCTTATTTTCATGTTACTATTTCAAATAAGCTGATATATGAATACACGCAACATGTTTGAATCTCGGATACATATGTATGTTTTAAAACAAGCTTTGGTACAATTATTATTATTTTATTTTATGTATTTATTCATGATGCCATTCACTAGTTTGGGAATGATTTAAGTATTCCATAAATGTACTAAGTAATAATATAAAATTAGTTTGTGAATCAATAGTGAGAAAATGGTTTAATGTAAAAATAGATCTCAGCATGCATTTGATTTTTAGATTATTATGAGTATTCGAAGTTTTCTAAATATGCATATTATATATTTACGTATTTGCAGAAACCACTTTGCATGTATGGTTACTATGGAAACATATAATATTTATATTTTGACATTCCATTTCCACGTGAAATTTTAGCACAAAGACATTGTACTTTAATAAGACTGTGCATTATTGGCCGGTTTCAATAATCTATCTATCCGCTCCTGTCGATTGAAATCTATTGTGTTCTATATTTTGAATCATACATTTCAATCGATAGTCACGGATAGATAGGTTATTGAAACCGGCCATAAGACATGATTACACATTAAATCACTTTATTGCTATAATTTTGTTTTATTTCGATGATGAAAAAATACTCTGCAAATATATGGACAGATTGTAAATTTATCTTTGGATTATGATGACTCAAATCTTTTTTTGTGATACTAAAGATGCATGAATCAATCTCTCCAAATCCCGGCCTTTTTGTTGTTTGCAATTTAATGGTGGAGTCAAAAATAATAAACAAGGGAAAAACATATTAAATATTCTTTTATACTTTTGCAGCACTGGTGCCACAGTCGCCGTTTCTTAAGGCAGCCATCATTGTCACTTAATTTGACGTCCCAGAAGAAAGAATAAATTATGGTCAACTCAATGCAGAATGGTGCAACAAATTATGGATAAACTCAAATATACCTACTTTACGTGTACTTTTTAAGGTGTATAATATAAATTATATAATTGTTGAAGAATAAAACTGAGTATTATTAAAAAAAAAGTATTTGAGTACTTTATTGGAAATATACCCACTTATACGCCCACATATATGTACATACAACAAGGTAGACATGTAAAGCTAATAAGCTTTTTTATGACCAATGATTTGATGAATCTATCTATACCCTCACGCCACATCCCATGTAGAGTAAGCAGAGAAAAGGGAACGCCAATTAAGTAAACACCTACCATTATCCAGCAAAAATAATAATAGTCTACCTACCTACGTGTTTGCTATATTCATGTATAGGTATATGTAGGCCAATTTATAACTCTTGGGGCATGAATGCTCTCTCGCAGGTGGGCCTTGGTGACCTCTGGTGCATCAATTGCATTATACATGCCGTTTTTTCAATGGAGTGCACAATCTTGTTAAAAATTATGTCTTTGTACGCAATGATTTTTGTGTCATTTGGTGTCATAGATAATGAGTGAAATATACATCACGTACGTCGCATTTTTTATCTCCTTTTTCACTTACCGCAAAAAGAGAGACAGTGATTTTTTAATGTTCGTAGTTTTTCGGACATAATATTAACTATATTTACGTGTGTTAGTGACCAAGTGGTGTATAGATAATGAGTGAAATATACTTCATTTCTTTATCTCCCTTTTCACTTACCGCAAAAAGAGAGACAGTATTTTTTTAATGCTTCGTAGTTTATTGGTTCGTACGTAGTTTAAAAGTTAAAATTTGGAGTAAACACCTGTTTTTAGGCAATTTTTTGCATATAGTCGAACGATTTCAAATTAAATTCTGGCTGTGAAGTCCTGTTAACACTAAAATAGAAAATACTATTGGGTATAAAAATTTTCATATTTTATTCAACACATTCATACTATCATGATCTCTCGGCGGCGCATTTGGGTAAGCCAATGGACTTAATAACTATAATTTAAAAAAATAAGGTTATTCTCACTGTGACATAAAAAATAAGATTCCAATAATTAAGCACTTATTGCATTATTGTATTTTATTGATTGAAAATTTCAAGTTAATAACTCATCACTGTTAAAGAAAACGTCAAAATTATTTCATTTTTGAAATTCGGTAGGTAGACTAAAAACGATTATTTTAAAAGAGGTATATCTGGGTTTTGTTATAAACCCAAATACAACTTTATACACCAGTCACAGTAAGCTACTAAAAGCTTTTGTCGTGAAAGGGGAGTCTGCCGGCACCTGGGATCGACCCAAGGACCCCTTGTTCACGAGGCCGAGACTCTACCTCCAGGCTACCGACGAACTCTAGATTATCTTCATTTTTAGAATAATTCTTATACATTTCATACAAAATTTTGCAGACTTTAACAAAATTATAGATTTACATTTTAAGTACATAATTATGGTAAAAAAAAAAAACTAAAACAAGAAACTTTAAATGTAGTTATTGATATTTCAATAACAAAGACGCAGTGACTATCTCTTTAAATTTTAGTTATATCAATTGATATCGACTTTTTTCAGTAAACCATTGTGTTAGATAACGTGTGTAAATTAACACGTGAAACTATCATATAAAGCTTAGAAAAGACAGCATTCCTTTATTTGTTAGTTCTCCAGACAGGATTCGAACTTACAACCCATACTTTTCGTGAGTTCCAATTACCGGGCAACACACCAAAGGCTTTGAATTTATTTTTTTATAAATTCTATTGACAGCCTTGTATGTATAGGTACTGTTCTCGTTTAATAATAATAATAATAATGCCTAGAGCCCGTTGCCGAGCATATTTATGAAGCATCCGGAGAATCGTTGCTACGTAGTTGTTCCTGCCGGTGATGCCATCGAAGGTGACTGTGGAGGCCGATTCTGGACAAGCACACTTTGTCGCACTTTGGACAGGGCTGCTCTTCATTTGTGATGGGTCTGCGGGTGGTTCTATTCTGCGGGCCGCTGTAGTTATTTATGGTCTTCCGCCAATTTTTCCGATCACCCGCCAAGCTTTCCCAGTCATTTTGGCAGTTTGTGTCCTTCAGCGTGTTGTGCAGAACGTCCTTGTATCTTTTCCGTTGCCCGCCATGTTTTCTTCTACCTTCAGCCAACTCGGAGTACATGAGCTTCTTTGGAAGTCTATTGTCCGACATACGGACGACATGACCCGACCAGCGAAGGTGAGCACGGGCCAACAACACCTCGATGCTCTGGCAGCTCGCTCTATCTAGGATTTCTTTGTTCTCTTACTGTTCTCGTTTACCTATAATGGGTACCTATCGCATGCTGAATACTTTCAAGTGTAGGCAGATAGAATAATAAATTGTACTTATTAGGATAAGTTACATGTATTCCTTTGACACATGTCACATGACATTAGATGTTTTTATTGGACAAACAAAAATCAATTATTTTTGTATTTATAACTTCTTTTCTTCAAAATCGATACTAAGGCTATCTATCGGTATGTGTACCCCGACATAAAATAATGTATTTTCAAACTTTCAAAATAACATTAGGCGGTAAAAACATAGGCACATCACTATTCAATACAACATTTTAGTTATTTCGCCGAAACTTTTCACAAGACGCTTATTTCATTTCGTTACAAAAGAAAACATTATTATTTCAATCATAAAGTTTGGAAAATATTTTCGCCACATCCGATTTTGCGGTCTAATGTTTATAAGATGTGGATAAAACCTTTGTGTAGGTGGATCTTCCAAAAACTTTTGCGAAAATGGAAAACAATATTATTGTGTTAAAATAAATATGTTTTTTGAAACAAAATTAAATACAAGTTTGAAGAATCTTAAAATACTTAATATTTTCTTAAATAAATTTCAATATACCTACCTACCTTTAATTTTTTTTCCAATTAATATCAAATAAAAAAATATTTATTTGTTCAATTTTTGATACGGGGTCTCCCACTCTTTTCTATAAGTTTTCAAGTGTCCTTGTAAAAGACAGTTGTTCATTAAATATCACGACTAAGACATATTTTTTAACATCTTAAATTCAGTGATGAGGCTTACCACCCAACCTGAATGCCTCAATTTACATTAGCATGTGGACAACGATGTATTTACTGAATTTTTAGAGGAACCATAGTGGTAATGATAAATAGAATAAAATCTTCAAAATTGTAGCTTATTTTTATTGGTTTTTGTCTATTTACAAGTTTTTCTGGGAATAAAAAAACAAGTATCATGCTAGAGCTTTAGGGATTATCTAGATCAAAATATAATTATAAAAATAATAATAAAAAAATATCTAGTAAAACATAAATGTAATTTACGATTAAAAAGTATTCCCTAGTGCTTTTTGTATACGTATTTGAAATACTATTATGAAGGAAGAAATTTATCTATTCAGGTAAAACAGAACTGCTTTCTTTATTGTTGGCGTATCTTCTCCCAACGGGATTCTGTATAAGATATTATGTACATATCTGTTTCGATAAATATCATCTTTAAACGTGAACAGAATATGGAAAGAAACATCTTACATACTTCTCGTATTCAATTATGAGAACATGTACGTACTGTAAGAGTATGATCCTAGTAAAATAACGTTTACAGTATTTGCTTAACTTTACTTGATTTATTAAAGTTTTGACCAAATCATTTTAAATATGCATAGTAAAAGATGTCAATATTTTTTACCAACTCAGTAGGCCTAGTCAAAACACATTTTAGCGTTACGTCTTCGTTCGAATATAGACGACGTTGCGAGAAAGTGTCAATTCTCGTAGCTAACTGTGGATTTTAGCTACGAAAATTGATACTTTCTCGCAACGTCGTCTATAGTCGAACAAAAACGAAACAAAAACATTAAAAAGTAAAGATAAAATTTTAATTCGAAAATCAAGTAAAAATTCATTTATATCACTGCAGTGGATATAATTAGAATTTCACAGTAAAATGTTAATTTACAAAATTTTATAGTCAAAGTCAAAATATTTTAGGCACCCAGTTAGGTCACACTTAACCTTGAATCTTGTTAAAACACGTGTAAACATTAGTATAATAATTGTCATAATAATCAATGTCATGGAATACTCAGTTTACAACAATAGCTATCGAGTCTGTAGTAGGTACTCACATAATCACTCGCTTTACAAAATATCTGACATAATTATTATTATTATTACGCAACCCTATCAGAAATTGGAATGTGTTATGCAATAATTTATTAAGCCACAAAAATATTTTATATCTATCTATACTATCACGCGTTTTCTAAAAAGATATAATTTTTAATTGAGTATCAGAATGACCATTATAGAAAAAACTGATCTTGTTAAAATGAAAAAAAGTGTCATTTGAATTGTTTAGAAGGAATTATACAGTACTAGGTTAATTTTACTATTATGTGACGAATAAAAGATAGGTTTCACTTTCTTCAGTATATTTGAATTCTACAGAAAAAATCTGCTTTGTATACTAAATTGTCTGTGACTATGTTATTGTGCCTGCATTTCTCGGTGGACTGATTGCTTGAAATGAACGAAGATGTAAACCCCATAAAAAAAAAGATATTCAGGACTGTTGACAAAACACATCACATCATCACATACACATTCCTGCCTTTCATAGGCCATTCGAAAACTTAAATAAATAATGAAATATGTATTCTATTTTGAGAAATCCACAGATATTGAGTTAGTGTCATGAAATATAATGTTATTATTGAAACCTGAATACAATATTCTTGTTTCGCTAAAATAAGCTGCTAAAAACAAAATAATACCTACTTGGGAGACATCTTAACTGGTGTTACTTCGGGGTACCATAACAATATTGTGGTATATTTATCAACATTGTGACCGCTCGAGTAGTTTTTCTTAAGACGAATAGGTTATAGTGCCTGAATTTCCATTTAAGATGAGTATTAAGTTTGTGTAAACTAAATAAAAAAACAATAAAAAAATAGGTTACTCATATCCCATATAACCCATACCACAAAAAAATAACTTCAAAATATTTCAATTTGACTCTTTTGTGATTTGAAACATTGTCGAATGGCACAATTCAGTTTGAAGTGTGCCGTGAATTATTGTCCTAAAGTATGTACCAAATTAAAATGTCAAATTGAATTGATAAGAAGCGCATTATATAATTACTACTAGGCACTAATACCATGCATATTATCTCTTTGTACGTAACAACATTGTTATATACATAATAATAATAATAATAAATGTCATTCTTTTGTTATCATTTGTTAATCGTCGGTGGATTCATGAAATCTCCGATGAGCATTTATCAAAGTTTTTACTGGAGATCCAAAAAACTGTTTTGCCGCATGACATTGTTTATGTGTCTTATTTATTACGTGGAAGGTGTCTTTGATGAATCCTTGATGAATCGCAATAATTTCGTTTCCAAATATAAAAGAAAACATAAAATCTCCCCGACTTCATGAATATTCTTGTTTCCAAATTTCCGTATTTACAAATCAAGGAACTACACATACTCATTTATTATTAATAATATAAAACTTCAATATAAGAAAGAACAACTATTTTATTATTATCTCGTTTTCCTATAGACTTTCATTGTTAGATTCCATAATAATAAAAAGAATAATAGCGTTCCTTATTCTTCAGTAAAAATAAAAATGTTATATTCATTTCCTTTCATAAAATATTCATCCCCGGGCGATATAGACTATTGCATACTTGCAGAGAGGCAGAGATTAAGGAGAAGAGAATTATTTAAAGATAACCATCTACATTTTCCATTGTATTCTACATTAAAATAAATCGCCAGCAGCTGTATTCACAAAGAAAATGCATAATTAGACTTGGTTTACTAAAAATGACTATGCAAAACTTCATTCACAAACCATTTTTTTATCTCTGGTTGAATTTAAACCTTGCTTATAAAACATTTTTGTATGTTTCATGTATTCAGAAGTAACAAAACTTTGATTTTTATGAAAATAAGACTTACCCTCAAAGAATATACAATCACTTGAAATCATGCAAATCTTTTTCTGTGTGTTAAGGGTCAATTGGTCAAAACTAGCAGTTGTGGGCGACAGATTAATAAAAAAAATATCCTTTATTTCTAAGTACTTCATGAAGCCTTACTAAACTTACTAAAGCCTTTGTATGGAGCATTCTGCTTTATGGTTGTGAGACATGGACCATCAGCAAGAGTGAAAGCGGACGGTTGGCGGCCTTTGAAATGTGGTGCTACAGACGCATGCTTAAGATCCATTGGTCGGAGCACGTCGAAAACGAAGAAATATTAACCAGGGTAGGTAGGTAGGTAGGTAGCCAACAACGAGCTAACTGGATTGGCCACAACATCAGGCACCCAGGACTACTCATAGCCATCGCGGAGGGTAAGACCGAGGGGACAAATGTCAGAGGCCGACCAAGAGACGCATATATGGACCAACTGAAGAGTGATATGAACTGTGGCTCATACGTAGAGCTGAAAAGACTGGCTGAGAATAGAGACGAATGGAGAAGAAAAACCAAACTCGTTGCAGACCAATCCAATGGTTTGTAACTCATTATATATATACTTCATGAATTTTACTGAAAAAACGTTATTTCTTTGAATGGGACATGATTGTTATGATAAAACATTATGTTTTTACGAGTACACAATATTAAAAGGCAATCTTTAGTTATGTCAACAAAGTTAAAATAAGTAGGTTTATTGTCTTTGACACGAAAAAGTAATACACCTTATCTCTCCGACCTCAGTTATCGCCGGATATGTCACATAGCACCAAATAAAATTAGTTTAATCTTGATTAGTGAACAACTAGGCCAATTTATAGACTAAGCTATAAAAATTGAATTAAGACCGTGTTTTTTTCGACCTTAAATGTTGACATGTTGACTCTTGAACACAGACCAGAAATAAGTCCTATCTGTGCAGAATGGTTCTGTACCAGTTGAGTCACTTCTTGAGGCGACATTCCCATGCTCAGATGTCGTTGTTAAAAGAAAATGTTTATATTGAATAAGAGTTTTCCGAGTCTTCAGCATTTTTTGAACCGGAGAACACAGTTCTTGGAACACACACTGTCTAGGAATCAAAAATGATGTCTTGCTGGGAAATTAACAATCAATGTCTAGAATTTATCATAGCTCTCATAGAGTATCTTTTATTGGACATTTTATCCGAATCAAAATAAATTATTTTGCTACTACTACTACTACTATACCATCACGACATATCCCACAAGTGGGATAGCCAGCAGACCAGCTGCATATAAAACATGCAAGCTGACTTCTCCGTGCCAATATAAAATTAAGACATTCAGGATGGGTGGCAAACCTCATCGCCGAATTTAAGATGTAAAATGTCTTATTTTTTCGAACACCTGCCTTTTACAGGACACTCTAAAACTTACGGAGAAGAGTGGGAGACCAATTCTTTACCGGGTGCTCCACGGGATGATGTACGGGTATTATGGATAATTTCCAATGTATATTCTAATTTATTGTCCTTTCCGTGATATTATCAAGAAGGCATTTTAGGTATTATGTTACATAAATGAATGAAAATATAGCAATAGCAAATATTCATAATAAAGATAAGAAAACAAAAATAAGCTCATACATATTAGATCGGTTAAAATATATACAATTATAGATATTGGTTTACTTGTAAAGTTAGTTGACTTATTATTGAGAATCTATTTATAACGTTACTCTAATTGATGTTGGTATTAATCTTCTTTCCTTTTAAGCTTTTCCAAAGATAAATATAGATTCGTAATAAGTCCAAATAAACTCCACGAATCCTTACAGTACAAAAAGTATATTTTACTGAGATCACTCGATTAAAATACGAGACAACAATGTCAAGTTACCGTCCACCTCGCTGTCTTGTCTTAATAAAGAAAAAGAAATATTATTCTCATCTTTACTGCGGTGAGAAAAATTAATTATCTAATTTTGTACAATTAATTTAAGTGAAATAAGAGAAGGTGAAATTAATTACGTAATTTGGATGATGTATTCGATGAATTTAATTTAAAATAAGCCAATTTAACTGTGGGTACACTCGATTACATTTCTATTCATTATTGTGGATATAAGTGTAATAAATATAATATAACTGATGACGTCACAAATTTTACTCTCGCTTTTACTGGAAATGATATGAGGGTAATTAAATGTTTCTATTAACTGTATTATATCTTCTTAACTTATCTAGAAATAAGTATAATAATATCTTCCTTATATTAAATACTTCTATATTATTTAATACCTACATTCTATTTCATTAATTAATTGATACTAATTAAACCTTGTCATTAAATCAACATCACAGTCATATTGATGTTTTACAAATTATAGATGTAAACATATTTGAAATAAGTAGATTAATATTATGTAAATAAATATCTAAATTATATTATGCTGAAGTCTTTGGTATGTTCCACTCCCCCCCCCCCCCAGAATATTTTCTCGCTGTACCCTTCTTCTAGAAGGTACCAGGTATTATTTATTATTTATCGTGTCAAAACTCAGAAAAAAAAAACAATTAAACTGATCTCCAGTACTGTGCAAAACGCACAGCAGGTGGAGATGCGTCAAAAATATCCTCCATAGTGCAATTAGTGACAGGGCACAATGGACACTCCATCAAGTGTGGCATAGTCTGTGCTGCACCACAGTCATATGCTGCGGATTCGTCCTGTAGGAAGCCCCAGGTATTTGTACCGACTATTATTTATGTCAATACCGACAAAGGGCCGCGGTCTGTGCATCGCTGGACTAAAGGATGGAGAGAAGACTTGTAAAATACTCCCTGGGAGAATTTCTACCCACCAGACCACGGCCACATAGCCCGGAACAAGTAAGTTCTTATAACGACGGCCGTGAAAGTTTAAAATCTTACAAATTCATTTGTAATAAAATGTCAGAAGACCTCAAAAACTTTTAACATTTTGACCGATTTCTATTTTATTTTTCGCACAAATTTAACTGTTAGGGTTAAACTGTTTTCTAGAATTTAATTTTATAGAATTCAACACGAAGAAATTTTCTTCTCACTTAGTTTAAAATGTCATCTTTTGAATTTTCTGCTTTCAAACTCAAACCGCTTATAAAATACCCAATACAAATAATGTTAGGCTATTTCGAGAGGATGAGTAACAATTTCTTAATAATAAGTATTTTATCGATCCAGTCTTAACCATGTGCAACACATGATAGAAGTATCTTCTATATTATGTGCATAAGTAATAGGTTTTCAATTTATCTAGATACTTGCTTGGTTTAATTCTTCGCTTAGCTATGACAGAGTACAGAGTAATTATAGCAGAATTCGTATATTAGTTAAGTATTAATACCAGTATTTAGGTCAATCCATTAGCAAAGATGGGAGAGGGTGCACTAAGCGGAATATTATGTGGAATATATGCACACCAACTCTTCATAGTTTACTTCCATAGAGTTTCATAAGCAAATTATTTATATTTAATGCCTCTCTGAATATTTCCTGTGGTATACTACATAAGAGGGTGTATTCGATTTATCAATTATTAATAATACAAAGTCGCCATAAACTTGGAATCAAACCAGATATATTTGTGAATTCAATATTAATATTGCGTAGTTTTTGTGGTATTGAAATTAGTTTAAGAAATGTCTGTTTACTTTTATTATAAAACTAAGTTTAAATCTGGGATCCCTCTCAAAATATGAGGTATTGTTGTCAACCAAAAATATTAATTTAATTTACAAAATAGCGGAAAAATTTTGGATGATTTTAAGTATTATAGTTGAAGAAATCTCATATTTTAAGACAATTTTTTGAAACTAATATCTTTGCCAATGAAAAGACACATACGTTTTATTCTTATTCAAGAACATGCTTAACGATGCAAGTTTTCATAAAGTGTGTTGGTTTCTCTGTTACTTGTCTGGTAAATGTGTCTATAATTGGCGCAAGCTATTTCAAGCATTGTCTTGAACAACAGACTTATATTAATTTAAAAACAATTATAAAAGGTACTTTCTATTACTCGATTCAAATAATAGCAATCGATTTCGACATATTTCTTCCTTAACGAATGAATCAATACTAGAAACTTCGGATTTTTAAAATCAAGTAATAGGAACTACACTTTATTAAAATGTCTCGTAACAGTTACATAGTTAATCCTTCCGAAATAAGTGAAATTAATACTAAGTTCTCAACTCATGGACTGTGAAAATATGATAGGTTTATTACTACTTTCCTTTGCAGGATTTTATAAAAGGAAAGTTATATCCAGTCTTTGATTTGTAATTTTATGCTGCAAGTTCCAGCTTATATAAATATAAATAAGTTGTATGAAGATTCGTTTAATTCTTATTTGCATAAGAACTTCCAAGAACTCCGAGAGTTTATTATGCAAAGCTTGATTTGTATGCAAAATGAACTTTGCTGCAATTATAAGCCAACGATTATTCAATCTACTTTTTGAACCATGAGTAAAGTAAATAAACAAAGCCTCTCTTTTACATTTTTCAGGTTTTTTCAGTCCATTGTGAGCATAATCCCCCTCCCTTTGAATTTTCGTGTACCTGGGCATACAAACTTCGTCCATTTTTTCTCTTAGGCCTTCTTTATAACATCTGACCATCTTGCTTAAAGTATTTCTATACGTTTTCAATAATCTACTCGATACACTTCTTCCACTATATCATCCACAGTATATCCCATGTACAAGTTGGGTAGCCAGTTGACCAGCTGCACGTAAAAGAGAGTCATTATGAATGGTTGACAAATTTCGTCGCTGAGTTTAAGGTGCAGATGTCTATTTTTTGAACACCTGCCTTTTAAAATACACTCGTTAAAGACGGAAAACAGTGGGAGGCCAATTCTTTGCCGAGCGCTCCACGGAACGATATCATCTTATTTTTTTTATTGATTTATTTCAAAATAGTACATACAAACAAACATAAAGAACAACATTATGGAATATGTTGCCCCACTAGACTAGAATCTGTTTTGGGGCAAAACTAAGAGAAAAATACAAATACAAAAATATAATTTAAAAATATAACGAAAGAATACAGCTCTTTCATGTACACTAGAACACAATGAATGAAAACAATAAAAAATAAATAAATAAATATTTACATATTTAACAGCAATGCAGTTGTTTTATCTCATATATTATGTAAGTAAATATATTTATTATCAAAGTATCCATTAACAATCTTATCAACTATAGTTCAATTGAATTTTAAACTACATTTAGTAAAATTTTAATATTATTGTTCGACTGAATATATTCTGAACAAAAACAAAATTAAAATACAAATATTCCCATAAGGGGCAACCTATAGTTTGATGTATTCTGATTAGATGTTTATTTTTATATATATTGCAATATTTTCAAACTATTAATTAAAAGTGGCATAAATACCAATTCATATATACACGAGGGAATATTATTGAGACCAGAAAAGAAAAAAACACTCCACTTTGCAATTTTATTCTCTTTGTAAGGTTTAAATACACGTTTTACATTCTTCTTTTTGCATTCAAACCGTCTAAAACAGTACTCTTTTTGGTTAATCATCATAGAAAATTCTCAAAATATGGTCCAGCTGTAACCATCGCTTTTCCTATATTAAAAGCGCTATTGTTTTTTTCCAAATGCGTAAGCGCACAGTAGGTGTAGTATAATTTGTAACATTTCTATGTGAATTAGTTGTAATCATCTAACGAAACATTTTGAAATCAGACTTATGTGACTTGCGAATCTCATCAGAATAATGAAAATAATTACATATCACATTAAAAAGAGTATATAATATACAGTATATTGTATATTATCAGTAAAGTACGCGTTATATTGTACAACACTATAATTTACCATTACTTTGCATATAAATGTTAGCAAAACAACAACAGTTGTAGCTGTTTTAATATCGTAAAAACATGCCTAATTGCTACGCGACAATTAATTTCAATTCATAAATTCGCTTGGAGTACATATCCACCGAAGCGACCGACCCGTCTGTATTTACATCGTCAGTCCAGAGTACATACTGAAACTTCAAACACGAACATGATGCGTGCATTGTTGGTAGAAAAAAATTTAATAGACAGAATAACAATGTAAGTAGTACATTCCATACGAAATAAATTAGTACTGTAGTGGGCAAAATGATTACGAGTAGGTATATTCATATTAATGGACGATGAGAGTTGACGCCGTTTAGCAATCATACCCCGTGGAGTCCTCGCTAAAAATGGCTCTCCCGCTGTTTTCTCTTTTTTCGAGTGTTCTGTAAAAAAATGTGTTCTGTATTCATTAAATCTGACATATAACTATAATTCATAACATGGAGAGGAAAATTTGCTTTTTTTATTACCCGCAGTTAATCTGCTGGCTACGTCATTCGTGGTTTGTGCTGTGATGGTGTAGTTAACAATCCTTCATGCAATAGTCTCAAACCTCAAGATTATAACTGGAAAAAATGATTTTCGAAAATTATCGCTTTGGTTTGGAAAATGATTTATGGGAATTTAACGTCTCTACGGAAAGTATTTGCAAAATAATATTTGATTCTCACGACATTTTTCGTAAAGTGAAACGTGAAATTTAAATTCATAGTAGTCAACCCATTACATAGTATTATACCAATATCCAATACACTTACTTCAAAATAATTTTCTTTTGAAAACGACCTAAGCTGAAGAGAGAGAAGAAGAAATGAAAGACAGATAACTGAAAATTTGATAACAAATTCTGTTTTTTCTTGCAGGTCTATTTTTATCTTTTACTTTTTAGATTCAGTTTCTTCTATTCAGTACTAGAAAAAAGACTCCTTGTTAAGACTTTCACAATGCTGATTCCGTAATACCGTCTTGCCTGGAGTCTGTCTAAGTTTTAGCATCTTATTCTTTTTCTTTAGTCCAGTACATTTTTGGAAGGTCTACTCTAGAGAATAAATAAGATAAAAGTACGTAACTGAAAAGAGCATTTATTTATATTGCAATAAAAATTAAAAATATAAGTAAATAAAATGGTTTACATTTATATTAAAACGATTGACTGTTCTGCATGGTACCATAACTTTTACAAAAATAGATTATCGTATTGGAAAAGAAAGATAGTAGATAATAAACAAATAAGTAAATAATATTGAAATTGCTTTTCTATTTACGGTTTACATAATTGTATGGTTATATAAATGACATTGGCAATGATTGAAACGTTGTTACGAGTATACAACCTTTAAATATTACAAATATATACTCTATGTAATCAAGGAAATCGATAAAATATTAATTCACTTATTACATCTGAAATTCCTCAACCACAAATCGTGTAATAAACTGATTTCGTAATTGTTCAGAAGTGTGCATGAAATCCTAAGAGAATTCATATTATCACGTATGTACATTTTATATAACTTTCTATCAACATAATTATATTTAATGAGTATTTATCATTTTCTTCTCAATTCCCAATTTCTCTGCAGATTATAATTTTCCACTATTTGCTTTTCAGGAATGCAATAATAATCTCTTTTTCCTTCAAAATATTGTTCGAAAACTCAACGAAGGAAACAAACTTTTATTTGGAGCTGTGATGATTGGTTTTACACTCCTTATTATATTTCAAATCTCCAATAATAATTATACCTAGACAATTTTTTTAAGATTTTCCGTTTTATTCAAAAAACCGCTACAAGGACCCATTCAAGAATCATAACACCTTCTGAACAATAGGGTTTTTAACGCTGCCTTGAACACCTCCACACTCTCCAGAGCTCGCAATGGGGAATTTTGTTCCATAGCAACGGACCAGCCACACAGAAGGCAGTCTGTGTCTGTCCACCAATATTCAACACTGATATCACCTCAAGGAACGAACTAAATGAAGTGTTTTTGTTTGTAAAGAATAAAAATATGTACATTCTTTATACATTTCTCTGAACCAGAAGATATTCAAGAGATCCATATTCCATAAAAAAATCCAAGATTTCTATATACACATATCCAATCAAAATTCATTCTATTAACAAACTTTTGAATTACTCGTATTTTTATTCTAGAAACATATCCGCTGTAACCAAATATATGACTTCAATATTGTAAATATGTTCACTAGGGTGTCCCTTATTTTTCAAAGTTTTAATTTTACAACGCATAGGCTATTATTTTGTTCATTTGGTTCTAAAACACTCAAAAACCAATTTTTATCTTATTCGGAACAGTGCAACCCGTGCCGACTTGCACGGAAACATCTTCATACAAGTTTCATACAAAAACTCATAGGGGCGGTGAGTGCTAACTGTTATTGTCACTCAGTCTCGGTTTTTCTGGTGATTGTCGCGGATTTTTTTTTATATTTCAAAGATGTCAGTGGAATAAAGAAGCAATATAAAAGTAAATAAATAGATGACAGGTGCAAAATTACCGTCCAATCGTCAAGTTCTCGCAGTTCTGTCTTTCGATATACGCGATATTAAGTTGAATGTTAGTGAAATCGAAAATCTAGTCATTCGCGTGTGCATTATATTCTGAAAAAGGCTAGAACACCTAATAGAGCTGTTACTAATCTTGTTAAGAGATCAGGGGATCTTTATCTGGTCTGGAAAGAGCTGCCAAAAAATAGCAAGAAGATTCAGGATTTTCATAGGCACCGTGAGGAGAACTTTTGACGTGAATTGGATAGTTTATGCGATATAGTATGCGCCGATGCTCTCAAAAGCCTTAAAAATGAAAGAAGATAATAAATTATTGTAAAAGCAAAGAGAACCAAGACGTACAGGATGCTTAGCGGGTGTTGACAAAAAAAATGGCTGAAATTAACAAAGAGCAAGGCTGAAAAAACTAGCAGAAGAGAAAAAGAGATTAAAGCGTATGATTTCAGAGAGCTTGTTGTCACCTGCTGCTCAACACATCTGTGATACGCCTGAAAGAGCCTCTGGCATCCACATAATTTAAAAATCAGATCTACTGGCGCAAAGCATCAAACACGATGGATAGCAAGAGCTATTTACCCTTCAAAAAAATGTTAATTGCAGACTCAGTTTAAAATGGACGCTAAGGATAAAGAAACTAAACTAGATGTTTGTTTTTTTATTGTGGTAGTTTATGTAAAGTCCTTGTTTGAATGCTGTTTGGTGGTGAAAGCGCCGAATCAAGACTTGTGTTTTTTAAAAACATTAAATGGTAACAAAAGAATGACAAGCTGATTTCCATAGCGACCTAAAACAAGTTTAGTCAACAATTTGTGATATTTGTCAAAAAAATAGCCGTCCTTTTAATTTTTAAGATGTAATTGATGCGCAGGCCAAGGGGATCACTGTAGAAAATTTACAAAAAAAGGAAAAATTGGGTGATTTCGGTAAGAGATTTGAAAAATCTAAGGAACAGATGTCTGGCTCTCTATATGTTAGGAAGTAGAGCTCAATTTAATTCTAAATATGTTATAACATGTTCTTTTTATGTATTCTACAAGTAGCTTTAATGTTTTTATAGGAAAATTTTTGAGTTATTTTGTATCCGTCAAGACCAAAAATTTATTTTCTCAACTAAAACTTGACAGCAGTTTCCTTCAAGAAGGTGTAACTTCGTATAATGAAAACGTGGCATTTTTGGAAGCTTAAAAAAAGATATATAGCTTAAAAGTAGTGAATGACACAGCTGAAAGAGCTGTTAAACTAATTCAAGGCTTTCATGGTTTGATAACCGCAGAAGAAGAATAGAAACAGTTCTTATTACGTTGTGTGCATGAACATAGAAAAATGTATCCAGACTGTAAAAAAGAGACTTTTTACAGGATATGTTCAAATTAATTAATATCAATTTTGTAAGGTGTTCGAAAAAATTAAGACATTGTACATCTTAAATTCAGCGATGAGGTTTGCCACCCGTCCTGAATGTCTTAATTTTATACTGGCACGAAGAGGACAGCTTGCATGTTTCTTACATGCAGCTGGTCTGCTGGTTACCCCACTTGTGGGATATGCCGTGATGGTATAGTAGTAGTAGTAGTAGTAGTTGTAACTTTTTTTGATAATTGCAAGAAATGCTCCATATAAATTTGTGTTTTCATCAATATTTAGCTAACATAGTGGTATGAAGTGATTATCTACAGCTAAATTTAAAAGACCCTTTAAGCTGCTATTTTCTGAAACTTTGAGGCTCTGTCGGCACGGGTTCCAATCAACTTATAAAGCTTAAATTCTGTATTTGGGTAAGTAGTAGGCTAATAAACACAATTAGGGGGTATGCGTTTCAATAACTGAAAAAAATTTTTTTTTGACCAAATAAGGGACACCCTAATGTTCACTCTAATACACCTTTGTGTATACATTCATATTACTATGTGTAATAACAACTGTATGTTTGTATATTTCTGCTGGATGCGTGTTGTTGATCTATTAAATTGGAATGGAAGTACAAAGCATATTACCTACATAAAAACATACAACATCATTCTTATTTTCTTTTAGAACTACACCATACATAGTAACCTGATGTATTATGATTCTTGTGCAATAAAGTTGCCGAAATGGGCCTATAACAATGAAAAAGGAGTAAAATTTAGGCGATGAATTGTATATAGTTATGTCTTTTTATACATTTATTAGACAAGTTACATAAAAAAAAACAATATTCACAATCATTTACCTAGTACACTGGAACGCAGTGTACCTACAAGTTCCAAAACTAATAATATCAAGCTGTTTTACTCCATAAAATTAAGATGCTATTATGGAATTATGTATACTACGTGTGCACCGACACAATTAATAAATTAAGATGCTAATTGTTCCTTCTTTAATCATACTTAACTAAAGTACATCCTTTATTGTTAAAGCAATGAAAATATTAAAAAAAATTAATGCCCTTCAAGTCTGCAACACAAAATATATAATGTACCTATATAATATTTACAGAATATGTACAAACAATGGTGATTATTGTAAAAAGGTGCACAACAATATATTCTGAATGAACACTTTTACAAATGCACCCAGTTAATTTCCATACTCTTGCTTTTTTTTCGCGAGTTCACTTAAATATTTATGTACGAGTATCAATATTCTTAACGTTCAGTCAAATGAGATGTCATAATACGAGAGGTATATGAAGATGCGTACGTTTGTACTAACAAGGCCACATTTGTTAGTGATTATTTGTCATATTTTGTACTTGTAGTTAAAAATTAATGTAAATACATCTATCATATGTAGAGTTGTCGATATTGTGCCAATATATGTAGATTTTTTTGCAAAAATCTACCTGATATGTTTTTTGTTCAATGACACATAAGAATTGCCTGGGTTTTAATGCATTTTCCAAGGTTTTTTGGCTGGAAATCAAATAAGGATATATATTCCAAATGAAACATTTAAAGACATTAAATAATGATCAGTTTTGTAACAAATATAAAAAAATAGCCAAAATTACATGAAAAATGATCAGTAAATGATTTTTTTTCCTTATCTCTCATTTAACTGCAGAAAGATTAGTAAAAAATTGTCATGTGATAAAAGAATGTATCGTGGGAAATATCTTAAGATAGGTAGCCCCCATTATTTTATACAAATATATCGATTAGCGGCCAATGAAGTAGCAGTTTTGCCTATTATTACAAAGTTCCGAGTTTGATTCTCAGCTAAGGCCAAGCCAAGGCAAATATGAAAATTACCATTTTCAATTTGGCCTTAGGCTGGGTGTTATGTGTTTATGTATTTATTAAATGCATTATAAAGGGTGTATCGTCATGTTAGTAGGGGAGAGTGGGGCACACGGGTCCGCTTAACTGTTGTTGGTAAATATACTAAGATATATTGATGCTATGTCAATCGCATTTTGCTAAAAAGCATTTATATGCTATGTTGTTACAAGCTCCATATCCTAGAACAGGAATGGCTGAATTGTCCATATGCATGTTACGTTTTATCATATATCAGTGTACAGTACAATATTGTCTGGAACGGGGTATGTAATATTGCTATTTTTGCAGGTTTTCTCTTTGTCATCTTTATAACGGGAACTTTCGCTGATGGAAGAGAATAGAAATAAGCAGCACAGAAAATAACGAGCAACAGAGAAAGCGCAGTAATAATAATAATAATAATATGATTGTAAATATCGGAACAGGTTATTTACAATTAACGAGTTAATTCTTTTTTTTTGAAAAAAAAAAGAAGATATATCTGGGTTTTGTTATAAACCCAAATACAACCTTATACACCTTTCACTAAGCTAAAAGCTTGTCCCGTGAAAGGGGAGTCTGCCGGCACCTGGGATCGAACCACGGACCCCTTGTTCTGGAGGCCGTTCGTTCATTCATTCACCCATCGTATTTTTTTTAGCTTTTATATGTATGTAGAGGTCTGCTGGCTACCCTACAGAAATACTTGTGAAGGGAATGAAAAAATAAATTATGTTGTTTCCGTGAATATCGAGATTCAATCAAAACTTTGAATTCATCTCAAAATTCATTGTCTGTAGCGTTAGCTTCCGTTAAGTTCTTTAAATACATATTTCTGGGAGGGGTCCTACAGTGTTTAATTTTTTAAAAAACTGATATCTATCACTGGCACTGTCTTTTCTTTAACTCTTGAAATAAAATGCAATGATTAAAAGTTTTAACCTGCGTTATATTTTCAAAAATATTAACGACTTGATGAGTTAACTTTCTCTTTAACGGATTAATAAGTAACTAGTATTTTTTTTTATTAATAGTGCAAAGCTCCGGTAAATACCATTAGAAAGTTAAGGGGGGTACTGAAGATGTGTCAAAGGAATTTATACGATTGACTATCCAACTGTAACAAGATGTTATTATTGAGTGATGTAGTAATGTAAAGGGAACAAAATTCCCTCATATATTGAGTATGTATTCCTATGTAGTACATTGAATGTATAAAACATTACTCAGAAAAAAATATGTATTTATTAAAATCATAAATAAATATTCCTTGAAGCAGACGGCAAAGAATTGGTCTCCCACTCTTTCCGTAGGTAAGTTTCCGAGTGTCCTTCAAAGGCAGGTATTCGAAAAAATAAAGACCATTTTACATTTTAAATTCATCGATGAGTTTTGCCAATCTGAATACTTTTTTTTTGAAAGGATAGCTTTACATGTTAATTGCATGCGGCTCGTGTGCTGGTTTCCCCACTTGTGGGACATGCTGTGATGGGATATTGAACAAGATTTATTCAAAGAGCATTTTTCAATTGCCGACAGTTTCGATTTCAAGAATAACATTTCAATAAACAAAATTTCGTTTATAAAAAAGCGTCTTAAAATTTTACGTTAATTAATCGTTATAAATCAAATGTAACATTTTCCCTTACTTTTTTGCTTTAAATTATGTTTAGTACCTAATGATGTATCTACGCACTGAAATCTTTCCATTGATGTAAGTATTATAATAGGAAAAGCAGTTGTAAAGGCAAACGTTACAATCCCAGAAGAATATAAGTACGAGAATTGCGGATTTCATTCGTTACATTGTTGTTAGTTGTACCTATTGTATGAATATTTTAACATCAATGGTACAATCGAATAATACAGTCAAACTTGGACTGCAACATTCTTATGATTCTATATAGTCGTATATCGAAACGAATTTCTTCTTACTGTGTTTAGACAGATGACTAAATTGTCGCAGAGACACCGTAAATGGAGGAGGCTGCTTTCTACACTGTGCTCCCGGGTAGAGCGTTGAAGAGTGAAGTTAGTGAGTGATGTATACAATCTGTATAAGTTTATACTTTCAATCAATCAATTCTTTATTCTCTTTTCAATCAATCAATAACAATGCACAAATGTTGGGACAATTTATCACCAATAAGGAATTGGCTTGTTAAGTAAAAAACTTAATAAACTTCCAGTCAAATTACTACTGAAAAGCCTTAAAAGAAAGAGGGTTATCTATTATAGCTACATTGGCTCAACAACGCGTTTAATCACTTCCAGAATTACATATGCTTCCTTTTTATTTTCGTTAAAATAGTCTTTTTCCATATGGAATATATTAATTGTCAATTCTCAATGGACGGAAATTGACTGAAAAGAGAAAGAAAAAGAACAAATTACCTACTCAAATTATTTTTTGAAGGCAAGCTATAAATGTGTGTGAATTGTCTATACGTGTTATGTTATGTTATGTTATGTTAAATTGCTCGTTTTACAAACGATTTTAAAATAATTGTAACACTCGATCCAGGTTTGACTGTATATCATTGAATAATAACCCATTGTTAGATGTACTATACAGAAAATATGATGATAGAAGTAAGTGAATCCATATGAAAAGTAAGTACATAAGTATTATTGTTGCTATACACAATGATTTAACAAGTAGGTAAGTGTAAATTACTGCATCCTTATTGTACAGAAAGGAACATATTGTTATTACGAGTACAATGTTATTATTATTATCATTCATATATCCGTAAGGCCATGTGAGTGTGTGTTGCAGTGAATTATTTAATGAATCAACATTGAAACCAATAATGAGGAAGTTCACAGTATAGCTTTTCGACATTTCGAAGAAATTACTAAACATTTTTTAACATTAAAAAAAAAATGTAAAACTGATAAAACGATAAAAGTTTCGATAAAAGTTGATTGTTGTGCGTTCAATAAATGATTTTTATTATTATTACCATAAATAAGTTTTTTAAAAATATTTTTGGCTATCCACCCGCTATCGAGTGACCTGAGCCCTTTGGGAACAAGGTATTCGATACCAAGGGTATGATACACCATATTATAATTGCATTACACTCCTAGCATCATATTATGAAATAAGATATTAAACATCATCTATGAAGCGATGAGGAATGCCACCCACCCTGAATTCACCCATCACCCATTATAATTGACATAAAGAGGACAACTTTGAGGGAGGTACTGCGTTTATTTTTATAGAATAAGACACGGTAATTTTTTATAGTACATTATTAAGATAAATATACAAACAAGAAAGGTTCGTTATTGATACCATAGAATAATAAATATACTAAAGTAATTGGTACTATATTCGTGTGTAGTATTTTTTTGATGGAAGAAGAAACAAAATAAAATACAAATTCAAAATGGACTACAAAAATATTTGAAAAATTAAATGTAGTTAAGTACCTTAGAAACTAGTGTTGTTGTGACATGTACAATTTCAACTACAGATTCTAAATACATTTTTTTTCAGTTTCTATCTCATTCATTGAGTTAATCACATAAATTCAGCTTTCTCTCATATTAAATTGTTTTGTTATGCTTGACAATGACAATGATTGTTGGATAACATCTAACGAGATCTAGACTAGCTAAATGCTAAAGACGACTGGCAAACCA